>CM042141.1:46962367-46979867 GCA_023376005.1 Doryteuthis pealeii | reverse complement strand
TAGAGCAACACCGAAACCGCGGTCGGGAAATAACTTGTACGACTATATATATATATAAATATGTGTGTGTGTGTGTGTGTGTGTGTGTGTGTGTGTGTGTGTGTGTTAGTGTTATACCCATTCATCTCGCTGGGTATATAATGCGGAGAGAGTAAAGAAGTGAGAAGGGCTCTTACTTCCCTTGCTTGTTGCTACCATCTCTTTCCTCTGGGCTGATTTCTTCCCTGGGCTGGTATTCTGTGCTAATTCCTTGTTGAATAACAGGCAAGACTTTTTTTTTTTTATTCAGAGCCCAAAAATATTTTTTAACCGTGCGATGTGAAGTCGGAATCTTAGGATACCTGAGACTGCTCCTTCTAACTGCTGGCAACTGGATAACCAACTTAAGTTCTGTTAACTAAACCAGTTCATTCTCAAACGGATTTCTATTAGCAGGAGAAATCTTTTTTATCTTCATTCATATTTAGTTTCATTAGCCTTTCTAATTTAATACAATATTTTATTACTTTAAAACGTAAATACTTGCAGCTGGAGGGTGCATATATTTGCTAGTTAAAATTAATAAAGCTAAAATCATACTGGTGTCCTAGTTAGTCTTTGAATGGAATACGATTTGAAATAAGATTCTTTAAACGAATATATATTTGAAAAAACATAAAAAATAAAAAATAAAAACAACAACGTAATAATGGTTTGTTCTGATCGGCCATCATTTTTGTCCTGTATATTGACATGTTTTTTTACCTTTTACTGAATTCATTGACAGTTTTTGAAAAAGGAAATAAAAACATGACTTTCTACACAAATTATACATCTAAGAAAGAATGAAGGATGAATCGAAAAAAAAAAAATTGATGAGAACTCAATGAATAAATTAAAAGAAAAAAAGATCAAAAGTCTGAATAATATTTGAGATCTTCGAAAACAAAAGACAAAGCAAAAATAAATAAAATATAAAACTTAAAATTAAAAAAATCTGCTGTCTCTACAAACGTTGTTCGTCACCAAAATCAACGGAGTTCGTTATCTAACCAGACACATCAAAGTTTTCGCATATTGAGTGTATTGTGGGAGCACCTACAACCCCTTCATATATATATATATATATATATATATATATATATATATATATATATATATATATATGTATATACACACACACAGACCCATCAAAGTTTCCCCATACTGAGTATGTTTTATGGGGTGGGGGAAGCGTTGACAGAGCCAATCGAATGTGGCTCGTTCGATGTTTGTGAGTGAAGAGGTTAACTCAGTACACCGTTCATTTTAGTTTCTGACCTGTCATCACTATTCTGTTTTCAACTGATCCCAAAAGAAGACATTGCACGAAATAAACTTATTGCAGATGCACTGGATGATGGAAATGTTAACGTCCACAGGGAAAAACGAAAAAAAATCCTCGAGCCATGCGTTTTTGAGAAACTTCCTAGAGACATATGCCAGCTTCAAGTTCTACGCTCTCATTGCTACAGATTAACTTATTATTGTACAAATATAGAAGTTGATAATGCACACAGGGAAAATAACGCATGAGCCACACAGACAGTTACAAGCACACACGTAATATGATGCATAAGACAGGCAGGTGCACATATACACTCATGTATATAAACACATTCACGCATATACACTCTCATGTATATACACACACGCATATATACACTCATGTATATACACACACGCATATACACACTCATGTATATACACACACGCATATACACACACACGCATATAAACACACGCATATACACACTCATGTATATACACACACACGCATATAAACACTCACGCATATACACACTCATATATATACACACTCACGCATATACACACATATATATAAACACACACATATACACACACATATATTATATAAACACACACACATATATATATATATATATATATATATATATATATATAAACACACACTTACGCATATACACACTCATGTATATAAACACACACTCACGCATATCACACACTCACGCATATACGTATATAAACACTCTCACGCATATACACACTCACTCATGCATATACACATCACGTATATAAATACACACTCACGCATATATATATATATATATATATATATATATATATATATATATATATTTATATATATATACGTCTGTGTTTTATGCGTTATTTTACGTGTTTGCATCAAGCTGTCTGTAATTCGTCCATCATTTTATATATATATATATATATATATATATATATATATATATGTGTGTGTGTGTGTGTGTATATGTGTGTGTGTGTTTGTGTGTGTGTGTGTGCGCGTGTGCGTGTGTGATTTTGTGTATGCATTAAGTAACCGGGGTACATAATAGGATTATATATCATATGTGTGTGTGTGTGCGATTTGTGTATGTATTAAGTAACCGAGGTACATAATAGGATTTTATATATACAAACATATATGTATGTGCCTGTATTAGTATTTATTGCGTGGACATGTCAATCTTACAGGAATTGTGGGCCTTAAAATTCAACATTGGAAATCACGATTTTACCTTGGCATAGCACTCAGACTTCTAGTGCTGTGGTAAATACATAATCACATCCTACAAAGACCATGACCAGCACGCAAGAATACTCACATATCCAAATATAGTGCACTTGGTGTAACGATTATCGTCTTCAGAAATGGAATTCGCGGCCCGTTTCTAAACCTCTACAAGGCTTTTTTTTGTTTCACTTTAAATTAATTCTTCAATATGTAAAATACTTCAATTTGTAAAAGTATAATTATTTTGATTTAAATGTCATTCTTTTCATCTTTTCATCACGGTTTCGCGCGATTACCAACTCACTATCTTCCCTACTCTCTTTCGCCTTTTTTCTTATGTTTTTCTGTGTCCTTTTTCTTCCCTTTCTTTCTTTATAATAAAAAAATACAGAAATGTCCATTATTTAGCTTAGTTAACAGCAATCATAAGAAATAATTATTCGATGGATAAGCAACACCAGATAATCTTGATTTACATTTTTGAAATTCATCCTTGACGATTTGGACGGTCTCATATTCAATCAGAGGGTGTCGCAAGATGATAACGGTTATACATGTAAGGGACACGCGTATTAATGTATAGATAATAATTAGATTTATATACAGTTCTTTATGTTAACGATTCTAATCAATTGTATAGTGTCATTCCTTAGTTAGAAATAAGTTTGTGAAAAAACAATATTCTTAAATCGATGAGTCTCTTAACACTCAAATAAAAAAGTTTTTTAAAAACCAAAATCTTTTAACACTCAAATAAAATTTAAAAAAAACAAACAAAATCTCTTAACACTCAAATAAAAAGTTTTTTAAAAAGCAAAAAATCAAAAATGAATGAAACAGAAAAAAACCTACGATTCGTACATGTACATTTTACTTTTTTTCATTTACATAATACAGAAAAGAAAGTATTCATTAGAGTTGAATACTTTAAAAAGGATCAAATTGATAAACCATGTTATTCTAAGTAAATAATAATTAACTCAATTTTCATTAACAAACAATAACAGTCATATGAAAGAAGCATTATCTGATTTTAAATGAAAAATGAATTTGGTATTTATTCTATAAAGACTATAAACTGCGATCTCTATAACATTTTTGCTGTCTTTCTGTTATTTTTTGGTTTATTTTCTTTTTCATTTTATCTATACCTTTATTTTTTATTCACACTTTCTTTTTCTATATTTATTCTTTTCTTTGTTGGATTTCATCAAATGTAACATATCCTTGCTTTAAGTATTATTCCACCTTTTATTTTTATTCTATTCATATATATATATATATATATATATATATATATATATATATATATATATATATATATATATATATATATATATATATAACATTAATAATGTCTACTAAAAATCAAGTTAACTATTTTTTTCCTTAAGATGATCATTTTACCAATAGCTAAAAATACAAGATGAGTTAAAAGTTAAATAAATGATATGTAATAATATTAGGTATGACACTGTTAAATATTAAATAAAACTAAGAGGTAAAGGTTTCTGGTAAAAGATATGATCTACTTAACGTTGAAACTTTCACACTATTTACAGATCTCACCGAGTTCTTAGAAGAGTACTTGAGCTTTTAAGCAAGTGTTGAATTAGAAAATATTTTTGTTTTGCACAGGTATTAAGCCTATATTTAAGAGAGACTGGTGTCCCAGTGGACAAAACAGAAATGAAATAAAGTCTTGTGTGAGTCATGTTCATTAATCGGGTAAAACTGTAAATAGATTGATGTGAAATTATGTATTTCATAAGATTAATCAACACTGATATCACATAAATATCAAATCGTCAAAATATATTAATTTGAACATATCTCCGTCTAAGTGAATGAATTGAATAGATGAAAGTGTGTAAAATTCCCACCTCACGATTCATACAATGTCCAAAGATGGAAAAGATTACACGGACCATCGTAAAATCGTTCTGTCCTGAATGAGTTAATTTTCGAAGGATGACGTAATCGGAAGATGAGATTAGGGGATATTGTGTAGCGTTATTGCTGTTGGTCGATTTTTTGCCTGCAGCTATAAGGGATGTTGTTTAAATATAACAAGACGCGAATGCCTTCCGGCGTAGAGAGAGTTAACTAAATATGCCCCGATGGATATATATAATACAGAGTTCGATTCTGTTGGGGTGGAATAATCGAGTATTTCTGGGTTTAACTTTCAAAGCCAAACGGTTAGACGCGAAATGAATCTTTGCTGAAAAATGTATGACGAATATATATATATATATATATATATATATATATACACACACACACACACACACACACACATATATATAATATATATATATATATATATATATATATATATATATATATGCTGAAAAGATAAAAGGAAGAAAAATATATTTTGGAATGGATTAAATTCATTATATGTCGACACGTGTTTCGACCAGAATTTGCTTACACATACAGTATTTTTTTTAAATTATTATATTATATGAAAGTTTCTTAGCAGTACAACATTTTATTAGGACACGTAAAAGCATATTCATCTTGAAAGAGATGGAAAAAATTTCTAAAAAGAAAGTTAGATGTATAATCTAAAATAAATATTCTTTTTTCGGTCAATTCTCATCAGAGAAATTCATTGATAGCAGGTTATACGTATTTTGGAATTGTTGAAAAAAAAAAAGGCAAAAATTTGTTTCCCCTTTTTCAATAGGAACGAGAAATTAAGAGAATTACGAACCGTGCGGATGGGTTCGGAAATTTCTGGTTCCACCACACGAAAAGAAGCAATATATATATATATATATATATATATATATATATATATATATATATATATATATATATATATATAATGCAGAATTTCTTATTTCAAACATATTTGGTTGAACTGTGCAGATATTTTTGTCTGCAAATTTTTGTTCAGTCATTTCTGGGTGCCAAATATATGATATAATATAAGGCTGGAATTGGCATGACTTATTTGTTCCCAATTACTTTCAGCACATTTACGGGCGACCATCAGGGAAATTTAAAAACAATACCGGTGTTCTATTTATACTAGTTTTATATTGTTTTAGTTTTATTTATATATTTATTTATTCATTTTGATTTATTTCATATTTTTAATAATTACATGATGAATCTTTAAAGGGAAATAAAATTCCATCTGATGATTGTGCCTTCAATTATATAGAACACATGAAACTAATACTTATGAAAAGTAATAAGATAACCAGGGATAATTATGTTATTTAAATGGTGCCGTTTTTGCAGGGTTTTGATTCTTTTATAGTATGGGATAAATTTGTCCTACCTCAGAAAGAGTATATTTATAGATATAAGTAGTAGGCAATTTATTGAAACTTATTTTCACATATATTCAATTTCAAGAAATGCAATTCAATCATTAGCTGTATATAGTAATTAAGAGTAATTAAAAAGAATTTATCCATAATTTACATGAATCAGAGATCTATATAATTCTAAAATATTCTAGAATAGGGTTATTATAATCTTATAATAT
Organism: Doryteuthis pealeii; assembly: GCA_023376005.1. Taxonomy (NCBI): domain Eukaryota; kingdom Metazoa; phylum Mollusca; class Cephalopoda; order Myopsida; family Loliginidae; genus Doryteuthis; species Doryteuthis pealeii. The sequence goes on along the minus strand of CM042141.1, from coordinate 46,973,820 downwards.
GCTTTTTATGTTAGGCCACATACTATAAGAGAGACAAGATATCGTAGGCCACATTCAAAAGGTAGGCCACATACTATAATGGTAGTATTTAAATTTTGTTTTCAAGTAGTTTCAATCTTCGTTCATCGTCAGGAGAAAAGGGGTTTGTGACAAAAAAAAAGAAGATTTTTTAAGTTTTCAATGTATTTGAAATAAGTTTTCCTATTCTTAGTTCATTAGCCAATACTAAATAACCTATTCATCTGTACTATTTACTGGTAGGGAAAAGATGGATTCATTACTTTCCGGGGGCATTAATGTGTAGTGAATGCAAATAGCCTCATCCAGAATTTGAATTATGGGTATATGCTTGTATAAGTGTGTAGGTGTGTACCGAACGCATTTTCCACGACTAGGGTGTGACACAAAGTCACAAGAATGGCGCATCTAGCGAGACTCACAATAATTATTCAGTAGCAATGGATCTGCGTCAATAGCTTGCTCACCATTACATTAACAACACTTTAACACACTTATCCTTATAGAAAACCTACAAATATCAATTCATGCACCCTTAATTATTATAGTGAATGTCCGAACAGTATAAAAGAGCTATCCTGAAAAAAACATCAATTTATCGAGCAAAACATCCCCTCCTCAAAAACAATATTTTATTCTGAACTTAATAATATTAAGAAAATCCTCCTAACTACATAGTTGCCGAACCAAATAGACCATTTATGATATAACTTTTGCTACAATGAAGAAATACTATATCGAATATATCAACACATAATACATTATTTTAATGGGATGCATAGAGATTAAAAACTGGATCAAATTGCTTTAAAAAATTCGTAACAACTTTTCTCCACTAAACAAAATAATAAAGTAATATTCTCAATTAGTAGAGCGCCCCCTAGGAAATACAAGATTCCTGGTTCGATACCAGAAATACAAATATCTATTCTTTTTATTTGTGTACGCATGTGTAAGAGATTACACGTGTATTTGGTTCTGGTAATATTGTATACTAGCAGCACATGTGGATATACCACAGTATGATAATTTAATTATTACAAATATTGATATATTTACTAAGAACTATTAGAGTAATACAATATGTAAAAAAGTATTATCTTCATTAAACTCTCACTTTTTTCCTTCTTTTCATTGTGTTCAATTGAAACAGATTAGTGCAACCACTTTCTATCTCTCCTACTCTTTCTTATCATATTTTTTTTTGTGTAGCATGTACATTTTCATCCCTTTCGTCCGATCACTGAAGTTAAGCAACGTAGAGCCTGGTCAGTACTTGGATGGGTGACCGCTTGGGAATACCAGGTGCTGTAAGCGTCTTTTAAGGGGCCGGGTTAGCTCAGTCGGTAGAGCGTTCAGCTAGAAACCACAAGGTTCCTAGTTTGGGGTTCGATACCGGTCCTCGCCAACTCAGCGTATGAGTAGCACAGGGATATGTGCGGTAAAGTAAGGAGCTGATGGTAGGTGTGGCGCTCCACCTCAGACGCCAAAACAATCTCATTGGTCTAGCGCTATTGAATAGGGGATAGACTCTCTCGCTGACTGGCTGATACCGACTTTAGGTCGCCCCGACGACTTTACTTTATAAGAAAACTCAATAGTCCATTATCTAGCTGAGGTGACGACATTCATATAAAATAAGAAATTCTGCGGATGAGCAACACTAGGTATTTAGGATTTCATTTTAAAATTTCATCTTGGACGATTAGGATGGTCTGATGTTTAACTAGAGGGTGTTGCAAGATGATAACAAGCGTATTATGTATATCTCTGAATATATACACGAATATCAAATTATTCCCACATCTATTTATATGTAAGCACGCATACTTCTGAGTGTGTATCGGGGGTGGGGGGTGTAAATACATAATTGTGTGAGCATTGACTTTTTCGAAGTAATCGCTGACAATTTTCGGCCCTCATGTCCGATATAAAATTTGGAAAATCTAAACCGGGCGAACAGGTGATGGACAGCCTCCAGTGAATTTTCAACTTGTTAGGTGCGCGCGGCTGGGACTCGGGCTCAAGTGGCGGCATTTTGGGCTCTATAGGGGCTGCTATGATTGACAGCGGTCAGACTGCAAGGCCGAAGCGTACACGTTGTTGTAGAGACGCGTATGCATACTGATTTGTCTATGATACACAATCCAAAACGAATTTGATGGATATACTATAAGCAGGCGTTATAATTGGGGTCAGACAAGAGGCCACCAGATAGTCGAAGACGAAAAGGAAGATGAGGTGTGAAGGGGGAGGGAAATAGTTACTGATTCGTGGTTTACAGGTCGAAGAGTGGAGGGGGTTATACCTGCTGGAATACCCCCCTCTTAAATGAATTTATATTAATACGTAAGGGAGTTTGAGTAATAAATAGTGAATTCTCTACTATCCATTATTATGATGCTTCATTTGTGGAAAAGGGAGGTAATAAAGGTAAGATGTGGTGAGGTTAAATTCACTACCTAAGAACAACAGCATCCAATAGTTTTCAATTAAATCAACTAGCAAAAGTAGTCGCCTTCTGAGTGCACGTATTCAAGTTTTAATATAATAAAGTAATATATTACATTAGAAAGACTAACGAAACTAAAATAAGAACGAATATAGAAATACTACACTTATTTTGAGGTTATATATATATATATATATATATATATATATATATTTATATTATATATATATATATATATATATATTAATATAAGAGAAAACGAGAGAGAGGGCAAGAAAGAGAGAGAGAGAGAAAGAGAAAGAGAGATAAAAGAGAGAGAAAGAGAGGAGAAAAGAGAGAGAGAAGAGAAAAAGAAAAAGAGAGAGAAAGAAAGAAGAAGAAGAAAAAGAGAGAAAGAAAGAAAGAGAGAGAAGAAAGAGAGAGAGAGAGAGAGAAAATGAGTGAGAAAAAGAAAAAAAGAGAAAAGAAAAAGAGAGAGAGAAAGAAAGAAAAAGAAGAAAGAAAAAGAAGAAGAAAGAAAAAGAGAGAGAGAGAAAGAGAGAGAGAGAGAGAGAAATGAGTGAGAAAAGAAAAAAGAGAGAAAAGAAAAAGAGAGAGAAAGAGAAAAAGAGAGGGAAAGAGAAAGAGAGAGAGAAAGAGAGAGAGAGAGAGAGAGAGAGAGCGAAAGTGAGAGAGAGAGAGAGCGAGAACGAAAGTGAGAGAGAGAGAGAGAACGAAAGTGAGAGAATGAGAGAGCGAAATTGAGAGAGAGAGAGAGAGAGAGAGAGAGAGCGAACGAGAGAGAGAAAGAAAGAGAAAGAGAGAAAGAGAGAGAGATCGAACGAGAGAGAGAGAGAGCGAACGAGAGAGAGAGAGAAGAGAGAGAGAGAGAAGAGAGAGAGAGAGAGAGAGAGAGAAAGAGAAAAAGAAAAAAAGAGAGAAAAAGAAAGAGAGAATTATATATAGGATTGCGGTTTTAGAAAAAAAAATAAAGCAATTTCTTTAAAATCATTATGCAAATTATTCCCACCATACATTATGTCAATCTTTATTTCTTAGAACTATGTAACATTTCAGGATTTTAAGTGCATTAATAATACTAGCAAATATATGCACCCTTCGGGTGCAAGTATTTAGGTTTTGATGTAATAAATATTATATCAAATTAGAAACTATTTAGAAAATGATAAATCGAGGGGTATATCGAAAAATAGAACAGCTTTAAATCTAACTCTTCCATCATGTTCCATTACTCCACTCTTTCATTTGTCCTATTTTATCTATTAAGTTAGATTATGAAGTATTTAATAAATTACAGTTCTTTCGTCTTGTTTATGGATTTCTTTTAAAATTTATTGAAGAGATTTTTGCTCAGATTCTTAAGAGAAAACCAAACAATTAGAAATCAATAATACTAAGCATATATTTAGTAAAATCAAATTCTTAATATCAATATGCAAATTAGCCTTCTCGTTCACACTGTAAACCGCTATTTTGTTGAATATATAAATATACTTGCATGTTATTAGTATGTAGATCCAACAGTATTAATAAGGTACAACATTTTATCAATAATTAGGTTTAAATAAAAATAAATTCACGGTGAATGTGATGTCAATAACTAAATGAATTGTGACTTGAGTAGGATATAGTTTCGGTTACAGACATAAAAGCACACAATCTCCATTATAATAAGATGTGCAGTTTGCATCGATAGTGAGAGTTAAATCAAGATTATTATACTATTTCTCTGAATGTTTGAGATGAGGCTTGAAGATTAGTATTATCTGCGTTATTCGGACTACTGTCTCCATCTTCATTGTTATTAGTACAACGTTTTGGCCGATATACCCTCGGCCTTCTTCAGGTATTTTTATCGGACTCGGGACCTTCTCGGACTCGGGAACCTTCTTTTCGAACACGGAACTTTCTTGTCGTAATCGGGAGCCATCACGGAACTTTGAACCTAACCTCCGTGGACTAAATAAAGGGTTAGTTTCAAAGTTCCGTGATGGCTCCTGATTACGACAAGAAAGTTCCCGAGTTCGAAAAGAAGGTTCCCGAGTCCAAGAAGGTTCCCGAGTCCGACAGGAAATACCTGAAGAAGGCCAGATGGCATATCGGCCGAAACGTACAAATAACAATGAAGATGGGGACAATAGTCCGAATAACGCAGATAATACTAAGATTATTATACTTTTATATATCAAACATTTGCAATACCTCTAATGTAAACAAAGGTTCTAAGAATTAAATTATACTCTGGTATAACCACAGTTACCGCTAGTTAAAATATACTTCTTCCAATAGTTACAGGTCGTCCTGTAGTACCTTCTGGCAAATTCAAAGTGAATGATCTTATTGATCTGAAATGAAGACCGGAACTAAAAACAATTCAGGCATCTTCACAGTAAATCGATTCCGTAAATTTATCTCTTATAACTAATTGATTCACTATGATTTTTTTTACAAAGTACTGAATAGAAAGAAATATTTCAATGCAAATAATGAAGAGGGATCTGTTTGAAAATACTAACATGGATGACATTTTATCCTTTCTTGAGAGAAATAAAAATATATTGAAAATTATGAATCAGATATAAAATACATCTACACAAATACACCGGTAAAAGAAAACTTGAGTTCCGACTTTTATCTTAAACTCTACCAGTTGTTTGGCATTAAATAACCCACAAGGTTATTATACCATAAGAAAAATCAAACCGAACCAAATGAAAATTATTTATACTAATTTGGAGATGTAAAGAACTTGAAATAGACATTTTAATCAAAATTACCTTTTCGGCATTAAATGACCCGAAAAAGGTTGATATGCCGTAAACCAAACAATCTATTCTAATAAATAATCCAGATGTAGGAATAAATTCTTTACCATTCTTGTAAAACTTTCACTAACGAAAGTCTGTACATTCCCTTCTAATTATAATTATGAAAGGAATACGAAAGAAAAAACAAATATTTTAGCATAAAATAAATTAAATCATATCATTATTGCGGCACAAATAACACATTTTGTATCATTAAGCAAAATTTTGCAAGATATGATTAGTTAATAATGTAATTGCATTAAAATTTCTATTTTGTTGAAACCTTTTTTCATTTAATGCTTCTTTGCAGGTATTTTTCTTATTGGTCGTTTTAATAGAAAAATTCTAATAAAGTGGTTAAATATTTAAAATTAAATTACTAAATAACATTTCTGAACCAAATCAAATTTTATAAGAATAGGTGATAGTTCTGTAATGATTATAGTCGTAGAAATAGGTCACGGCAACAGAGTTCAAATCCTCAAGGAGGTGGTGTTCATTTTACAAAGCGCCGATATCCTTGGGAACGGTATTCATTTTCCCTCTAGCTATGGGTAAGGAAGACTGGCCACTCACTTTAATCTTAGTATGGTGACCGGTATAGAAGAAGGAAAACTCTAAATCAAAATCTGTTAAATTCTTATGCGGAAGAGTTAGATGAATACGTACATAATCACATTTTTAAATGAACTAGCAAATATATGCACCCTCCGTGTGCAAGTATATATAGTGATAAAATCTTATATAAAATTAGAAAGGCTAATTAAACTAAATAAAAAAGATTTGAAACAAAGATGAGTATAATCGAAAAATAGAACAACTGAAGATTACTCTTCCATTACTCTTTCATTTCTAAATTTTCATAATTTAACTATTTAGTCAGAATAGGAAGTTAAGAATAAAGTTAGTTATTTCTTCTTGTTAATGGATTTCTTTTTTGATTTATTGAAGAGATTTTTGCTCATGTTTATAAAAATAAAACAAATCAATTAGAAACTAATAATACTTAGCACATATTTACTAAAATCAAATATTTATAATCAATATGCAAATTAGCATTCCCATTCACACTGTAAACAGTTATTTTATTGTATATAAATACAACTGCATATTATTAGCATGTAGATATGGTCAACAGTCTTAATGATATAAAACAATTTTATTAATAATTGAGGTTTAAATCAAATCAAATCATAGAGAATATGATGTAAATAACTAAGGGAATTATGATTTGAGTAGTGATATAGTTTCGGTTACAGACAGACAGACACACAATCTCCATTATAATAAGAAGATATAAGACAATATTAAATAATTAAAAAGAAAATACATCTACAAATAAATAATGTGATAAATTTTTAATTAGATTCCGCATGTCCAATTGTGTTGAAAAAAGCAAATGGAGTGCTTTTTTTTAATGGCATGTCAACCCGTCAAAGGATATTTTATGCCGGGAAGTTATGAAATTGTGTTCATTGTACGATCGTATTTACATTTCTTGTGCACATGGTTTAATCGAATACGAATAATCTTTAGATATTTCTATTTGAACCCTTGTTGGGACCCTAACTGGCTCAAGCACTGTGTGTCATAGTGGACATGGAGTAATGACAATGAATATTACTCTATACTGCACAAATCTCCAGAACTGGAGTCTTACCATCAGATGCAGTTTAATGTCATTGGCAGGACACAAAGCAAACAAAAAAAAAAAGAATAGTACTATGTCGGTATTATTTATCCATAGCTGGTAGAGAAGAAATGAGTTGATGCCTTTCCCCGTGGCAGTAATGTGTAGTGAAAGCAATCAGCCTCGTTCAGGATTTGAATTTGGGTAAATGCTAGGCAAGAGCGTCGGTATTTCGCTACCATTCACCACGAATAGTCTGTGACACAAAATGGCAAGTATGGCGCATCCAGCTAGGATCAAAATCAGTAGTAATGGATCTGCAAGACTAGCTTTAGTAAAGTAACATCTTATTATAATGGATATTCGGTGTGTCTGTAACCGAAACTTCGTCACAGTTTACTTCCCAATATCCTTAGGAATTGCGTAGTTTATTCAAAGGTATTTAATTTATAGTCAAAATCAGTAATATACGAATCTTATTTATATCTCTATGACAATCTGAGATAGATTTGCCTCAAAACAGCCCATATTATCAGGGCATTTAAAATCCTGCAATGTCTCTAAAAATATCACTAAGAAATAATGGCGTACATAATATATGGTATAGCTGATTTGCATTTTAACAAAAGCGGGGTTAATACATAATTACTTGGTGAAATCTATCTCTAATATTATTGTTTTTTTCTCTAACATTAAAATCGATTGATTTTAATACGTTAGAGAATAAAACAATAATATTAGAGATAAATTTCACCAAGTAATTATGTATTACCCCGTGAATGATTTCACCAAGTAATTATGTATTAACCCCGTGAATGATTTTATATAAAAAGACAATATATAATTTCAGATAAGTATACACTTTTTATATGCGTTCTTATTTAATTTCGTTAGACTTTCTATTTTAACATATTTCATTACATCAAAATTTAAATAATTATGCGCGGAGGGTGCATATTCTTGCAAGTGAGTTTTAATTTCGTGTTAAATCTCAACACACGAATGTTTCACTTCGTCTAATTTGGAACGGCGAATTTTGTTTAACGTTGTTAACAGATGTTGTTGAAGCAATTGTCGGTTATCATAGAAAAGAACACAATATCAGCTGATAAAATAATTTGCACATCTATTTTACGAAAAATGCAAGCCAAAAAAAAAAAAAAAAAAAAAAAAAAATATTTTAAAAAAACAACAAACTCATCACAAAAGGAAATGAATATTCAGGCTTTTTTTTTTTCTTTGAACTTCTATATTAAGAGATTTTAGATGTCTCGCTTAGATAATTTGTCAGAGCCTTTTCTTTTCTTTTCGTTTCAACTAATTTCTAAGATTTAAGAAAATGTGCACAGTTGGATTTGTTTGCATCGTATTTATTCGTGCATCTTTTCAAGCCTTTGTAAATGAGCATAAAGACAAAAGCAAAACAAACTAGAAACTCATCATCTCGAAATCGTTTAGTTTTCTGCACTTTTAATGTTTTTTACTCAGATCGAAATGGATTTGAATTCAAAAGAGAACCTTTTACAAAGTTGGTTCATGGATTTTTGAAATTTCCTCAAATACGGAAGAAATGTATCCGCCAACTTGTTTGAGTTAATTTTATCGAGAAATCCATTACATGTTTTTTTATTCAATTAATTCTAACTAGCAAAAATATGTGCACTCCCAGTACAAGTGTTTAAGTTTTAATATAATCAGATGTATTGATTTAGAAAGACTAATGAAATTAAATAAGAACACGAAACAATTTTATTTTTATTTTTATTCTAATAAAACAATATACATAGGATTGCTTTTAATACGTTTGGGAAAAAAACAAGGGCCGGGTTAGCTCAGTCGGTAGAGCGTTCGGTTAGAAACCACAAGGTTCCTAGTTCGATTCCGGTCATCGCCAACTCAGCGTTATGAGTAGTGCAGAGGATTTGTGCGGTAAAGTAAGGAGCTGGTGGTAGGTGTGGCGCTCCACCTCAGATGCAAAAAAAAACAATCTCCTTGGTCTAGCGCTATTGAAAAGGGGATAGATTCCCTCGCTGATTGGCTGATACCGACTTTAGGCCGCCCCGGCGACTTTACTTTTTTTTACCTATTTATTAAACACGATTTTGTTAAAACCGGTATTCAAATTATTAACATCATATGCAATATAAAGACTTATTTCTTACCATTATATAACACACATTACTTGCTTTTTAAACATTCATAAAATAAGCTGTTTTGACGCAAATCTATCTCCGCTAGACCTTAATAGAGACATTGTTAATTAATAAGAGGCTAATTAAGATTCAATAATGATTATTTAATTGACTATTGAGAATATAAGAAATTACTACTGGAATTGTGATGTTGGTGGTGACGTAGTTTTGGTCACAGTTAGACAAAAAAAAATCTCCATTATAATAAGAGATAGATTTGGATTCAAAAGAAAACGTTTAAAAAAAAGTAGGGACATGAATTTATAAAAAATTCCATGCCGGAGAAATGCATCCATAAACTCTTGTTTTTTTTAAATTTTTTATATATTTGTGCTTTTTGAAGAAAACAATTCTTATATAAAGTTTATTTGTTTAGCGATTTTAGAGGTCTCTATTAGATAATTTCTATCAGAGTTTTTTTTTCTATATTCTTTTCAGTTAATTTTCGAAAATGTTAAGAAAATGTACACATCGTATTTATTCGTGAATCTTTTCAACCATATGTAAATGAATATTACTACAAAAAAATGAATAAATAAAAAATAAAAAACAGTAGGCAAACCAAAATCTCATCTCAAAATCGTTTAGTTTTCTACACGTTGAACGTTTTTATTCAATTCTATCTTATGGCAAGCCCCAACCTCTTTTATCATATGGGTGCTAGAAGGCGGTGGCTGCGGGTCTACATGTCTTGGGATGACGTTAAAATCTATCTGATGGGGAGGTTCCAGTTTTGGAGGTTTGGGGAATGTGGAGCACCCCTTCATCACCATTGCTCCCTGGTCCACTCTGACCCAGAGTGGTAGTACCTGTTAGGGTCCCATCTATGGGTTAAATAGAAAAATGTATTTATTAAAAAAATTGTATTATCCATTAAGAATTGATTTATTTCAAAACTTTATCGGCATTAAATGACCCACTGAGGTTGATATGCCGTAAATCAAAACAAGCAAACAAATCAATTCTATCTAATAGGGATTTAAATTCAAAAATTGAAATATATTCAATACCGGGAAAATACCTCAAACTTGTTTGAGGTTTAGTTTTGTCAAGAAATCCTTTATCTATCTGAATTTTATTAAGCCCAGTTCGATTCATGTCCCAATAGATATAAGGGTTGATTTAATACAATTCCAAGTGACAATGATCTCTTGGTTGCAGGATCAATTCTGGCCAAGGGTGATAATAAAAGCATACTTAATATAACTTAACACTTGTACCGGTCATGGTTAAAGGAATGTGAACAATCTACCCCCGCAGATTGAATAAAGGTTTTAATTTGAAATTCAGTGAAGGCTCCCGATTACATTATGAAGGATCCCATGTTCAACAAGAAGGTTCTCGAATTCGATGAGAAGGTTACGAGAAAGACCTGAATAAAGCCGGAGGGCATATCAACCGAAACGTTATGTATATAACATTAAAGATGAGGACAGATATCCAAATTATCCAAATGATATGAGAAATCCTTTCTTTATAAAGGAAACTATTCGAATATTATTTGAATAAGAAATATTTCATTTAATTTGTTCTCCTCATTCTTAGTCCCATTACTGGATCAGCCGGAAAAATGAGTAATCTTCACTAACATAAACAAAAAGCGGCATTGGTAGGTTTGGTTTGTTTTACGGCATATCTACCTCAGTGGGTCATTTAATGCCAATAAAGTTTTGAAATGAATTAATTCTTAATGGATACACAATTTTTTTTTATAAATAAATTTTTCTATTTAACCCATAGATGGGACCCTAACAGGTACTGCCACTTTAGGTCAGAGTAGAATAGGGAGCAATGGTAATGAAGGGGCGCTCCATATTCCCCAAAACCTCCAGAACTTGAATCTCACCATCACCGTCATTCCCAGGACATGTAGACCCTCAGCCATCGCCTTCTAGCACTTATATGATAAAAAACGGTTGGGGTTGCCGTAAGGGCAATAGGGTTGAGCAATCATATAGGTGCTAGGGCTTGCCGTGACCAGCTGATTGATCGGAGGAGGCCTCTCCAACCGACCACCTGCTCATCCACCAAGACCCCCGTCCTTAAGCATCACGGGTCACCACCCACGGCCAACACATGGCCCCATTTGGGTGAGTCTTACCCCTCTGTAGAAATGCAGTCGGTGCATTCTAACGCCCCAGCCGACAGGGCGGACAAAATAATGTGTGATGTGTAAGAAGAAGCATGTTTTATTCAAAAGAATCTTTACAAATGGAAAGAACGTGAGGTTACTGTCTATTCTACAACTCCACCCTGTTATATTAAGAATTTGACGGATTCAAAAATTATTTTCAAACCTGTAATTAATCATTTCTCTTACATTCAACATTCTCCTGATTTAGTGACTCTTTTTT
>CM042141.1:46954867-46957367 GCA_023376005.1 Doryteuthis pealeii | reverse complement strand
TGTCTTACCAATTCGATGATAATTGGAACTAGTATTATTATTATATTAGTGTGTATGTGTGTGTGTGTGTGTGTGTGTGTGTGTGTGTGTGTGTGTGTATGAATATACCTAACCCTAAGCCACGAGCACAAGTTCAAATTTAAGTAGAGTAAAGCTACTTTGAATTTCGGAATGTTTCTTCTCCTAGTCTGTTGACTAACTAATGCTTGAAAAATATATGTGCTTTTATGTATTTACCTAACCCAGCACCACGGACAGGATGTGACACACATTTTAAGAGGAGTAAATCTACTTTTAATTTCGAAGATTTCCTTCTCCTGACATGATAGGAGGAGGGAGAGAAGAAGAAGAAGGAGGGGGAAAAGTTATGCCAGTCAAAACTGAAGAAGAAAAAAAAAGAAAAGAGAAAATGCAAAGGAAATAAAAGAAAAAAATATTAGGAGAAAAGAGTAGGGGATTACATCGAGCTTTCAAACGTATATGTTATTATTTCTCTGAATTTTTGAGATGAGGCTTGATAATTAGTATTATTTGGATTATTCGAACTAATGTCCTCATCTTTGTTGTTATCTGTACAACGTTTCAGCAGATGTGCTCTCCGGCCTTCTTCAGATATTTTTTATCGGAATTGGGCACCTTCTCCTATATTTTATTATATATATATATATATATATATATATATATATATATATATATATATATATATATATTCATCGTGCTATTCCGCACACATGGCACATTTTTTCTCTACTTTTGAACCCTTCGAATAAAAAAAAATGATATAGGTGCTAATTGGTGTTCGAACTTTTCAACACGAATTTTTAACAAGTATTTAAACGCTTTATTTTAAAAGAGTAACGTGAGAGTCCAGGAGCGAATTTTGAGAATCGTTTCTACTGGCTAGATTTCTGTGGTGAATTTTCTGTGCTCAGGTAAAGATTTATTATGCGTCAAGGGGATTAGAGTTTAAAAGGGTTAATTCGATTCAACGAAAGGCGATCAGTAGAAGAAATTTTCTGTTGGCTGTTTAAGTGCTGTGTTTGCATAGTATTGTTGTTGCTTTTTGTCGTATAAGTAACGATGTTGTGTTACTCAACCTGTTCACTATACTAAGATAGAATACAATTTCGCAAGTATGGGAATCTAACAAGGCTCGAACCCGTTATTCAGTAGTAGATCTGTGATACTAGCTTGCTATCTTCTACATAATGAGGGGATACCCTAGGAGACGAGAAGAGAGCACAGTATATATATATATATATTATATATATATATATATATATATATATATATATATATGTATATATATATTATTTACAAATAGATTTGGTTAAACAATATAGTATCCTTATTGTTTCCACATCTATCATTTTTTTAAATGAAATATAATTTTGCTTTTTTTTTTTTTAGTAACATTAACAAAATTGTTATACAATTTTGTTAATGTTACTATCTTGAAATGCGTTAATCAGTTGTACGAAAGACTTATAATCGGTAAACCAAATATGTTCAGTTCTTTCACGAACCATTATCGAGGCTGGTTAATAATTACACAGAGTTTTTCAGTTTATTACGAACACTTCTTTAACAACATTGAACAAATTCCAACTATTTAATACTGCACGTATACACATAGTATTTATTTAATGGCATTACTTTGAACTTAAAGACCCTTTTTAAATACCTGCTATGTTGTATTAAATACCAGATATAGAATACCTCTTTACTTTTTTTTTAAACAAGTCTATTTTTCTTTTTATGATAACAGTAAGTTAAAAAAAGTAAATTAGCTAGCAAATTGATAATGAGAACTGAAGAACTGTGAAACATGACTATAAATATGATATCAATTGTTGTCGGTACCCTTGGAACGTTACCAAAAGGTCTGGTTGAATTAGAGATCATAGAAATAATCGAGACTATCCAGACCACAGCACGGTTAAAATCAGCTGGAATAGCCCTAGAGACCCGAGAAAACTTCCTGTTACTCAAACCACAGTGGGAAAACCATAACTTGTATCGTTTTGTCTGGTTTACCGCATATCAACCTCGGTAGGCCATTTAATACCGACAAAGTTGTGAAATAAATTCATTCTTAATGGATAATAGAATTTTGTTTATCAACTCATGTTTTTCTATTTAACCCATAGATGGGACCCTAATAGGTACTACCACACCGGATCAGAGTGGACCAGGGCAATGGGATGAAAGGGTGCTTCACATTCCCCAAACCTCCAAAACTGGAACCTCGGCATCAGATAGTGTTAAACGTCATTCCCTGGACATGTAGACCTCAGCCACCGCCTTCAAGCACCCATATGATAAATAGAGTTGGGGCAATCATATAGGTGCTAGGGCGTGACGTGACCAGCCGATTGATATGAGGGGGCCTCTCCGACCACCCGTCTAGCCCAAGTAAGGACCAAAGTGGAGTATTTCAAGTCATGGACTGCTCAACCACTTGGGTTCTATCCTTAATCATCACGGGTCGCCACCCACG
>CM042141.1:46904867-46949867 GCA_023376005.1 Doryteuthis pealeii | reverse complement strand
AACTGAGGACCCAACCAGGTCCCACGTGACTTCACGTATTTCGCGGGCTTTCTGTACTATTCCATGGAATGTCCCGCCCGTGATATGAAAAGGGCCATCCCTTTATAATACAGGGGATTGACAATAATCTTATGCAACCGCATAGATTATGCAACAACTGGATCGATTGGATCAGATGGGGAAATGTGATGCTTGTGCACCACGATATGTCTCTTAAGACCAGAAATCGACTTACAAAGTCAGTTACAGATTGTACAAGTCAGTCTTTTTTTCTGGAGTGTTCATGGATTGTATCTGATAAGTTTTCCGTGGATTGACACATCCAGCCATAGACAGACGAAGCCGGCCACATGTTTGATATTTCCAACCCCACATACATACATAAAAGGCACGGGCTAGGAATAATTGTTTACGGTATGTAGTAGGCCGATTTTCCTAGAATTAAATGGAAGATATAATTCCATCTACTTTCTGGAGTGTTCATGGATTGTATCTGATAAGTTTTCCGTGGATTGACATATCCAGCCATAGACAGACGAAGCCGGTCACATGTTTGATATTTCCAACCCCACATACATACATAAAAGGCACGGGTTATGAATAATTGTTTACGGTATGTAGTAGGCCGATTTTCCTAGAATTAAATGGAAGATATAATTCCATCTACATTCTGGAGTGTTCATGGATTGTATCTGATAAGTTTTCCGTGGATTGACACATCCAGCCATAGACAGACGAAGCCGGCCACATGTTTGATATTTCCAACCCCACATACATACATAAAAGGCACGGGCTAGGAATAATTGTTTACGGTATGTAGTAGGCCGATTTTCCTAGATTTAAATGGAAGATATAATTCCTGCTACTTTTATCAAATGTGGCTTGGATCAAATGGATTACACCTCGGTATTGTTATTATATGTGCCGAGGTTTAAATGCAAGGGCTATTATACATTAATAATAATAACAAGCAGGAACTGTGTGTAGATAACAGTATGATAATTTAATTATTACAACGTTTGATATGTTTACTTAAGAGATATTAGAGTTTGCTAATATAGTCTGGAGTCAAAGACTAATCAAGGACATACAACTCATTGAGGGCGTACAAAGTAGAGCTACTAAAGTAATGAATGGTTTTGAATAAAACTTTTCCTATGAAGAAAGACTTAGGTAGATTGGCTTACCAAATTTTGTTTATCGACGAAAAAGAGGAGATATGATTGAAGTCTATAAATATACCCATGGATTTTATTCAACTAACTTTTATCTATTAAATGTTGCTCGAAATATCAATACCTGGGGTCATAAATTAAAGCCCTTTAAAATGTTTTACAAAACTAATGAAAGACGAAATTATTTAAGGAACAGAATGGTGAATAGATGGAATAAACTGCCATCATTAATAGTGAATGCCCCATCTCTAAACTCCTTTAAGGCAATGTTAGATAATTATAATTGAGCAGAAAATTACAATTATTATAGAACTTTATTTCAATAGAATGAGTTATGAGGTGAACATTTTAGATACCTATCGTACAGGTAAAAAAATACCAAGAAAATTTGGTATAGCCTTGGAGTAATTTGGTAGGCAAAGAGTTAAAATCAAGTCTTATTGATCCTAGTCTTTCCCATTGAGTCTAAATTTAAACCAAACAAAGATTTTATTCTATGTTAAAATATTTTGAGAAAAAGATGTGTGCGGCGCATGAGTGTGAATGTGTATGGCTGTAAACGAACTGTGAAAAAATACCAAGTGTGAAATTTTAATTAATTTATTTATTTATATTTAAAAGATGGGTGTACACAGTTGGTCCAATTATATTATAAAGTGATGTCTAGCCGTCTGTTTAGATGTTTGGATTTCGTCTAGAATAGTCAGTTCCAATTTGACCATAATAAGAGTATAAGTATTCTGTGGAATTAAGATGAATATTTATAACGGCTGACAGGTCTCAGACCTAATATACTTGCTGAAAATATATATTATTATTAAAATTATTATTATTATTAAAATAATTATTATTATTAAAATTATTATTATTATGAATAGTTCAATATGTAAAAACATAATAGTTCAATTTAACTTTCACTCTTTCTTTCCTTCTTTTCCGAATATTCGATTGAAACAGATTAATGGTATCGCTTCAGTATGCTCACGTCCTCTCTATATTCCCATTTAGAGTTTTTCTTATATTTCTTGGGTACCATGTCCTTTTTCTTTCTTTATAATAAAAAGGAATGATCCATTATTTAACTGAGGTCATGACAACTATAAGACATAATAATCCGAGGGATAAACAACACCAGATAACAAGGATTTACATTTTTTTGAATTTCATCTTTGGTCGTTCTCACTTTGAGCCAGAGGGTATTACAAGATGATAACGGTCGGACAATTAAGGAATACGAGTATCAATATATACCAATAATAATAATAATTAATTCCCGAAAGCTATATAGAACTGGAAATTGGCATTAACATCAGGGGTATAAACCTTTAGAGAAGTTAAAATCCAAAGAGGCATCTTCCATGGAGATTGTCACTACTAATTGATATTTATATACAAAGATGAACGGAAGCTACAAATTTACAAATTCACAGGAAAAGATAAACTATCTCATGTATATTGATCAGCCAATCCCGCCCAGGACACAAGAGCTAGTATCAATTAACTCGAAAAAGACTTGTCAACTGGCAGATTTTGCCATTCCAAAATACAAAAAAATGGACAAATACATGGATTGCTAGAGAACTGAAAAATCTGTAGATCATCCAGGTGATGGTAATACAAATTGTAGTCTGTGAACCCAGAAAACGCGCTAATGGAAAGTAGAGGGAACGTTTTGCGCTAAACTGAGTAGTAATGGTTGTGTAATGAGAAAAGGAGAGAATAGAAAGAGTCAGGTTAGCATGGAAAACTTTTAACGATGAATCAATATAATGACACATGACATTTTTCTACTGGACGAGGAGTGTCACGTGCTGAAGAGGGAGAGGAAGAGTGTGAGCTGAGTATGTTAAGTGAGTTTGGGACAATGCATTGACTGAGCAAGAGTCTTCGTCAGGAGAATTTTGGCTTGAGAGAAAACAAAATTATGTAAAAATAATAAGTCACCTTATGTTGCTTCTACAAAGAATAAACGGCACAAGACAATATGTCCTCCAGCACCAGAATTTGGTGTCCAGTCTCCAAACATGAAGGAATTGTCAGGCAACTCAACATCGGATTCGAGCCTCTCCACAGAGCACATAGAGGAGATAAGTATACAACATTTTCTATATCATTTCTCTGAATGTTTGAGATGAGGCTTGAAGATTAGTATTATCTGCGTTATTCGGACTATTGTCCCTATCTTCATTGTTATTTGTACAACGTTTCGGCCGATATGCCCTCCGGCCTTCAGGTATTTCTTGTTGGACTCGGGAACGTTCTCGAACTCGGGAACCTTCTTGGACTCGGGAAGGTTCCCGAGTCCGACAAAAAATATCTGAAGAAGGTTGGAGGGGCATATCGGCCGAAACGTTGTACAAAATAACAATGAAGATGGGGACAATAGTCCGAATAACGCAGATAATACTAATTTTTTTATATCAACAAATCACCACTCCATTCCAACATGAGAGCCATAACGTCACAGTTTTCGCTTGGTCTATGCTGGAGGTGGCTCCGTTGAATGAGAAGAGAAAATACATCAGAGCGGTTATACTGTGCTTATCAATGTATTTATTAATATTCGTAAAAGTACGCCCGATATCAGCAACACCCTCTGCTTAAAAATAAGACCGTCCAAATAGTCCAAGATGAAATGCAAAATGTAAATCCTGATTATCTGGGTTATTAATCTACTGAATTCTTATTTCTTTTGAGTGCCGTTAACTCAGCGATTTAACGGATCCTACCGTTTTTTTTTATTGTCAACAAAGAAAGGGAACGAATCGGACATGCTTAACAGAAAAAAAGACAGTAAGGGGAAAAGAGTAGGGGAAAGAGAGTAGGGGAAAGAGAGGGAGGGAAAGATAGAGAGGAGGTGTGATCGCGTGGAAGTCATAACGTTAATCTGTTTCACTCAAAAATAAGGAAAAGATGAAAAGGAACGAAATGTGAGAGTGAGAGAGTTAAATAATGAATATTCTACCGTTTACATATAACTATTTACTAGGGAGGCCCAAAATTGACGTAAAATACGTTTTTGACAAAATGAATTTAGCCCCCCCCACACACACACACACCTATAGAAAATAATTTACCAAAAATCAGGGAATTATCGGATTTTAATTAATTTTCAGTGTTTATTTATCAAAAAATGATCTTTATAATGCATCATTTATTTTATTTCAAAACTTTCTCATTTTTTTTCAGGTCACTTAAATTTAACACCCACCCTTATGTTGGGGCGTAACATTTTTTTCAAGTTGGTCTTTTACTGTACTAATTACAGTATAAATAGAGATATAAAAGACCGAAGCTATGAATAGAAACAAAATTACGGTGGCTTTTATATGAGAAAATAAGTACCGAAAATCAGAAAATACAATTTAAAAAAACAAATGAAATTTTCTTTTGAGATTTCTTTTTTACTCATTTCAATAATTATTTAATTGGCTATTATCTAATAATAGAAAAATTATACATCGATATTTTTTCTGCTTTAAATGTGTTGTGTGTGTGGGGGCTACATTTTCAATAGAGTTTTTCTTCAAAACGTATACTTTGATTGACTAAAATAAGGTTTGCATTAAATAGATATTTATTTTTAGAATCTAAAAATATAACATTCTAAACTTAACATCAGGCTTTTCATATTTTAAATTAATTTCATATATTCATTTTTCATAGCAAGACTACTTAATTAAAGGTTTCAAATAAAATACCTAATGCATTATAAAATTCATTAATTGATAAATCAATACTGAAATTTTCATTAAAATCGGATAATTCCCTGATTTTGGTATTTTTTTTGCAATCGCGAATGTTACATTAAATTTGTAAAAAAGCGATTTTAAGCCATTTTAAACCAGCGTCTCAGACCGATAGCGATAGAAATTGGCCGAAAAAATCGTTTTAAATTTTTAAACTAACCAACCAACCATTTATTTAAATGCTGCTACTCATATAGTCACCATTGACAAAGTTTGCTGCAGAGCTATATATTATATATATATATATATATATATATATATATATACCAAACTTATTGGTAAATCCTCGCGGTGAGAAAAAAAAAGCAAATAGTTTGATTGTAAAAATATAACTACCAAACATCAACCGGGGAAAAAAATTTTGTAAAAAAGAAAAGACCAAGATAATCGTACCAACAAAAAATAATCTATACAATATTGTGGTCAAAAGAAAACAATTTATATATATATATAATATATATATATATATATATATATATATATATATATATATATTCATACAAAAACCGCCAGGAGACTAAAGCTAATAAGTAAAAAGTGCTCAATACCTAAGTAGAGCCAATAATAAAGATAAATCTAAGATCTTAGCCCTGAAGAGCATTAAGCTAAACTTTTAGTAGGTTCGTCTGTCTCATTAGATGTATATATATATATATATATATATATTATATATATATATACACACACACACACACACACACACACACACACACACACACCATCTACATAATTTTTTTACTTCCATATTTATTTTACCTCATATAAGAAAAACGTCTTCGGCATAAAACTAATCTAATTGTTTGACAGACCATTAAACCCAACCAACCAACCAACTATTTATTTAGATACTGCTACCTTTATAGTCAGCCTCGACAGAGTTTCCAGCTGAGCTATATATATATATATATTATATATATATATATATATATATATATATATATATATATACCATCGCACATACACAATGACACCTGTTCTCGATCAGTGGACATTCTTATTTCTGTTCTTCGGAATTTTTAGCGTTTTTCTTTTCTTTCCTTTTTTTTTATTCTTTTTCGCAGCCAAAACTTGTCACTTATTTTCAATGGAGGAATTCAAGGCGGGGGACGTTAGGGTGTGGGTCATAAGTAGGCGGTATTTTCATTTCTGATTGATTCGTAAGACAGGTTTGCCTAATTATACGACATTGAATAGTGCCGGGGTTTCTTGTTACTCATTGACTGTGAGGCAGAGGCAGATGTTACGGACAGACCTAATCGAATGAGACAGGTCCGAATGCCCTCCCCCAGCACCTAAATATAAAACAACAAAAAAAAACAAAACAAAAAAAAAAGACCTTAGTGAAAGAGACAACGAAAATTAAATAGTGGGTAGGGAGATAGTCACAGAGCAAGAGAAAGACAAGTTGAATGCGGAAAGAAAGGAGATGGAGACATACGATGGGTATCCCTTTGTGTTCTATGTATGTGTAAGGGGGTTGTCCCGTCCGCGCATGCGTGTTCTGCATTCACAAAATGGCTACTGAAAAAAAAAAGAAAAAAACTTAAAAAAAAAAAAAGAAAGTGATCCACGAATAGATGTTTGCTGGTGAAAGAGTTAATGGAGTCTGTTAGGAAGATATATTTATGGCCTATACGTTAAAAAAACGAAGTCACTAACCATGGCTTTCGTGATTAGCATGTTAATAAAAACATGGTGAGTATTTCAAGCGATGAGTATGTAGATGATTATAAAGAAGAACCAAGATTAAAATCATAGTAAAAAGTCTAAATTATGAATATATAAAACAAAATAAAGCTCTAAATCCAGAAAACTCATTTATGCAAAGAGGTGATAGATAAATGTCTAGTAAGAAAATAGAGTATAACTTTATAATATATATATATATATATATATATATATATATATATATATATATATATATGTGTGTGTGTGTGTGTGTGTGTGGGTGTGTGTGTGTGTGTATATATATATAAGAAATATACATATATATGTATGAGAAGTAAATACACAAGCGATGTGTTTTTGATATAGCTTTTTTTTTAGCCGACAATTTTTGGGAGAATATGTGCTTAATTGAAGTCGTACCTAATTTTGAAAGTTAATTAATAAAACTATGCCCGCCTACTTAGTTATTATTAAATTAATTAACTTTCAAAATTAGGTACGACATCAATTAAGCACATATTCTCCCAAAAATATTATATGTGTGTTTTGTGCGTATAATATATATATATATATATATATATATATATATATATATATATATATATGTATGTGTGTGTGTTGTGTGTGTGTGCTAATATCTATACACTTTCTATGTGTGTTCATGTATATATGAACATATAGATAATTCTACAAACATTCATCATACAAATTGTATAGAGATAATTTAAATAGAATGATTGGACAAAAGAAAGAGTGAAAAAATGAAAATGTTGGTAAGGAAAAAAAAAAACAAAACGTAAATATATATTAAGAAACTATGAAATCAACATACTTATTTATCCAAACGCATTCATCAATGCGTAGCTATTCTAAATAATTTAAATAAATCGGAAGTTTTTCCTCCCACGAACAAACGTATCATTATAGAGGGGAACCACGCACAAACCTAAGATCATGTGAGACGAGTGTTAAAAATTGCGTGAATTCCCGCGGCAGTCCTCTTTGAGGCATCTCAAGCCGGGACAATAAACCCAACCCGGCCCCTTTAAATCGAGTGGGCAGGTATTGCCGGGAGGATTGTTCCTTAGGATCTCACTGATATTAGAATACTAGCAACAGAAAACACCCTCCGGGCGCCGTAAAATTAATTTTGAAAGACATTGCCTGATAGGGTGAGAGTTAAAAATTCAATGTCAGAGGGCTTGTATCATAAGTAAGTAAAATCAACAAATTTATTATAGGAGTAAAAAATAATAAAACAATTTGAAATGAAAACTGAGCCCCGTCCCTCTCAAATAAAATGTTGCGTGCATGTAATAATCAAACATTTATTTGAATATTTTCCACCTAAATTTCCCACAAATCGTAGGTATTATTTATTTGTAAACTTTTTAGTTAACTTCTTGTTACTGTAAAAAAAAAAGGGACGAGAGTAAAAAAACAATTTTTAAAATTGCTTACTCAAATTTTGGGTGTAATAGCATAAGAATATTGTGACGTAAGCTGTGACGTAGAGCTATGACGTAGTTTTTGTTGCAGACAGAAATACAGACAACCTCCATTATTAGTAGATTACCGCTTCAATGACTAAAGCTGCTGGACAGAGGGACCGATGTTTAGTTATGTTGATAAATATGAACTAGTTATTCAAATTACAAAATAAGTATATATATTTACTGTCCCTGTCTCATTTATTTTCTTTTTAAAAGTCGCAACGAATAGAGAATATTTCTGCAGACATAATTTTTATTTAATTTTTGGACGAATTAGAGCTTTGTTTGTTTGTTTTGTTTTACGGTATATCAACCTCAGTGGGTCATTTAATGCCGACAAAGTTTTGAAATGAATTTATTCTTAATGGATACTCAATTTCTTCATAAACACATTTTTCTATTAACCATAGATGGGACGCTAACAGGTTCAACCACTCCGGATCAGAGTGGACCAGGGAGCAATGGTGATGAAGGGGTGCCCCACATTCCCCAAACCTCCAAAACTGGAACCTCACCATCAGATAGAGTTTAACGTCATTCCCAGTATATGTAGACCTCAGCCACGGTCTTCTAACACCCATATGATGAAAAGGGCTTGGAGCTTCCCATAAGGGCTATAGGGTTGGGGGCAATCATATAGGTGCTAGGGCTTGACATAACCAGCCGATTGATCGTACGGGGCCTCTCCGACCTCCCGTCTCACCTAAGTAAGGGTCTAAGGGGAGTGTTGCAGGTCATAGACTGCTCATCCACCAGGACTCCGTCTTTAAGCATCACGGGTCGCCACCCACGGCCAACAGGTGGCCCTCTTCGGAGTTTTACCCCTCTGCAGAGGTACAGTCGGTGCATTCTAACGCCACAGTCGACAGAGCGGGAATTAGAGCTTGCTAACCAGTTTGATGCTAAAATGTTCCAGGCACTTCCAGGAGTCCACAATATCATTATCAGATCCCTCCTTTCGATTCATGAGGGTATTGTGACGTAAGCAGTGACAGTTTCGGTAACAGTCATACACCGAATATTCATTATAATAGTATGTACAAAGCACGGTTCTTTTTCCTACCTTAAACAACTGACATTAACAGTATTTGATTTCACAAGAACCAGTGAGATATACAGTGTGATTGTAAAGTAAGTCCCTATCCTATTTCACATAATCTTATAATTTGTTTTTGAATCATTATTTAAAAAAATTTAAAAAAAAAAAGAAATGAATATGAGAAGATCACACATAACATGGAATTTTATTTAAAATTCTATGTGGGTACCAGCATTTGCATCCAGCCTCACAAGCCGCACGGTAATCGGACCGAGTAAACTTCATAGCAACTCTTATAGAATGACAGAAATAAATCCTCGTATTTGTCCTTCAGATTCTTCCAAAGTCGTTGGTGTCGTAGAGTAGAATTGTTCATTCAACGACCCCCGCCCTACAAAAAAAAAAAAAAAAGTCACACGGTGTTATGTAAAGCTTCTGACTGGCCATTCATGCGAACCATGATTACATATCTATATCTCCCAAGAAAATGTGAATTTAGCCAATCATGAACAACAATAGAAAAATGTGGAGGAGCACCAACAACAGGAACACCGATTTCATTGCCATATATTAAGGAACCTTCATTAAAGGAGAGAGAAAAATTAAGTTCATGTAAAAATATATAGTTTAAAATAGGGAGTTACTTTTCAATCACCCTGTATACAACAGATTTAGCCACCAAGTTTAAATCATCGCATAAGAGGCGGGTAGTTTACAAATAAAAGTGAAATTTTCTCCTCGAAAGAAAAAGAAAGTTTATTAAAAGAAGCAATGTTATTAAAATTATTTTAGGAAAATGAATCGTAAACTTTTAGTTGAGTAGAATCTTTGTTTACATTCTCAGCCAAAAGAACAAGAATAAATGATTAAATTTTAAAAGTATCTGGGGATGGGGATAAAAATAAAGCTTTGATGGTAAATTAAATATTTAATTAATCACTGGTTTATATTGATTAGAGATAAAAGATTTAAATGAGAAATCAACTACTTAGAATTTTTCAGATTAATTGAGTCCAATGAAAAAATGTAATGACGCGAATGTCTTGGACTTCCTTTGTAGATTTTTGTCTTCTATTATTGTCGTATGATTCTTCTTTTTATCTTTACTTTCCATGTGTTTACGTATTTGTCTTCATTTACTCGATTTAAAGGAAAATCCATGCGGAATCAACAAATACAACAGTTGAGAACAAATAATAATAATAATAATATTATAATGAAAATGTGGTGTCTGTAACCGAAACTACGGTCACAATTCCATTAGTTATCTATATTATATTATTAATGGCTATTAAGTAATCATTATTTAATCTAAAAGACCATATTATTTATTAATTATATCTATTAAAGTAAAGTCGTCGGAGCGGCCTAATGTCGATATGAGCCATACAACGAGGGAGTCTATCCCCTTTTCACTAGCGCTAGACCAAGGAGATTGTTCTAGCGTCTGTGGTGGTGCGCCACACCTACCATCAGCTCCTTACTTTACCGCACAGATCCCTGTGCTACTCATACGCTGAGTTGGCGAGGACCAGGATCGAACTAGGAACCTTGTGGTTTCTAGCCGAACGCTCTCGGTAGAGCTGAATGGTAGGTGTTGCGCTCCACCCCAGACGCAAATAAAAATCTCCATGGTCTGGCGCTAGTGAAAAGGGTATAGACTCCCTCGCTGATTGGCTGATACCGACATTAGGCCGCCCCGACGACTTTTTATCTATTAACCTCCGAGATAGATTTGCCTAAAAAACAGCCCATGTTAATTATGTGTTTATAATCCTTCAATGAGTGATATATATAATTAAGAAATGAAAATGTATGGTGTGAATAATTTGCATACCGGTTTTAACAAAACAGTATTAAATAAATGATTATGAGGTGTTATTGATTTCTGATATTATTCTCAAACGTACTAAAAACAATCCTATGTATGATTTTATATAGAAAAAATATTGAGGCTTTGATCTTTTTTCTTTTCATAATCCTCCCATTTCCTTTAGATTTGCACCAAACATTTGATACTGCTGACTGGGAACAACCCAAATATTCTGGGCCACATTCCATGTTGATTTTCTTTCATTTACCCATAATTTCATTTCAAATAATGAAAGCGCCTTGTAGAAGAATATGATCAGTGGAATTGGAAGTCATGAGGGAAATTGAAATTATTACATTACTCTATGGCATTCATTAGTCTCGTAAGACCCGACATTTGCGGCTTGAAACTCATATTCCCTTTTAAGGTTCGGGCCTGGGTAAGATTGTATCGAAAACGGACAGTTGCCCCAACAGTTTCACCCAGATATTGTTTGTTGTCAAAAGTGGAAAAAATTCCAATATGCCAATAAGGAGAAGAAATATAAAATTCTTACGTTCACAATCCGAATAAGAAATCCAATTGTGTATACCAGTTTTAACCTAATAGGTTACTAAATGAGAAATAACAAACGGAGTTTGTTTTGTTTTGTTTTACGGCATATCAACCTCAGTGGGTCATTTAATGCCGATAAATTTTGAAATAAATCAATTCTTAATGGATAATACTATTTTTTTATAAATACATTTTTCTGTTTAACCCATAGATGGGACCTTAACAGGTACTACCACTCCGGATCAGAGTGGACCAGGAGCAATGGTGATAAGGGTGCTCCACATTCCTCAAACCTCCAAAACTGGAACCTCACCATCAGATAGAGTTTAACGTCATTCCCAGGACATGTAGACCCACAGCACCGCCTTCTAGCACCCATATGATAAAAAGGCGTTGGGGTTTGCCATAAGGGCAATAGAGTTGGGGCAATCATATAGGTGCTAGGGCTTGACGTGACCAGCCGTCTTGCCCAAGATAGGGTCAAAGTGGAGTATTGCAAGTCATGAACTGCTCATCCACCTGGGTTCTATCCTTAAGCATCATGGGTCGCCACCCACGGCCAACAGGTGGCCCATTGGGGAGTCTTACCCCTCTACAGAGGTGCAGTCGATGCATTCTACCGCCCCAGCCGACAGGGGGAAACGGAGTTTGGAAATGAAATCGATATAACATTAACAAAATGCAATACTCACCAGCGTTGTGAAGGAAGGTAAACCACTACTAGTGGTATCAGACTACTTAGTCAGCATAATATTCTCTTATTTATGAGGATTTGGACAAATCTATTAA
Source organism: Doryteuthis pealeii (assembly GCA_023376005.1). Classification (NCBI taxonomy): domain Eukaryota; kingdom Metazoa; phylum Mollusca; class Cephalopoda; order Myopsida; family Loliginidae; genus Doryteuthis; species Doryteuthis pealeii. The sequence goes on along the minus strand of CM042141.1, from coordinate 46,937,586 downwards.
TCTGCATAGGTAGAGTATATAGCAATACTTTGTCATGGAAATCAATCACTGATGTTATAGTGAAGATATGCGACTACAATGTTTCCCCGAAATAAAACCTAACTGAAAAATAAGACCTAGCGTGATTTATCAGGCATGATTTTAATATAAGACCCCCCTACTCTTAAATTAAGCCATATTTAGAGCAGTAGATGGGGACAAGAATAAGCATTTTCTATTTTTTTCTAATGTTGTTTTGTATATATGAACAATAAGACATTCCCCGAAAATAAGCCCTAGTGTTATATTTCGGAGTGAAAATTCATATAAACCCTGTCTTATTTTCGGGGAAACACGGCTCTTCAGAAAATTAATTAATATTTAGAAAATAATAAATGAAAGTTAATTTATAAAATGTATTATTCTTTGTTTATCTACGTTGGGTAGTAAATGGCAAAGTCTGCGGATTAGACTATTGTCGGTAGTCAAACAGCGAGGGGTCTAAAAATCACAGGGTCATTGTCAGGTTTATTAAGAACAATTATAGATCCGTTTTTGAATATTTTTTTTGAACGGTTGTAAAATAGAGGTTGTATTGCTGTGTCTCACTCATTCTAAAGAACTGGTGTTACATAATAATTGGAACCCTAATACATTTTTAAGGTAGTGTAGAAATCATTATGGCGATCAGTATAGCTGATGGCCTTGAGAGTGAGTGACAGCGTTTGACCTCACTCTGACCTTGCGTTCTGGGGATGATCGTGAGAACCGGAAGGCAATAGAAGGCCCTCTTCCGGTTTAAGGATACTAAGTAAGTAAGAGTCAGTTAGAACTTAGAAGCCGAGCTAGCAACATGTAAGCCTCATCTGCGCAGATTGTCTGGGTGGGGATTTGGAATAAAGTAATATCAACATAAATCGAAGTCTTGTGTTTATTACTAAAAACTAACAATGACACAAGGCTTCTGATAAGAAGAAATCCCAACAGAAACCAGACCCGGAATCCTCAATAGAAAGACCAGACCTGTAGAAGATATACCAGACCAAGATAGATAATAGACGATCAGAAGCAAAGCCGGCCGGAAGAATAGACGACAGAGTAAGAAGTAAGAAATGTATATAACGTTATATGCTGATTTGGCTTAGTGAAAAGACCAGTATATAACATATACCTATTTAGTGCCGGTAAAGAAGGCGCTATGCAACACTGGGATATGCCAAAAATCACATGCTCAAACTATAAAACAGTTCTCAACTTCTGTGTGGGATCTCCTAAATCTAAACGGATATGCCAAGTATAAATATAATTACGTAATTTGAGAACGTATAAATTCAGTTCATATTCTTTAATAAACCAGTTCTGAGCGAAGAAAATAAATTATGATAGTTACCATCAAGAATTTTCCTTGCATAAATAAATTTAAAAGATACCACATACAGTGGAATGGAACACGTGTAGCTAATAAAACTTTCAAAATTCATAAGGCACCACTACAGCAAAACAGTATGGCGTTAGCACACTTATATGTTAAGTTTTTTTGGAAGCGTGTGGTGTAATGGTTAAAGTCATGGGAAATGGACTTGTCGCTCCGAGTTCAAATCCTGGGTGTGGTAATTGCATTTCACTCAGCGCTAATACACTTGGGAAAGGTATGAATCCGACTCTCCCTCCAGCTATGGATAAATAGTAGGGCAGACTGGGCTCTTTAACCTTGATTAGGCAACCGGTCTAGGAGAAGGAAAACTCTTAAATTCAAACATGTTAAACTCCTCTTAAAAATGACCTTGTGTCATCCTGCCCGTGCGGAGGGGTTGGTAAATATATATGTTAAGTTTTTGTTGTTTTATTTAATTTATCTTTATTTAATAGCCGAAATGTTTTTGCTTCATGATATATTAAGTGACGTACGGGTTATGTAAAGGAGGGTGTCATATCGTTGTATAATGTTAGCAAGCTAGTCTTGCAGATCCCTTATATAGTGAATAGAGAGTTCAGTGCCCCATATTTATGACATTGTGGCGAACGGGTTGCGTACCATCTAATCTTTAAAAGCTTTTGTTCTTTGTTAGATCTTTAGTTCGCCTATGGACCAAATTTATAGAAAGATAATCCAGTTTTACTATATCTGTCTGTGTGTCTAATTCCCTCTCGACAGGCATGTGTATACATTCTTATAAGCACGAGTGGGAGGTGCGTGGTGTAATGGTTAGAGTCGTAAGAAATGGATTTTTTGGACACTGGTTCAAATCCTGGACAACGCTGTTTGCATTTCACATAAAACTAATACTCTAAGGAAAGGTAGGCATCCACCTACTCTCCCTCCAACCACGAGTAACAAACTGGACAGATTAGGCTCTTTAACCTTGGTAACGAGTATAGGAGACGGAAAACACTCAATTCAAACAGCTTAAACTCCGCTTAAGAAAGTGACCTTGTGTTGCATCCTGCTCGTCCGTTGGGGTTGGTAAATATATATAAGCAAATATATATAAACTTTGCGGGGGTAAGTGGACTGAACGAGCAAGCGGTCGAGTAATATTCTTACAATGAACATAGTGTTGTATATTGTACAAACGGAAATAGGAATTTCCGGTTAAATTAAACAAAGAAAAGACGAAAAATGACAAAGGACTTTTCTCCTGGTAAAAGCGAACAAAGAAGTTAAAAAACGGAAAGAGAGGGTTTCCGGTCAAGGAAGCAGGAGAAGATAAAGAAATATATAAACAAATGTCCGTTATCAGATCAAAAGATAAAGATGCGGAGGCGTATCTATCAATATAAAGGCGAGAGGATTCGAGCCGTCACACAGCCAGCAGTCGAAAAAGGACACTTCACAGCAAACACCTCTCGGGCACTCATTGTAAGCTCTGCGCCTTCACCACCCACACACCGAAGAAAATAAAGAAGGGTCCTCTCTTTGTACATACGTATCTGTTGTTTATTGAAGTCCAGTAGTCGATAGTAGCTGATTACTGCACATACTTCGCTACGTGACCATACATACCCGCAACGACTACTTATTTACACGATTTAGAGTAGCGAAGAAGGCCGCTACGTAACAATAGCTCTTCAAACCACTTTTTTTAGACACGCTCGGATGGGCCTGAAATTAACAATTCACGGGCCGATATGCAAAGGTGCAAATAAACACGAGCGCATAAATAAAACTTGCTCGGATGATGAGCAACCAAATATTTCACAAAATGAAATTTATTCCGTAACCAGATTGTAAATAATTGTATGGATTTAAAATGTGGTTTTAATTAAATGAATGTTTTATATATCTTATGTCATTAGTTTATTTACTGCTAAATAAAGAAAACAAAAAGTAAAATAAAACAAACAAGCGTAATTTTTTGCCGACGGTAGGATGTCCATTTAAAAAAAAAATTTTTTTATGAAACTAGAAAAAACAAACATACACATGCACACACTATCACACACACATGCATGCATACACATTATCACATGCACACATACATACACACACATGCACACACACACATACACATGCACACACAATCACACACACCATACATACATACACATGCACACACAATCACACACACATACATACATACACATGCACACACACACACATACATACACATGCACACACACATACATACATACACATGCACACACTATCACACACACACATACATACATACATACATACATACACATGCACACACTATCACACACACATACATACAAACACATGTACACACTCATACATACAAACACATGCACACACATACATACACACACACTATCACACACTATCACACACACATACATACACACACTATCACACACACATACATACACACACTATCACGCACACATACATACGCACACTATCACACACACATACATACACACACTATCACACACACACACGCATACATACACATGCACACACGCACGCATATATACACATGCACACACGCATATATACACGTGTACACACTATATCACACACACATACACATACACACTATCACACGCACATACAAATTATGTTCAAATTCAATCACACCCGCCCTGCAGAGTAGTTGGATGCGCTCCTTTCCCAATATTATTAACGTTGTGTCAAATGCTAAACAGTGTCGTCCAGGATTTGAACTCGGGTTGACGAATCCATTTCCTAGAACTAATTACACCAAGCACCTTCATTCATTAAGACTCATATATGCTCTTATAAAATTAAGCTATGGATTATCGTATCACTATTGTTCTTCAAGAATGGCTGTGTCAGTAAATAACCCTGGAAAGTTGATATGCCATTAAACGAAAAAACCAAACACGTGAATGCTCTTATAAAAACAGACGAAACTAACATACAAGTAGGCAACATAGATTATTACCCGGATATATATTTATCCAATATGACGTTCAAAAGCACACTTTCATTAATTCATGTTACTGTACGCATTCTAACAAACAAATACATTGTTCATATTTTCTGGATGTTTTTCTATCAATGACTTGGATGGAAAGACTGGAACATTGTTTAGTCGAGTAGTATTTCACAGCTGCTTTTAACGGAAGGATTCCTACGCATCATTGCATTGTTTGGACTTTTTCTTCTCTATTAGGTGTCACCGGCGTTTCCTGTAAAGTTGGGTCGCGTAGAATAATTCGGTAAATAAGTGCACATTTCTTTGTAACACTTAGAGATATTGTTTGGAATTTGTTTTTAGAAGACGTAAAATTAGGTTAAATTAGTGTCTCACTCATACATCAGAGATACACATGCCGACCAACACTACTAACGTTACCACCATTAAACAATCAGAAAAAATACAGGCCACAACTACTAAACATAAACATACAGAGATAGAGAGAGAGACAGACAGACATTTATAAGTTTGAAGAGTATAGACAGTGAGTGAACGACACTCTTTGATGAACAAATAGGTGAAAAACCGTCTGTTATCAAGTACCGTTATCGGTATGTCAATGGTATATAAAAATTAGGTCTACGTAACATCGATATTCAGTACTATATATATATAATATATATATATATATATATATATATATATATATAATCCAAAAGTCCAGAGAAGAAATCCTCCTTACGACAAAAGAGATTTATTTAAAAAACCTGTCGCAGTTTTAAAGCTCAATGTGTGCTCTTAATGTTAGAGTCACAGAGCAAATATATAAGTAAAGAAATAACAAAAGACTTGGAGATTTAGCATATAGTCTATTTCAGGGAGCTTAGACAAAGTGTCTAACTCTCCCGACTCATCGAGTCTTTAGTTATTTCTTTACTTATATATATATATATATATATATATATATATATATATATATATTAAATTGTAAGGGTTACGTGTATGCTTCGCATATTTAAAAAAAAAACAAATAAGAATACTGTTTTTTAAGCATGAATGAATTAAATTTTCAAATAAAAAATATTTGAATACAACTGACTACCCCTTATGTTCAAATTAATACTGTGAGTGATACTGGATTCAGGGCATATTTATGCTAATTGTTGTTTGCCCTGAACTTCCTATTCAGGGAGTTAGTTAATGTATTTTTAGAAGATAATAGTTTTCAAAATTATTTACCAAGAGAGACTATTAAGTGGTTTTACAAAATATTTTAACTAAATGAAGTTTTTAGTGGTTTTAAAGAAAATTCATAAATTGTGACGAGTTGTAAATGAATTAATTTTGTTATATTGCTGTATGTTATATGTTGAGAGGGGGTAGGTATTAATGCATACTTACTTCTATACGTTATCTGAGTGATATATTGTGTGATTTAGTGCTTTTTGAAGGGGTAGTCGATGACAAGGTGATTGGGGTTTGTCTTATTTCAATTGTGTTCACCTTGAACTTTTAAACAATTGGAGATAAAGTATGGTTGCCTTCAAAAGCGTTGAACAATTGGAGAAGAGACAGATGTGAATAAGTGTAAATGTCGGACAGATGAAAAAGCTGATCTATTTTCTGTTATAAAGAAAATCTTGTCCTTGAGGTCTAAAACTTATTTCATTCAAACTTAAAGTACAGTCTGGTCGCTGGTTTCGTCCTATTTCAACGCAAATAACATGAGGAATCTGTTTAAGAATACGAGCACAGATGACATGTTATATTTTTGAGAAAAAAATTATACATCAACAAAAATACACCTGTAAAAGAAATTTGAGTACAAAATAAAGTTAATGAAAATTATGCCGATTTTAAGATTTTAAGAACCTTGAAACATAGAAACGTTTATAAGAATGACTACCTTCTGTAATATTTAATGAATTTTTGAGATGAGGGCCTGATACTTTGTATTATTTAGATTATTCAGACTATTGTCCTAATCGTTACTTGTTATCAACACAATGTTTTGGCCGATGTGCCCTCCGACCTTCATCGGGTAATTCTTGGGCTCAGGAACTGGGCTCACGTTTCAATCTTGATCAGGGGGACAGTAACATACAATGATAAACACAGTTTAACTCTTGTACTCGGTCATGGTTAACAGAATGAAAACAGTTTACCCCGGTGATTCAATAAAGAGTTCGGTTCGAAGTTCCGTAAAGAATTACATCATGAAGGCTCACAAGATAGCAGAGAAAGTTCCCGAGCCCGAGAAGAAATGTTCAAATAATACAGGCTTCTCTCGGTATTAAATGACCGAAAAAGTGTTGAAATGCCGTTAAACAAACTACCTATGTTTCTGCCGACTACAACATCAACAAAAGATACAGATAATCATTGCATCCTCCTGCATTTTCATAAGATTAATAAGTATTGTGGCTAATGATATAGTCAATAATAACGATATGATAACAAATGATTTTTTTAAATTCTTTTAAATGAACATACAAGTTTTTTTTTATTTTTTATTTATTCATTATAGCCAATAAAAGAAAATTTAAAATAATTTGATTTCAAAACAAAAATGTATTTAAAAAAAGGAAAATCATCGAAAAAAAAATTGTATCGCATTTCGCAAAATATATATGTAGTTTTTTTTTTTTTTTTTTTTTTTTTTTTAGTTAATAGTTTTTATGAAATGACCTTTCATATTCTAAAACTGGAAAAAGACATTTATACAATCAATTGATACTATTCGAACTCAGATAATTATGCACTAATACATATGATGGTAGGTGTGGCGCTCCACCCCAGAGGCCAAAAAATCTCTTTGGTCTAGCGCTATTGAAAAGGTGATAGACGCCCTCACTGACTGGCTGATACCGACTTTAGGTCGCCCCGACGACTTTACTTTTTACTTTACATCTAAAAATTAGCCGAGAGACTTTCAGACATTCGATATACATTCTTTTATTTGATGGTTTTAAGTGAGAATTTCATATTTCTTTTTAATGAATATCAAACCGAATATAATGACAAATGTTAATTTTTATACGCCTAAGTTTTCACCCAAAAAGTAAATTTCTTATTTTTCATCAATCAGTTAAGGGTATTCAATCACTAACGAAAATGAAGGGAGATGAAATTAAAGATACTTCTAGGATTTTTCTAACATTATAGCAATTCTTTCTGATAACTTTTGCCTCACTAAATCATATCTATATATTCCGGTCAACATCACTTTGGAGGGGATTTCGCTGACACCGCCAACTAAAGCGTAAACGCAATGCTCTCCCACAAAAGGATGGAGCACTCTATGGCGGCTGTTACATACTCTGATGTGTTTATTTAACAGTTAAAATCACCTTCTCATTCTGTAGGTGACCGCAGACGAGCGGTTAAACAGCCCGACTGATGAAGAATCTATCGGGTTTCCATCCCGGCTGTAAATAGCTTACAAATGTCTAGCCACATTGAAGAGACGTGATATGTCGAAACATATATATATATATATATATATATATATATATATATATATATACTATTCTTTTCATTTCATTTCAATCTATATATCTTTCCATCTCTCATGTACATATGTATATATTTTTTGACCCCATTCTTTTCATATCCATATATCTCAGTCTTTTCATATATATATATATATTATATATATATATATATATATATAATATATTATTTTTTTTTTGTAACTTTGTAGGTAGAGCTCGTTTTCTATGCTCAAGTAAAGAGAATACAGAAAGGCGATCCTGCAACACCCTTCTCAGTGGGGAGAGCCTGACTTGCTGCGTTGAAAATTGGTACGTGAAATCGCGCTGTTACCTGGATTCAACCAACGACCTACAGCAGTGACGAGAATTGCGCAAATATTTCACTCACCAGGACCACCCTCAGCTGGCAGATGCGTTCGGATCTTTCACAGCAGTGAATTGTCGAGCGAGATTACAGTCCTATCATTCAACACAATATACATTACACCAAAAATACATACACACATACTATATATGTTGAAAGGATAAATAGATAAAGAAAGAAATGTTGAATGGATAAAATTGATTTGAGTTACCAAACACATGTTTCGGCCAGGAGTTTGTTTATGTACACATGTATTCGATTTATTATTAGTTTAAATATAAAAAAAAAGATAATAACAATAGAAAATTATAATGTATTTAAGCAAACAAAGAAACGCGGCATTCATCAGGGTAACATGTTTGATATTTGAAGTTAAATCGGTCAAAATACAGAGAACTTTGAAATGTTTAAAAAACATTTTTTCATGAACTCCTGGCCAAAACACGTGTTGGTAACTTAAATTAAATGAATTTTATCCATTCAACTTTTTTTTTCCTTTATCTTTCAACATATCGTATTCATTTCCATTTCAACTTTATATATACAAGAAAATATATGCACCCTCCGGTGCAAGTATCTATGTTTTAATGTAATAATATATTATATTAGATTAGAAAGGCTAATGAAACTAAATAAGAATGCAGATAAAAAGATTTGAAACAGAGGGGTATAATCGAAAAATAGAATAACTGAAACTTACTCTTCCATCACTCTCGTCTTTCATTGTTATTTTTTCTAATTTAAGTATTTAGTTAAAAGAGAAGTGAAGAATAAAATAACTGTTATTTTTCTTGTTAACGGATTTCATTTAAGTTTCATTGAAGAAATGTTTGCTTATATTCATTAAAATAAAACCAAACAGTTAGAAATCAATGATACTAAGCACATATTTATTAAAATCACATTTTTAATGTCAATATGCAAATTAGCCCTTCCCGTTCACACTGTAAATCGCTATTTTGTTGTTATATATAAATATAATTGCATGTTGTTAGTATGTAGATTTGGTTAACAGTATTAATAATGTAAAACAATTTTATTAATAATTGAGATTTAAATAAAATTAAAATCATCGGGAATGTGACGTCAATAACTAAGGGAATTGTTACTTGAGTAGCGATATAGTTTCGTTACAGACAGGAAAACACACAATCTCCATTATAATAAGATATATATATATATATATATATATATATATATATATATATTAGTAGATGGACCTGTGGATATACCACAGTATGATTAATTATTACAACGTTTGATATATTTATTTAAAAGAATTGCGAAATAGTTCAATATGTAAAAAATAATAATAATTTGATTTAACTCTTTCTTTCTTCCCTTATTTTCATCTTTTCATTATGTTCGATTGAAACAAATGTAGCGTTATTGTTACCACGTGCTCACCTTCCACTCTCTCACCTATCTTTCTTTCAACTAACATGCAGAAGATAAGGAATTTCCGTACTGATCAAAAGTAGAAGTCATTCTATATAAACTGTCACCCTTTATAGATTTATGGTTTTGTTAAATTAAATGTAAGTGTCTTGCTTAAGGGCTAGTCAGAGAAAAAATCATACTCGGAACCAAATAACTGAAAGAATAACATCTGTAAAATCTGAAAAATCCGCACTGGGAATTGAAAGAAGATGGGCTGGCGACATGGTTGAATTTTACGTTATGTCAACCCTTGGGTTAATTTACGCTATTCTAGTTGGATATTCAAACTTTTTTTTAACTCGATAGTGAATAATAGCTACTGGTTACAACAAATCCGACTATTGTAATTTGTCCAGGGCATGACTTTAAACTGCCTCCATGTGGTAAGGTTCCAATTCCGGAGTTCTGGAGAGTGTGTAATACCCCTTCATTGTCATTACTCCAAGGTCCACTCTAATCCGGATGGCACCTATTAGGGCCTTATCTAACGGTTAAATAGGTGAACAGAACTGAGTTAAATGTTTAAAGAAATCTTTTTTCTGTGAAGCAAATCCATTTTCTCCCTTTTCTTTATAATAAAAACGGAATGTTCCATTATTTAGAATTGGATAAGCAATACCAGGTTATCAGGATTTACACTTTTTCATTTTATCTTGGTCTGATTTTTTAACCAGATTGTTGCAAGATGAAAACAGTGTTACAAATAAGGAGCGCGAGTGTGTATATATATATTATATATATATATATATATATATATATATATATATATATATATATATATATATTATATAATATGTTGTTCTGGTTCCAACGGAAGAAAATTTAATATTTATAAAAAAGAACAAGGTCCGCAAAATGTATTATGTTATCAGAAAAAATGTTTTATTCGTTTTATCTTACATACGCGACACGTGTTTCTGATCTCTTGTCTTCTTCAGGCATTGAGTTATTAATTTGGCAGAATATGTCCGATATTTGATAGGTTGTGTGTGTTTCTGCAATTTTTATATATATATATATATATATATATATATATATATATATATATATATATATATATATATATACACGATTACACTCGTAAAAATACATTTATAAGCAAATAAAATTCTTCAGCTATGAAAGTTGAACAAATCTCGGTTTTACCGATGCTGCGTTTTCCCAAATTTACTCGAGATCAACGTTCAACACTCCGAGGAAACGAAAGGATTATCGAATACGTTGTAGAGAAAGAATGCCGTATCATCCCTTAGGGTAGAGGACCTAAGTTGCTTTGTGTTTGAACAAGAGTTAATATCCGCCATTGCAATGATAGTCCAAGGTGACCAAAGGGAATAGAACATGGAAACACGCATATATCAATTAAATCGATGATATCATCCGATTCCTAATCCGATGATTATAAACAAATAGATTTGATCAGATATGAACGCAAAATGGAATAAATACGTATAGGCTTAGAATATATACTACAAGAAGCCATACCCGGCGTCGCCTGGGCAGAAGGTGGGTATGAAAAAAAGTTAGACTCTCAGATCTATTATTACTGAATCAGGGTTAGATCCTAGCAGGATTCCCAATTAAAATCCCTACGTGAAAAAAGATCTTGCGTTGACCTGGCCTGGTTGGGCGTCAGAAAAAAAAAGAAGGTATACAGGCATTCTGAAAAAAAAATGTCTATTTAAAACATTAGATACAAAAAATTCCATGCTGTTACTATGTAATTTTCATTCTCTAATTATTTTCACGAATATAACTCAAATCTTCATTATCAAAAGCAAAATATGGTAATAGTGAATAATGGGTAAATATTTGTCGTTAATTATTTTATTTTCGTAGTTGCCTAGGTAGAGAAAAAAAAAACGTGATATAATGGTCAACCAAAATTACTTCATTTAAAAAAAAATCAAAACTCTGGAATTAAAATAGTTATTGTAGAATTTGATGGAAATTACTCAATTCAGTCATTAATTAACTTGATTTTGGAAATATTACTTTAAATAGATATGAGTTTACAGTGAATGTCAATTTTGACCAGATAAGTTGAGTTCAAATGCAACTTAGATAAAAATGACAATTAAGGAAAGATTAAAAATTGTGGAGTTTCTTTCTGATATTCTAAATGAAAATTGGACCAGAAACTAAATGAGAAAAAAAAAACAAACAAACAAAAAAAAAACACTGACTTTTGGGCGTCGAAGAAGATATGCCGAAACAAAACGAGATGAAGTGATGACTATGTGTTACCAATAATAAGTGGAGAAAATTCAGATATGTGGTGATAGAAAAATACCACTCACTTTATTATTGATGTTGTAATTTCTCTCTGAACTGATAACAAAACAGAATGACGCCTGTGACCGTTTCTCGCAACAATCGCGAGAATTTCCCTCGTTGGCTCCTTGCAGCCTGTCAAAAACAGATTCGCCAATGTGGGAGGCGACCACTATATGATACCTTCCTGGAATATGTGCTACAAGAACAATTACGTGTCACTCATAGAATTGAACTCTGAGTATTCGTCTAGGTTTGGTTTGGTTAGTTTATTAATGACATATCAATCTTCGTGGGTTATTTAATGCCAAGCAAATCCTTGTTGAAGAGCAATAAATAAGTAAAAGTGACAGAGTGGCCTATTGTCGGTATCAGCCGAAAAGCGAGGGTGTCTGTCCTTTTTTTGCTAGCACTAAACAAGGGAGATTGTGCTGAGGTAAAGCTCCACATATACCGTCAGCTCCCAATTTTAACGTACATAACAGATTACCCAAACTGTATTACTCATGCGCTGAATTGGTGGGGACCGGTTTGAACCTGGAACCTTCCCATCCAGAGACGGGTTCATATTAGTGAACCAGTCTAGGAATGGGAAGATTCCGGGTTCGATGATCTTATATATTAAATAATAAAACCTTTCTCTGAGAAACACATAACTGTGTTATTCAGTGCAAATTTAACCAGTCCCTATTAGGGACCGGTTTAGAAGAGTAATATTGCTACTATTTACCCCCCCCCCTTAGTTCAGTGATGAAAGTATATATATTTCCTAAGGGGAATTGTTGAACGTAATAGCATAACCCACTTACTACGATGTCGCAGTCCAGCACGTTTGCCACTATCCCCACGGGAAATTCTTATCTTTTCGTCCACATCCAGGTGCGAATTCTTTGTGTCCCAAGAGAAACGGATGTCACCACACCATTATCTCAGACATTGTCAACGACATTCTCATTAAAAATACTTTACGCCTTTTAAATTATTTATATATTTTTCTTCGGCACCGGTTTACTTTTTCTTTTTCTTTTTCTTTTAGATTGTAGCCAAGTCTTATTTACATCTTCCTTCCTTTCTTTCATTATACACTTTAGATTTATTTTTATCAAAAGTTAGAAAATCCTCAAGCGTTAACTTTTGTTCTTTTTAATCAATGCAATAAAATGAATCAAATTTCCTCAAAACTCAATTAAAATTTCAAATAAAAAACAAAACACCAGAACGCGACGTCTACACTCATTCACCTTAGTTCCTCTGAGAAAATTATTTCTAATTGATTTACTTATTTTTTAAAGATAATATTATTTCATCTATGTACGCGTTATTTTCTTTTATATAAATATGTAAAAGGCGGAGCGTCGTGTTGTTTATAAATGTTAGGGGAAGTCATTTTAATTCTTTGAATTTTTTTCAATTTCAGAATGAATCATGAAATCAAAATTTAATTTGATTTCGTGAGAGATTCAAGCATTGAATTAAAGATAAGAAAACGAATCTATTGTGTAAATATTTAAAATGTTTTAAAGAATATTTGGAATTTGTCAATATTCTTAACGTAAATTTGCACTGAATAACACAGGTATATGTTTTTCATAGAGAAAGGTGCTTTTATTTAATATATAAAGCTTCATTTCTTCCTACTCTCTCAATATATATATATATATATATATATATATATATATTATATATATATATATGAGATTTGATAATTTGCTTTAGAAGCATTGTTGAGTAAAGTATAAAAGTATATTATTATTTATATGTTTTTGCTTGAAGGCAATTACAATGCGTATATTGTATAAAATTCGGTAATTATTGAAAATAATCATGACAAGCGAACTCGGTAAATATTGTGCCCCACGTAGAACAACTTAAAGTTGAAACAGCTGTACGATTTTCTATGTGGGGCACAATATTTGCCGAGTTCGCTTGTCATGATTATTTTCAATAATTATCGAATTTTATACGATATACGCATTGTAATTGCCTTCAAGAAAAAAATATAAATAATAATAATAATAATAATAATAATATATAATATATATATATATATATATATATATATTATATATATATATATATATATTAGAATGTACACGTTTTAAGAACTTTGGTTTTCAACTTATTTGTGGGGGCCACCTACAAAGTGCCTTTCAACTTTCCTTTATTGGCGTAAAAAATAACTTAGAAAATAAAATAATTTGATGTTTCGGACTTTGTCGTATGTATAGATACAACGTTTAGTCTGTTGTATCCTCGGCTTGTTTAGGTGTTCCTTATTTTTCTTAGACTAAAGTCATCATCAAATGATAAACCTGAATTCAAGCGTGGTTTCTCCAAAATAATAAAAATGAGGACAACAGTCTGAAACATCACAAATTTTCACATCACGCCTTATTTAAAATATGCAGACAAATAAATAAAAACAAAAAAACAGTCAATCTTTTTCTTGGCGGTTTGACAAACCTATCAGGGGACAGACGTTGTATTCAACATTTTTACCAGATAATTTGATCTGCAGTTAAGAGTATTTTTATTATTAAGTTCTCTGTATCTATTACTTGATATATGCAAACGTATTAGTTAATTATTAAGTATTTTTGTTATTCTTGTAGTAAGACTAAAGGTGCTGTATTTATTTTAAAAACGAAAGCGAGTAGATATTTACCCCACTCTCCGCTACAGGTACAATGTGATATCAGTTTGCAGCAAGCGAGGATCGAACTCGCATTACAGATGTAATGGAACATTACATATTGTTTGGAAAATCGAAAATAGTACTTGGATAATCTAAAAGGATTCGAAGAGTACTAAAACAAGATTGCATTAGATAGTTTTATTTAATAATAAGTGACTGGATTATTTCAGGAGAAATGTCTTATGTTTTCAGTTTCATAATGTAATTTCTTGGATTATTATAAGATAAAGCGAAAATTCTTCCAACCTGTAGCCGTGCCAGTGCTACTGTACGGCTGTAGTATTGAACTAATGAAACGCTTAGAAAAAAACCTAGATGGGAACGGTACAAGATAATTCGTACTGTCTTCATCAACTCCTGGAAGAAACATCCCACAAAGAGTAGATGAACAGCCACTTGCTTCCGATAATACAGCATTTGGATAAGACTAAAAGAAGCTGAATACTGCTGGAGAAGCAAGGATGACTTCATAAATGACGTTGTCCTAAGGAACCATAAATCATGGACACACCTGAGAGGGCTGGTCAGCAAAGAAAATGCATCTATTATATCTACATGGGTAATGAATGCTGTTTAGATCATCTTCTAGAAGGAGCCCTGTCGGCTGGAGCTTTAGTACACGCCTACTGCACCTCTGTAGAAGACCCCCAGCCCCACCTGTTGGTCGTGGATGGTGAGCTGTGATGCTTAAGATGGAAAACTGTGGCTGAGCAATCTATGTCATTCTACGATCCACTTTAGACTTTACTTGGGCTAGACGGGCAATCGGAGAGGCCGACCCCAAGCACTCGGCTGGTAAAGTCAAGCTCTTGTGCATATATGATTGTCTCAACCCTCTGGTCCTTTTTTATCACATGCGTGCTAGAAGGCGGTGGCTGAAGGTATTAATAACCTGGGTATGACGTTAAACTATCTGATGGCGAGGATCCAGTATTGAAATTCTGGTGAATTTGGATTACCCCTACAACATCGTTACTGCCAGTTCTAGTCAAACCCGGAGTGGTAGTACCTTTTACAGTTTCATCTATGGGTTAGATATACAAAATGATTTTAAAACTGTGTTTAAAAATTGAGTTTCTTTCAAAAATGATTAAAACAGGTGTTCGGCATAATAAAGCCAACAAGGGTTGTCATGCTGTAAAATCCAACCAACCCACCAACATTCCAGAAGCGATGGTCGATAGGTACGTCTGCTGAGAAAGTCATGGAGATCCGTGCTGTTGGCATGGTCTGATGATAAGGATTTTAAGTTATATCCTTGAAAGTATTTTAATGTAATTCAGTGTTTTTTTTAATAATTTTATTTATCATTTTTATTTTGTCTAACTTTTAATTCATTAAAACTTTTTTTTATTCCATTTCAGAATATTTCATCCATTTTCACCCCCTACCAATTCCCTCGACATAATTCCTTCATTAGTCCTTACATCCGGGTCTATTTCACGACATACCCCCTCACTTTTCTTAATGTCAATTCTAATTATGTCATAACACGCAGTGCTGATATATAAAACACCAACATCAAAGAACTGCCCTAAGCAGAACAAATTACTAATAATCCCATAAAAGGTTTTAATCCCCAACTAAACATTTATCAATCAAAAACCCAGGCAACTAGACGGCAAGCTGCATAATCTGAATGATATTTTTATTATATCATTCCCTTTTTATTATAATTTCAAAAGAATGCCATTATGATTATGAGTTCATATTATTAGTGGAGTAGGGTATTATCTTATCAAAACGGTGTTTCGGATCTGTAACCGAAACTACGTAACAGCGTACAGCACAATACGCTCAGGAATTTCCTTATTTAAGTTTATCAATGAGTATTTGATTTATTGTTAAAACCATTCATACATAGAATAACCTGATTTATTAACGTTGTCTATGAAAATGAGGTAGATTTTCCCTCAAAACAACCCATGTATTAACCCCGTTTTAAATCTTTCAATGTCTTTTATATAACTAAGAAATAAAGTGTTATGTATTAGAAATACATTAACGAGAAGATTTCGAGTGGTTGTAATAATAGTTTATTATTACAATAAATACAAATAACAAAAATGGCTCCCGGCCGCAAGGTAAAAAGTCTATGCGCGTAAAAGACGGGTTGGTAAGATTACTTATCTTCTTGAGAGTTGTAGCACGTGTGTTTACATCCGAGAGTACGAAACAACGTTCGTAGTTGGAGATCAACTCGCATCACATTGAGCTAATCTTCTGTTGTTCTTTTATACGTATCTCGTTTGCATACGTGAGGGATTATCCTGTTACTTCCCTTTACAACATAAAGGTTTACATGATATAGGGTGTCGTTAATTTGAGTACTGGTTAAACTCCACCGGGTTTTTAATTACTTTGAGTTATTGATCTCTAATATTATTGTTTTATTCGTAAAGTATTAAAATCATTCCTATGAATGATTCAATATAGAAACCAATTAAAATATAATTAACATAATTGTAATCTTCTGTAATTTTATGTGCATTCCTCTCTAATTTCGGTAGTCTTTCTGATTAGATATATTTCATTACATTTAATCTTAAATACTTACAACCGGAGGTTGCCCTTTATGGCTAGTAAATATAGCATTCATATAATTCATTGTGAGCGGTCTTTCACTGGAGTTTGAGTGACAGGAAGTCACCTCAGATATCTAGCCGATCTTAATGTTGTTGATTGGGTTGTCTATTTTTCCACTGGTTAAAAATTCCTTCCGTATTTTTTACTGTATTCTCCAAGTCATCGAATTGCCGCACTAACGTGATTTGCGTTATCGCTTCCACGCACTCTCCCCCTCTGTCTTTACACTATTCTCTCATTCCTTCTTATATTTTTCTGTGTAACACATCCTTTTTCATATCTTTCTTTATAGTAACAACGGTATGGACCAGTATTTATCCTAGGTGACAACTCTCTAAGTAAAAAAAATCGACGAATAAGTAAAACCAGATAATCAAGAATGTTTGCATTTCATCTTGGACGATTTTGACGAAATCCTTTTAACCAGGTGTTGCAAAATATTAAGGAACACGAGTGTATATACACACACACACTATTATATATATATATATATATATATATAAGTGTATTTTGGCAGCATTTTTTCTTTTATACAAGTTTTGTTGAACTGAACAGACAATTCCTGTCGGACGAGTTTTTGGTTGATCCTTTCTAATTTTCGGGCCATCTTTTTGGTGTCGGGGTTGAACTGGTGTAACAGTCTACCAAAGGTTTCGGCAATATAGTTTGCCATCATCAGGTAGGAAACGATGGTATGGTTTCGTGTCTCGTTTTTAAGAAGAACGAGTAGTAGCAAGGAATTAGAAGTGAGAGTTAATAACAAGTGGGAGGTTGTAGAAATGGTAGTGGTTCGAGCGAACGATGCGTAGTGATTTTTTGTGGGAGGGGGGGCACAAGCTGTGAGAAGGGGAGGGGTATAGGGGAAGGAGATAGGCGGAAAATTATAAGCATTTGAGAACATGCTGACATTATATATATATATATATATATATATATATATATATATATATATATATATATAATTGGAATTTAACAGTAACTTTCTTTGAGACATTATAAAGAACAGGTAGTGCAAATGACACCCATCCGTTATTAAATTGTTAAATGGATTGGAACTTGTTTTAATTTCCAAGTAAACACATTCTAAAATAATTACATTTAAAAATATCAGTATCATTTTGACCGAGATATATTAAATACGTATATAATTTAGCCAATATTTGACACTTGTGTATCATTTACTTATCTTGTCTTCCTCAACGTCATCTACCTCCAACTGTTCAACGCTTACTGTGAATATAGACATTAGGTATTCACCAAACCACACCTTTTATTTCAGGTGGCCCAGATTTCGCAATAAAAAGGTGTCAGTATTTTTATTAAGTTTATGAATTACGGGACTCTGGTACCGTCACACTTGACGATTCGGGCAGTTTAGGCACCCCTATTCCGATATGGTTCATTCAGATATATTCACCATTTGAAACGAGAATTGTTTATAGAAATGTTTCCTTTCCTACTGTTTTATTGCGGATGGTAGAATTACTAGTCAGGTTACTACCAATATCCAGACAACCTACGTATCTTATTATAAAGGAGATTGTGTGTGTCTGTAACCGAAACTATTTCACCACAAACGTTACAATTCTCTTGGTTATTTACGTTATATTCTCAATGTTCATTAATCATTATTTAATCTAAATTAGCGTCTATTTATTAACACTGTCTCTATTATGGTCTAGTTAAGATAGATTTGCCTCAAAACAGCCGATTTTATTAATGCGTTTACAATCCCGCTATGTGTATTATATATCATTACGAAATAAATGTTTACATAGTATGGTTTGAATAATTTACATATCGTTTTAACAAAACCGTGTTTAATAAATGTTAAGTATCTGGCAGCCATCCTTGCCCAGTTGTAAAAGAACTTAAAGTAAATAAGTAAGTAAGTCTCATGGTATAGTATCCTTTGGTAAGTCAATAAGTCCTGTGGTATAGTATCCTTTGTAAGTCAATAAATCCTGTGGTATAGTATCATTTAGATCCGATGTCCAAGAAGATCCAAGTGCAGTGAGCTAAGATTAGAATCAGCCAGTATAAATACAACAGCAGCGGCAGCAGACTGCCAGTGATTGGACAACAAGGCTGATCACATGAGTCGGCAAGTCTATATTTAGAAGTGACCATCTACCACACGCCTTATATCTCAAAACGCAAACAATAATTAATTATTATTAATAATAGTAATTAATAGATAATTGATTTTATTGATTTATCATTTTGTTAATTCTCAAACGTATTTAAAGCGATACTCTCTATTTAATTTTATATGGAAATCAATTTGAATACAGTGAAAATAATTATTTGTGTTTTTATTTAATTGCATTAGTCTCTCTAATTCGATATCATATTTGATTATATTAAACTTAAATACTTGTGCCAAGAGGGTACATTTCTTTGTTAGTATATCTAAACGATATTGCTTATCAATTTCTTGCTAAAGAAATTCTTTTGGACTTTCTATAGCAATGTAATGGTAAAAAAAATCCGTATCGAAGATAAATTTCAACTCAATAGTGAATTTGATCCTCGCCGATACTCCATATATTATATTTACCAACCCCTCCGCACGAGCAGGATGCGACACAATGTCAATTTCTTAAGCGGAGTTTAACAGGTTTGAATTCAGAGTTTTCCTTCTCCTAGACCGGTTGCCTAACCAAGGTTAAAGAACCCAGTCTGCCCTACTATTTCCCCATAGCTTGAGGGAGAGTAGGATTCATACCTTTCCCAAGGGTATTAGCGCTAAGTGAAATGCAATTACCCCGTCCAGGATTTGAACTCGGAGCGACGAGTCCATTTCCCATGACTTTAACCATTACACCACGCGCGGATACTCCATATATAAGCTATGAAGCTTAACATTTTACCTTGTGCTGTTATCATAACCCTGGCACAGGTGTTGGATAAACAGACACCTACAATTATCATTTCTTCATATTGCAATATCATTGTGGAAATGATATAGAATAAAATTTCGTATTACATTTTACTGTGTATTAATCCTCGTGGGGTAATTATTACCGTCGTAAGAATGGATACGGCAAACCGAGTACAAATCCTGGACGTGGCTGTACTTAACATATTTTTCATAATCTTGCAAAAGGCATGATTCTAACTATTCTTTCAGCTATGTAAATTGAACACTTTAATCTTGGTATGCTTACTGCTTTAGGACACGAACACTCTGAATTCAAACCTGCTAAATTCTGCTTAAAAAGTGACCTTGTGTCGCATCCTGATCGCGCAGAGAGACTGGCTAATTCCATATACTATATATATATATATATATATATATATATATATATACATTGTTCAATATGTAAAGAGTATAATGCTCTTGATTTAACTCACTTTATTTCTTTCTTTCCTTCTTCCATTAATTTGATAGAAACATAGTGTTATCGCTTCCACGCGAACAAGATTGTTTACAGTATCTTCCGTTGTTTAAAGATCACTCATATAAGTATGAACAGGCTCATAGCTGCTTAACTTTGGTGATCTAGCGGTAATCTCAAAATATTGCGAAATTTTGAATTGCCCCAGTATTCAAAATACCACTACGTTACTTCTGTGTATGCCATATATTGCAATAATTATGTTATTAGTCCCATTTACAGCCGAGGGTGTTATAAGATGATAACGTCGTACAATTAAGGAACACGAGTATTAAGATATTGATTCTATAATATGTATGTCATACATTATAATCTATCTATACATATATAAAGCACAGTTGGCGTGTATATGTATATCTCGTGGAAATTACGAAAATAAAACAATGACAAAGTAAAATATATATATACACATTCACTATCCCAGAGCTTGATTTTTGCGCAAACATTATGAAGTTTCTGTTTATATCTGATAAGATATTTAAAAAATAGGATATGAATACGGTTAGCTCAGTCGGTAGAGCGTTCGGCTAGAAGCCACAAGGTTTCTAGTTCGATACCGGCCCTCGTTCACTCAGCGTATGAGTAGCACAGGTATATGTGCGGCAAAGTAAGGAGCTGATGGTAGATGTTGCGCACCACCTCAGACGCAAAAACAATCTCCTTGGTTTAGCGCTAGTGAAAAGGGGATAGACTCCCTCGCTGATTGGCTGATACCGACATTAGGCCACGCCCGACGACTTACTTACATACTATGAGAATGGAAGGTCAGTGATGGCGTTTGTGATTAAAATAAATCAATTATATAAGATCAAAACAATCAATGGATCTGCGAGACTAAATTTTAATCATCCGCCACCTCGACCCAGCAACGCCGGGTTGCCGCTTTTGTTGTGTTATATATGTCACTTATACGGTTGTCTGGCTGTATAATCAAAATAGAATACGTAGCTAAAGTCAACTTATCGTGTTTATTTGACTAACAAAATTGAAAGTAAGTTTGTAGGCCAATCAGGATGTAAACACTCAAGAAACAGCTGTATTCCTTGTCTGAATATGGTGCATTTTGTTATTTTAAAACACACAACAATTTTTGTAATTGAATAAAAAAGACAATTTCAGACTGCTGAGCGAATATGATTCTATTTTCTACGATAATCGAAAAAGGGATTTAATTCACTGATATTTACAAAACACAACTGGTGAATAATAGAAAAATCAGTGGAATAAAAAAAATGATTTCGGAAATGGGATTTGCTTTATTTTAATTTTATTTTTTTTCACTTTTTTTGCTGTGTTTTGTTTTTTCATTTCCCCCAATTTTCTCGCATTTATTTCGCGGTTGATGTTCTTGTTTTCAACAACAATCACTTGATATGTTCCTTTTTTATTTTTCTCATTAATATTGTCTAGTCTTATTTTGTGGTCATTATTATCGCTATTTACTAAACTCGTGAGGAGGCTAAATAAGAAAATATTTGTAGAAGTTATTCTCCAGATATAGAAACAATATGATACTAACCATCGCAGTGGGGTTCTAACTACCGTCGAGTTAGTAGACGAGAACAACAGGCAAGTTGTAACTTAATACAGTCGTTACATGCTGCTGGCATAATGCAAAGTGGTGGCTGAAGAGTGGGTACTTATCCCTGTTCTTACTAACCCTGAAATCCGACAGCCATCAGAACTCAGGAAATGAACTTGCCTGAGTTCATAATGGAACAATCCAAAGCTCCATATAAGCCACCTACCAAACTCTAGTTTTAGTCTTGCATTCATCTTGTAACAGAGTTGAATACTTTACACAAAATCCAACAATATTAAAGTGGGATATTGTGTTAAAACAATCTTCTAAGTATGGCGAGTCTATATCCGCCTTCGAAATCGGCATTCATGAATCTGGTTTGTATCTTCATAGAGTGGAGCACATTGTGTAATGGTTATCGTTGAAAGAAGATAAAGTAAGCTAACCAACGAAAGGAAGAAGGAAAGAGAGTAAGGAACGAACGAAAGAAAAAAGAATATTAACCAACGAAGGGAAGAAAAAGAGTCAACGAGGAAATGAACCAAGAAAACATACAAAGAAAAAGAAAGAAAAAAGAAAGTGAGCCAACGAAATGGACTCGCCGACAAGAGTTCAAATCATAAAGGAGACCGATTGCATTTCCCATACCGCTAATACCTTTGCCAAATACATGCATCCAACTATTCTCCTTCCACCTAGAGGTAAAAAGTTAGGTGGACTGGATTTTTTAACCTTGATTAGATTTGGTTTGGTTTGGTTTGTTTTACGGCATATTAACCCCAGTGGGTCATTTAATGCCGATAAGTTTTGAAATAAATCAATTCTTAATCGATAATACATTTTTCTATTAACCCATATATGGACCCTAACAGGTACTACCACTCCGGGTAAGAGTGACCAGGGAGCATTGCTGATGAAAGGGGTGCTCCACATTCCCAAACCTCCAAAACTGGGACCTCACTATCAGATAGAGTTTAACGTTATTCCTGAACATGTAGACCCTCAGCTATCGCCTTCTAACACCCATATGATAAAAAGTGTTGGGGCAATCATATAGGTGCTAGGGCTTGACGTGACCAGCCAATTTATCGGAAAGGGCCTCTCCGACCGCCCGTCTAGCCTAAGTAAGGTTCTAACCTTGATTAGGTTTCGTCTAAGTGAAGGAAAATTTTTGAATTTAAACCAGTTAAACTCCGTTTAAGAAATGTGTCACGTAAATATATAATAGAGAAATCGGTAGAATTATTCAACGTTAACAGGCGTTAGACTGTAAATATTATTACATATTTTAATTCAATTATTTAGTGTCTTCAATGTCAATTATCTTTGAATTATAAATAATTCTATTCTGTAGAATTTGTTAGTTTGAGAAAATTGGATATGCGCTTGTTATGTATGAACAAAATGTCTTCAGCATTAAATAAAACAACACATCAATTACTGTCTCTAATCACTGTCTCATTTACCTTTGATTATTCTATCCTTACCCCTGCCAAACATGTGTAATACCTACTTATGTGATAATCCTTATTCCTCTTCCTTGGTCTACCTCCCGCATATTCCTTTTACCGTTTCCTCGTCTATATACACAGGTTTAAAATAATAAAGCGAAATGTTAAATGAATGAAATTGTTTAATTTATTCACTTACAATATATATATATATATATAATATATATTATATATATATATATATATATTTATATATATTATATATATAGTGTTACGAGTCTAACGGGAGAAAATTAAATATTTTACAAAAAAAGGTCCGCAAAATTGATTGTTTTAAAATCATTATCATTTTACATTTGCGACACGTGTTTCAGATCTTCTGATATCTTCAGGCATTATTCAAGAATATGGTTAATTAATGCCTGAAGAAGATATCAAAAGATCTGAAACGTGTTGCAAATGTAAAATAATAATTAAAAAAGAACTAATCCATTTTGCGGACCTTTTTAAATTATATATTATATATATTATATATATAATATATATATATATATATATTGTGTGTGTATGTGCGCGCGCGTGTGTGTGTGTGTGTGTGTAAATAAGATAGTGATAAGAGGATAAAAATCCACGATTCATATTTTTTTAAGTTGTACTTTAGGTGAGTTAGTATTAAACACGTCTGGATGTGTTTTTACATACATCTAAACAAATATGTACTTTTTGAGTCATTGAATGGTTTACATATTAATTCACGTTATTCTTATAATCTTATTTAATAAAAGGAACTAAAGAATGTATAGATTTTTCCATTGTTGAACCTTTAGCATTTCTTTTTATAGAGTTGAACCTAACATATTAGTGTGTTGAATACTATTCATCTTAGGATTCAGAACGTGACGATATTAAAAGCTGATAAAACTCACAACTCAGAATTTCACGTTCTCAATCCATTAATAATATATATATATATATATATATAATATATATATATATATAATATAACATATGATTTAAAGTATTCGGGACATGGAACCAACATCGGATAATTGACTGTTTCAAGCGTATGCACAGCAAAATCTTTGAAGATTGCATAGGTGAGAAACTCTTGACTTAATGTACACGCTACCTTAACTCAAATATAAACACCCTAACAATGATATTGTTCGATACAAATATACCACCATATTATCTTATATATATATATATATATATATATATATATAATATATTATATATATATATATATATATATGCCAGAAACACTGACGCATAAACAGACAAATGTAAATATAGAGATTTCCACATAGGAGCATTTTTCTATATTCTTCTTGATATACACATTTGTAGGGTTTCGTTTATGTTTCTCTTTCTTATATATATATATATATATTATATATATATATATATATATATATATATTATATAAACTATAGCAAGGGATGGTGTTTATGAGCCTGTATGTCCATGTTTGGCTATTCAAGGCTAAGTTGCTTTGTGTGTACACATGGTAGGTTCGAGTAGACTTCTATTAGATGATATGTCTTGAACAGAAATTGAAATGCTGAGAGGCAAGTGATAGGAGGAGGTGAAACTAACCGATGTTTGAACACGGTTGCTCATACTGGAAATTGAACCCGGGGCACCAGATAAGCAATCAGTTCCAGAATTATGCAGTCAGTGGGTGTGCTATTTCCCCTGAGCGGCCAAATGGTAATTTTGGACATTAACCTGGTGTCTGTGAGCCGTCGATGGTGATGGATATAAATGGGGAAAGAAGAACAGAATGGAGAGAAAGAAAGAATGAAGAACGTAGGGGAAGAATAGGTTGACGGTTTGAGCAAATAAAGAGAGAATACGAAGAATGAAAAAATATAATAAATAATTAAAGTGTAATAGAAAATATAATAAATAAAGTATTAAAGTCAGTAAGTAAAGTCGTCAGGCGGCCTAATGTCGGTATGAGCCAGACAATGAGGAAGTCTATCCCCTTTTCACTAGTACTCGGCCAAAGATTATTTTAGCGTCTGAGGTGGAGCGCCACACCTACCATCAGCTCACTTTACTGCACAGATCCTTGTGCTACTCATACGCTGAGTTGGTGAGGGCTGGTATCGAATCAGGAATCTTGTGATTCTAGCCGGACGCTCTGCCGACTCAGCTAACTGGCCCTATAAATAAAGTACGAAGATATAATAAATAAATATATGAAATAAATAATATATGATAAATTAGAATAATTAATAATAAATGAAAGATTCAAAGCTTAGGAAAACAAATCTATAGTTTAATTCCTGTGTTCCTTATTTGTACGACAGTTATCACTTTGCGACATCCTCTGGTTAAAGATGAGACCGTCCAAATCGTCCAAGGTGAAAATGTCGTCACTTCAGCAAAATAATGAAGCGTTCTGTTTTTAATATAAAGAAAGAAATGGGAGAAAAAGAACTTGCTACACACAAAAAAATAAGAAAGACATTAACCTGATGTCTGAACAGTCGATATGTAAACCGGAAGAACAACAGAATAGAAAGAAAGAATGAAGAACGTAGTGAACGAATAGGTTGAGGATTTGAGTGAATAAAATATATGTGAAAACGAAGAAAGAAAATACAATAATAAATAATTAAATAAGTAAATCTCAACGAACTGATAGTAAAAAAAAAAAACAATCGTCTGAACCAATATAAGAAATCTAGAGCAGAACATTTTATAATAATAAAATATAGTATAAATTATTCCGAAATGTTACAGCATTGAAACTCTGTAACTAAAACTATGAATATGTTGCAGAGCAGAGTTGCAGAGTTTTGATTTGTTGGATTTTAGGGCATGTAGACCCTTATTGGGTTATTTTACCAAAGCCTTGTTCTATTCATTCATGATGGGTACTGAATATTCTTTTTTAAAACTATCTTTTTAAAACACGTGTGTTGCCTAATTTCCTTCTATTTAACAGGTCCTACATATCTGAATCAGAGCGGATTATAGAGTAATGTTGTTGAAGTTCTCCATACACCCAAAGGTCCAGAATTGAGATTTCACCATTACATACAGTTTAACGTCATACCCAGCTAACCTCAGCCTACTAACCAGCTGGATAAAACGTTGGGGGTTTGCCATGGGGGCAATGGGATCAGTAAAATCATATAGGTTCTAGAGCCCCATGGCAAATCCCAACTTTTTAAAATCCTATATGTTAGTAGGCGGTGGCTGAAAGTAGCTGGGTATAAAGTTATGTTGAAATTTCAATTCTGGAGCTCTGGGTGTATGGAGTACTTCAACAAAATTACTCCACGATCCACCCTGACCGAAAGATGTATGACTTATTGGGGTCCCATCTATAGGAAAGAAAATTAGTTAACACGTTAAAAATATTTCAAAAAATAATTCAGTACTTATCATGAATGAATAGAACAAGGGTTCGGCATAAAATAACCCAATAAGGGTCCACATACCCTAAAATCTGAGTCATAGGTTTTCTTTAACATTGTGACATTTTAAGAGGGTCTACCCCTAAACAATATATCACCATTTAAAACGTGATACATTTCTGGCAACAAATTTCCAAAAACATTAATATATAGTGTGTATTTTGGTAGCACATTGTTCATATGCATAGTACATTAAAGATGACTGACAAACGTTTGGTTTGAGCTTTTTCCTTTACATAACCTGATAGGTAATGATCAATTTCAAGTGGGTACATCTCACAATTTTAAGCAGAGCGCTAACGGCTAAACAACGTTAGGTTACGTTTTCATGTTTGTTTTATCTTTAGTTTTAATTATATTGTCTGTATACAGATGCCATTAAGGGTTAATGTCACCCGAAATATTGGGAAAAAAAGATCAAAATCAATATAACGTTCATACCTTAGAATTTGTTGATTCCTCTTATATTTTAGATTCTAATGTAACTAAAATCATTCCCAAATGAATATATATATATATATATTATATATAATATATATATATATATATATATATATATATATATACACACATATGTGTGTGTGGTGTGTGTGTGCATTCAGGCAACGAGATGGATAGACAGAGGCATAGTGAATGCTTGTTTGTTTGCATAAAAGTGCAAATATATATATATATATATATATATATATATATATATATATATATACCCACATATACGTGTCAATAACGTATCAACATGAATTCTCACGTGTATAGACTGTGATCTATATTTACCACGACTGTATGCATACGTCTGTCCATCGCCTCCTCTATTATTAGTCTATAATATAGGCTAGGGGCACTTAAATCTATATACTCACTCTTATTTCCTCCAATGGCCGCGAAACACTATTTAGGGAGGGAAATCTCTACTATTGTTGACCATTACTTTAATTCTGTCGATGGTCAACTAGCCATATTGGCTATCGGCATCCGTAAATAACATTTGTTTGTGGAATATGTTCCTTCACTTTTGTTTTCAGACTTTTAAAGTCATTCATGGAAAAGAATCATTCGCTTTTGAGGTTATTCCTCTTTCGAGAGAGATAACTAGGATTTGGTATCTTAAAAATACTTATAGTCTCGAAAACAATAGGAAAAAATACTGGATTTTATTTATTAAATAAAACCTGTAAACACTTGTAAGAAACTACAATCTAATTGTACAGCCATCTATTTTATCTCTATCAAAGGTGTATAAACCCTGGTGGGAATTATAAATATAAGTAAAAAAGTAAAATCTTCGGTGTGGCCTAAAGTCGGTATCAGCAAGATAGCGAAGTAATCTATCCCTATTTTCACTAGCACTAGACAAAAGAGATTTTGGAGTCTGAGATGGAGCGACACACCTACCACCAGCTTCTCGCCTTAAAAGCACAGATCTCTGTGCAACTCATACACTGAATTGGCGAGAGCACGTATCGAACACGAAACATTTTTGTTCAGAGAGAGAGAGAGAGAGAGAGAGAGAGAGAGAGAGAGAGAGAGAGAGAGAGAGTGTGTGTGTGTGTGTGTGTGTAAATATATATATGAAAAAAAGGTGTTCAGAAGGATGTTTTATTTTTAAACACTTCGTAGATTTTTTTTCATTTTAATATACTATAACGACATATTCATTTGCATTGATAAGCTAATTAATTGTTAAGTTAATTAATATTCTATCTAAACCTAAATGTCACTTAGAAACACTTGACGTAACAAATGAAACGGGTGTATGTAACTATAAAAGGTGAGGACAGCACACCGAAAAATATAAATAATCCTAATCATCAAGCTTCGTCGCAAGCATTATTTATAAACACTTTTATAAACCCTCCGCGTGAACAGGAGGTGTCAATTATTTAACCGACGTATAACAGCTTTGAATTCAGAGTTTTCCTTCTTCTAGACTCTTTCCCTAAGTTTAAAGAATCAAGTCTACGCAACTATTCCCTCAAAGCTGAAGAGAAATAATTTGAGTCATACCTTTCCAAGGGTGTTAAGTGCTATGAGAAATGCAAGAAATTCTCATTCTGGATTTGAACTCATCTCATCGTTTCCATACCCTACGACGCTAACCATTAAAATACACGTCTCCATTTATAATTCTCATATAGTTAACACATCCACTCATATTCTATCGTGTAATCTCAGACAGTGATATTCCTTCTCATAGACTGGTTGCCAGACTAAAGTTAAAGAGCCCAGTTTGCCCTACGATTTACCAAGATCTGGAAGGAAAATAGTTGGATTCTTTGCTACAAAGTTTGAGACCTCTAAGTGAAGTTCATTTCCGCTTAGAAATGTAGCGATTAAATAGCCTGTTATACTTGGCAGCAGACATAACTGTGGTCGTATGGGTAAGAGGTTTGGCGAGCGTAAGTTCGTTCGGGTCTCGAACCCGGCCAGAGGTAGCTTCTAAAAATGGTATAACTGCACTGATGAGATGTGATACCTCGAAACACGTGTCTGTAGTTTACTCTCTCTCTCTCTCTCTCTCTCTCTCTCTCTCTCTTCTCTCTCTCTCTCATATATATATATATATATATATACCAAGGTTTTAAGCGCTGTGTAAAATGCAAAAACTCTCGTCAAGGATTTGATCCCG
Source organism: Doryteuthis pealeii (assembly GCA_023376005.1). Classification (NCBI taxonomy): domain Eukaryota; kingdom Metazoa; phylum Mollusca; class Cephalopoda; order Myopsida; family Loliginidae; genus Doryteuthis; species Doryteuthis pealeii. The sequence continues at coordinate 46,907,974 of CM042141.1, read as the reverse complement.
TGTCGCAAAATCCATTTCCTATAACGATAACCATTACACAACCGGCTATATATATATATATATATATAATATATATATATATATATATATATGTGTGTGTGTGTGTGTGTGCGCGTGTGTGTGGGTATGCGTGGGTATGCGTGGTGTGCGTGGCTATAGCACTGAAGAAGAACAGTTGGATTCATACCTTTCCCAAGAGTATTATCTATATGTGAAATTCAAACAGCCTCGTCCAGGATTTGAACTAGTCACGTCGTTTTCATTTCCTATGACGGTAACCATTACAACTCCGCTCCATTTATAAACACTTATATACATATAAACATCCACTCTTTATCCCATCGTGGAATCTCATAGACAGTGAAATTATATAAGTATTGGTGGTTATGATTCCCGACATAAGAATTACCGTTCTTTAACAATAAGACGATCGGCTATTGTACACACTTGGGATACAAAGCGTCATTCCCATAAGGGATACAAAGCGAGTTGTACACACATCGTTAATCATCTGAATTCATCCAGCCAACGGCAGCTGCAACGTAAAACGAAAAGTAGCCAAGCGAATATACTTTTATCTCTAGGAATATTGTGATTCTGAAAAATGAACTTTCCTCATATTATCAGCATTAGTATGACAACCCGAGGGTAGTTCCGGCTTTTAGTGATGTTTATAAACTTGATTTCATCTGAAAGTGTCAATCACTTTCAATTTTCATATACGGCCGGAAAACATCAAACTTTTAAAGTATTTTTTATAATAGTCTGCAGAAAGTATCTAAAATCATTAACGTCAACAAGTATATATATATATATAATATATATATATATCAATCACTCAGCACGACCAGGATGCGACACAGACCAGTTTGCTAAGTGGAGTTTGACGTGTTTTAATTCAGTGTTTAACTTCTCCTAGACTGGTTACCTAAGTTACGTTCATCAGCTCTCTGTGGACACTTGGTGTCATCTACAGGACTTACTCATTGCAATGGTTGCTATGAACGGGAGAGTGAGAGAGAAAGAGAAGCAAATCTTTGTCGCTAGGCGATATATATATATATATATATAATAATATATATAATATACAAATCATTGCGCACGGGGAGTATGCGACACAAGTCAATTCCTTAAGCGGTATTTAACTGGTTTTAATTCAAAGTTTGTTTTTTTCACCTAGAGTGGTTACTAGCCAGGTTTAAAATGAGCAGTCTGCCTACTATTTACCATAGCTGGAGGCGTTTAGTTGGATGCATACTTTCCCGGGGTATTAGCGCTATGTGAAATGCAAACAGTCTCGTCCTTATTTGAGATTTGTATTTGTATCTCTACCTACCTAGTCTGTTAGTATTTACATTAAGATCTCAGTCTGTTTTTCATCCTTTTAGATTGTTGCCGTCAACAGGATTATCTTTAAGAACTGAAACTTAAAAAAAAAATCAGACCTATTTTAACTAGGAAGAAATGTAATATTTTTAAGGTGTCATTTTAAAGTAATCTATATATCAATCCTCTTGTTCCTTAATCTTTCGACAGTTATCATCTTGCAACACCTTCTGGTAAAAAATAGACCCTCCAACTCGTACAAGATGAAATGCAAAAATGTAAATCCTGATTATCTGACGTTGCTTACACACCGAATTTTATTTTTAATGAGTGGGTCACTTCAGCGAAATAATGGACCAATCCTTTTATGAAGGGGAAGAAAAAGACATGCTACACAAAAAAATATAAGAAGAAAGAGAATAAAGGAAATGTATAGAGAAAGGGTTTTAGCACACGGACTCGCTAAATGTTTCAATCGAACATAATGTAGAGAGAGAGAGAGAGAGAGAGAGAAGAGAGAGAGAGAGAGAGAGAGAGAGAGAGAGAGTTAGTTAGATCAAGATTATTATACTTTTTACATATGGAACTATTTAGCAATTTTTTAAGTAAACATTAAACGTTGAATAGTTAAGTTATCCCATAGGTCCTGCTAATATAAATATAATTAGACGCATACCCATTTCTATGTTTATTTAAATTTAGCAAAAAATATTTAAAATATATTTGATTAGATTAGTATATACTAAACTAGGATGAAGTTCCGCGATGCGAGAGTTCGATTCCATGCAGTTCAAGCATATATTTAACTTTTATCTTAGCATTAGTTATAAAGAGACTAAGATTAGACCGAAACCAAATTGTAAATATAGATACACAATATTATTTCTTAATCTTCTTGGCATGAAATAACCCCAGACGGGTTGATATTCGCTAAATTCCACCAAAACAAAACCAGAACTGTCTAGTGACTAACAAATAGAAAAATGTTTACTTCATCAAATCCAATTGACACTCGATGCATCATAGAAAATGTTCTTGAAATAATCTACCACCGTAACATTACAACTAAGCGCATATATATATTAATATATATATATATATTATATATATATATATTATTATATGTGTTGTGTGTGTGTGTCTGTGTGTGTGTGTGTGAGAGAGAGAGAAAGGGAAAATGAATCCGACAATATGAGGAAAAAATGAGTAAAGAAAAGAAATTAGATGGATAAAAATGAATCTTATCGATAACACTTTAAATCGGTATCACTTACACATGTGTTTCGGTCTGTTTATCAAAATGTATACGGATTTACGTTGTTATTATATTATTAAAATATTCAGATGGAGTTGAAATGATGATGATAATAAATAATAGGAAAAATGCATAAAATGTTCCGTACACGATTTTTGCCGACCTTCATCAGAGTAGTATTTAATTTTTTGAGTTGGAGACAAGAATATTACTAGAGCTTTATCTTCGGATTAAGTTATGAAGAGACGAAGGTTAGACAGAAACCAAACTAGTTCAGTAACCGATGGATAGAAAAAAGATTTTATTTGTTTATCAAAGAAAACTACTCATGAAAAATTAATCTCCCTAGCCTACCACTACATCTGAAATTCGCATTCACATATTTATAATACATTGTGCGGTATGTTAATCTTTAAACGGTAAGTCTTTCTCTAACGTTAATATCGTCTTCCCTTTGTCGAATCAACTGATTATAGGAGATATCTTTCTGCACTTTGCTTAGTTGGCATTACATTTGTCCTAGTGG
>CM042141.1:46864564-46904767 GCA_023376005.1 Doryteuthis pealeii | reverse complement strand
TTTCTCCCCTTTCTTTTATAATAAAAAACGGAATGTTCCATTATTTAGCAATAAATTCGTGGATAAGCACATACCAGGGTTAATCAGGATTTACACTTTTGCATTTTATCTTGTCTGATTTTTTAACCTGAGTGTTGCAAGATGAAAACGGTGTTACAAATAAGGAAACACGAGTATATATATATATATATATTATATATATTATATATATATATATATATATATATATTAATTATGATGTACTTAGCAAAATATATGCACCTCCGGGTTGCAGTATTTTATTAAATTTTAAAAAAATATGATATTAAATTAGAAAGGCTAATGAAACTGAATAAGAATGTAGATAAAAGATTTTGAACAGAGGGGGTATGATTGAAAAATAGAAACAACTTTGAAACTACCACTTCCATCATTTTTCGTTCTCCCATTTTGATTTGGTAAATTTTCCTAATTTAAACTGTTTTAGTTAAAATAGGAAGTAAGAATAATATTACAGTTATTTCTTCTTGTTAAGATTTCTTTTTAAGATTTATTGAAGAGATTTTTGCACATATTCAATAAGATAAAACCAAACTATTAGAAATCAAAAATACTAAGCATATATTTATTAAAATCAATTTTTTAAGATCAATATGCAAATTAGCCTTCCCATTTCATACTGTAAACCTCTATTTTGTTGTATATATAAATACAATTGCATGTTATTAGTATGTAGATATGGTCAACAGTGTAAGTAAGGTAAAACAATTTTATTAATAATTTAGGTTTAAATAAAAATAAAATCATGGAGAATATGATGTAAATAACTAAAGGAATTGTGACTTGTATAGTAATATAGTTTCGGTTACAGATAGACAAACCCACAATCTCCATTATAATAAGATATATATATATATATATATTATATATATATAATGTTGTTCTGGTTCCAACGGGACAAAAATTTTGATATTTTTATAAAAAAAGAAGAAGGTCTGCAAATCTTATTATGTTCTCAGAAAAATGTATTATTTCGTTTTTATCTTACATACGCGACACGTGTTTTCTGAGTCTGTTGTCTTCTTCAGGCATTGAGTTATTAATTGGCAGAATATGTCGATATTTGATAGGTTGGCGTGTTTCTGCATTGTATATATATATATATATTATATATATAAATATATATATATAATATATATATATATATATATATATGATTACACTCGTAAAAATACATTTATAAGCAAAATAAATTCTTCACTATAAAGTTGAACAAAATCTCGTTCTACGATACAGCGTTTTCCAGATTTTACTCGAGATCAACGTTCAACACTCCGAGGAAACGAAAGGATTATCGAATACGTTGTAGAAAGAAAGAATGCCGTATCATCCCTTAGGGTAAGGACCTAAGTTCCTTTGTGTTTGAACAAGAGTTTAATATCCGCCCATTGCATTGATAGTCCAAGGTGACCAAAGGGAATAGAACAACTGGGAACACGCATATATCAATTAAATCGATGATATCATCCGATTCCTAATCCGATGATTATAAACAAATAGATTTGATCAGATATGAACGCAAAATGGAATCAATACGTATAGGCTTAGAAATATATACTACAAGAAGCGGCTACCCGGCGTCGCCTGGTTATTAAAAATAGTTAGACTCTCAGATCTATTATTACTGAATCAGGGGTTAGATCCTAGCAGGATTCCCCATTAAAATCCCTACGTGAAAAAAGATCTTGCGTTGACCCGGCCTGGTTGGGCGTCAGAAAAAAAAAGGTATACAGGCATTCTGAAAAAAATGTCTATTTAAAACATTAAATACAAAAAATTCCATGCTGTTACTATTAAATTTTTCATTCTCTAATTGTCTTCACGAATCTAACTCAAATTTTCATTATCAAAAAGCAAAATATGGTAATAATGAATAATGGGTAGATATTTGTCGTTTAATTCATTTTATTTTCGTAGTTGCTTAGGTAGAGAGAAAAAAGTGGTATATATGGTCACCAAAATTACTTCATTTAAAAAAAAATCAAAAACTTCTGAAATTAAAATAGTTATTGTAGAATTTGATTGAAATATACTCAATCAGTCATTTTAATTAACTTGATTTGGGAAATATTACTTTAAATGGATATGACGTTTACATTGAATGTCAATTTTGACAGATAAGTTGAGTTCAAATGCAACTTAGATAAACATGACAATTAAGGAATGATTAAAAATTGAGGAGTTTCTTTCTGATATTCTAAATGAAAATTCGACCAGACACTAAATTAAGAAAATACCATAAAAAAAAAACAAAAAAAACACTGACTTTTGTGGCGTCGAAGAAAGATATGCCGAAAACCAAAAACGAGATGAAGTAATGATATGTGTTACCAATAATAAGTGGAGAAAATTCAGATATGTGGTCATAGAAAAATACCACTCACTTTATTATTGATGTTGTAATTTTCTTCTCTGAACTTGATAAAAACAGAATGACGCCTGTGACCGTTTCTCGCAACCATCGCGAGATTTCCCTCGTTGGCTCCTTGCAGCCTGTCAAAAACAGATTCGCCAATGGTGGGAGGCGATCACTATATGATACCTTCCTGGAATATGTGCTACAAAACAATTACGTGTCACTCATAGAATTGAACTCTGAGTATTTGTCTAGATTTGGTTGGTTCGGTTTGTTAATGACATATCAATCTTCGTGGGTTATTTAATGCCAAGCAAATCCTTGTTGAAGGAGCAATAAATAAGTAAAGTGAGGAGTGGCTATTGTCGGTATCAGCCGAAATGCGAGGGTGTCTGTCCTTTTTTTCCGCTAGCACAAACTGGGGAGATTGTGCTGAGGTAAAGCTCCAAATATACGTCAGCTCCCAATTTTAACGTACATAACAGATTACCCAAACTTGTATTACTCATGCACTGAATTGGTGGGACCGGTTTTGAACCTGGGAACCTTCCATCCAGAGACGGGTTCACATTAGTGAATCAGTCTAGGAATGGAAAGGTTTCTAGGTTCGATGAAGCTATATATTAAGTAATAAAACCTTTCTCTGAGAAACACATACCTGTGTTATCAGTGCAAATTTAAACCAGTCCCTTTTAGGCGACCCGTTTAGAAGAGTAATATTGCTACTATTTACCCCACCCTTAGCTCAGTGATAAAGTATATATATTCCTAAGGGAATTGTTGAACGTAATAGCATAACCCACTTACTACGATGTGCAGTCCAGCACGTTTGCCACTATCCCCACGGGAAATTCTTATCTTTTCGTCCACATCCAGGTGCGAATTCTTTGTGTCCCAAGAGAAACGGATGTCACACACCATTATCCAGACATTGTCAACGACATCTCATTAAAATAACTTTACGCCTTTTAAATTATTTATATATTTTTTTTCTTCTGGCAGCGGTTTCTCTTCCTTTTTCTTTTTTCTTTTAGATCGTAGCCAAGTCTTATTTACATCTTCCTTCCTTTCTTTCGTTATACACTTTTAGATTTATTTTTATCAAAAGAGTTAGAAAATCCTCAAGGCGTTAACTTTGTTCTTTTTAATCAATGCAATAAAATGAATCAAATTCCTCAAAACTCAATTTAAATTTTCAAAATAAAAAACAAAACACCCAGAACGCGACGTCTACACTCCATTCACCTTAGTTCCTCTGAGAAAAATTATTTCTAATGATTTACTTATTTTTTAAAGATTAATATTATTTCATCTATGTACGCGATATTTTTCCTTTATATAAATATGTAAAAAGGCGGAGCGTCATGTTGTTATAAATGTTAGGGGAAGTCATTTAATTTTTGAACTTTTTTTTCAATTTCAGAATGAATCATGAAATCAAAATTTAATTTGATTTCGTGAGAGATTCAAGCATTGAATTAAAGATAAGAAAACGAATCTATTATGTAAATATTTAAAATGTTTTTAAAGATATTTTGGAATTTGTCAATTTTCTCGCGTAAATTTGCACTGAATAACACAGGTATATGTTTTTCATTAGAGAAAGGTGCTTTTTATTTAATTATATATATATATATATATATATATATAATATATATATATATATATATATATATATATATATAAGTTTCATTTCTTCCTACTCTCTCTTTATATATATATATATATATATATATATATAGTATATATATATATATATATGTGTGTGTGTTGTAGTGTGTGTGTGTGTGTGTGTGTGTGTGTGTGAAAGAAAGGAAGTGAATCGGACCGGTATGTAAGTATATGAAAAAATGAAAAAAACACAGGATTTAAATGGGTTTTAAGTGGTGAGTTTATAGAATCGTACCAAGAATTTTTGGACGAAGTATTTGAATACATAGACAAATCCTTTACTCAACTACAATACCCTCAACCTTTCATCCAACCGTGCCAAAAAAAAGCCATCAAAATCCATAACGCAAACACCTCCCTCCAATCAACAAAACAATACCCCCACCAACGACTATATAAATAGATACATCATTCTCCCCAACAACTCACTACAACCATTATTGAAAAAAAACCTTAATATTTAGGAATAAAAACGGTATACAAATTCCTCTAAAACCATAAAAAATATTATTAATAACCAAAAGAACAACACTCACCCCAAAGTCCAATGCTGGTGTGTACACCATTCAATGTTTGGATTGCGACAAACAATACATAGGAGGAAAGACGTCCAAACATATTGACCAACGAATCCGAGAACACAAGAGAGATATCAGAAATGGTCAAATGAACAACGCACTCACAAAACACATCTCAGAAACTAACCATTCCTTCAATTTTAAAGAATCCAAGTTGTTAATTAGAATTCACAATAAAAACGAAAGAAAAATTGTAGAATCTAGCGCCATCTCCATTTTCAATACAATCAAACAGAGACCCGGATTTTTCCTTCTATCGCCTTACCTGTCCAAGGTTGTTCTCAAGAATTATAAAATTCCCTACATCTGACAATATCTCATTGTATTTTCTACATATTAACTGTCCTCGTTTATTACTGAATGACCCCCAACAATTTTTCTTAGATCACACACTTATTTAGTAACATGATAATTTCCAATTTATCTACACACAACAGATTATCACACTTTACCTATTTAACCAACATTTTTCAACAATAATAATATATTTTTGATAATAATTATATATAACAATATTCCCCTTACCCCCACACACATTTATACTCCCTATTGACACCATTCATTTTTTCACCACCCTCATACTTTCATATTTTTCCAGAAAAACCTCCACAATAACCATATATGTGGATTTTTATGTAAATGCATACCAGACAATTAATATATGCACAATTACAATATAACTACTGATAAAAATAATAATCAAAAACATACATCCTTATCAACCAATAATTATTTTCACATAATTATAACCACACTAACACTATTTGCATAAACATTCACTAGCACACATTGTCATCAGAATGCAGCGTTCCATACTCACGCCATAAATAGAATATTTGACGTCATATTTTCAAAACCGTCTTTTTCAAACCTCAACAATTTTAAAACGGACTGAATAACAAGGACTACCACTCGCTTTTCTCACTATTCTGTGATAAATAATTTTCTTATCACCTACCACATACCAACAAATGCCCTGAAGATGATCTAATTAATAGATCGAAACTCGCTTTTCATAAGCATTAACTAGCACACAATTGTCATCAGAATGCAGCGTTCCATACTCACGCCATAAAATAGAATATTTGACGTCATATTTCAAAACCGTCTCCTTTTTCAAACCTCAAAAATTTTAAAACGGACTGAATAACAAGGACTACCACTCGCTTTTCTCACTATTCTGTGATAAATAATTTTCTTATCACCTACCACATACCAACAAATGCCCTGAAGATGATATAATTAATAGATCGAAACACTGCAGCGTCGGCGAATAAACTCACCACTTAATCCATTTAAACCTGTGTTTTTTCATTTTTCTCAATTATACTTATATATATATATATATATATATATATATATATATATATATAATATATATATATGAGATTTGATACTTTGCTTTAGAAGCATTGTTGAGTAAAGTATATTATTATTTATATGTTTTTGCTTGAAGACAATTACAATGCGTATATCGTATAAAATTCGATAATTATTGAAAATAATCATGACAAGTGAACTCGGTAAATATTGTGCCCCACATAGAACAACTTAAAATTGAAACAGCTGTACGATGTTCTATGTGAGGCACAAAATTTGCAAGAGTTTGCTTGTCATGATTATTTTCAATAATTATCAAATTTTATACGATATACGCATTGTAATTGCCTTCAAGCTAAATATATATAAATAATAATAATAATAATAATAATAATAATAATAATAATAATAATAATAATATATATATATATATATATATATATATATATTATATATATATATATATAAGAATGTACACTTGGGTTTCACTTATTTGTGGGGGCCACCTACAAAGTGCCTTTCGACTTTCCTTTATTGCCGTAAAAAATAACTTACAAAATAAAATAATTTTGATGTTTCGGACTTTTGTCGTATGTATAGATACAACGTTCAGGCTGTTGTATCCTCGGCTTTGTGTAGGTGTTCCTTATTTTTCTTAGACTAAAGTGATCATCAAATGATAAACCTGAATTCAAGCGTGGTTTCTCCAAAATAATAAAAATGAGGACAACAGTCAGAAACATCAAACATTTTCACATCACGCCTTATTTAAAATATGCAGACAAATAAATAAAAACAAAAAAACAGTCAATCTTTTTCTTGGGGGTTTGACAAACCTATCAGGGGTCAGACGTTGTATTCAACATTTTTACCAGAGATAATTTGATCTGCAGTTAAGAGTATTTTTATTATTAAGTTCTCTGCATCTATTACTTGATATATGCAAACGTATTAGTTAATTATTAAGTATTTTTGTTATTCTTGTAGTAAGACTAAAGGTGCTGTATTTATTTTAAAAACGAAAGCGAGTAGATATTTACCCCACTCTCTCGCTACAGGTACAATGTGATATCACTTTGCAGCAAGCGAGGATCGAACTCGCATTACAGATGTAATGGACATCGAAAATAGTACTTGGATAATCTAAAAGGATTCGAAGAGTACTAAAACAAGATTGCATTAGATAGTTTTCTTTAATATCCAGTGACTGGATTATTTCAGGACAAATGTCGTAGGTTTTCCTTTTCATAATGTAATTTCTTGGATTATTATAAGATAAAGCGAAAATTCTTCCAACCTGTAGCTGTGTCAGTGCTACTGTACGGCTGTAGCATTTGAACTCTAATGAAACGCTTAGAGAAAAATCTAGATGGGAACGGTACAAGATAATTCGTGCTGTCTTCAACAACTCCTGAAGCAACATCCCACAAAAGAGAAGATGAACAGCCACTTGTTTCCGATAACACAGCATTCGGATAAGACTAAAAGAAGCTGAATACTGCTGGAGAAGCAAGGATGACTTCATAAATGACACCTGAGAGGGCTGACCAGCAAAGAAAATGCATCCATTATTCTAGCAAATATATGCACCCTCCGGGTGCAAGTATTTAAGTTTTAATATAATAGAATATCATATTAAATTAGAATGGCTGATGAAACTGAATAAGAATGCAGATAAAAAGATTTGGAACCAAAGGGGGTATGATTGAAAAAATAGAACAACTTTGAAACTAACTCTTCCATCATTTTCCATTACTTCGTCTTTCATTGGTAAATTTTCCAAATTTAACTATTTAGTTAAAATAGGAAGTAAAGAATAATATTACAGATATTTCTTCTTGTTAATGGATTTCTTTTAAGATTTATCCCCGAGATTTTTGCTCATATTCATTAAGATAAAACCAAACAATTAGAAATCAATAATACTAAGCATATATTTATTAAAATCAAATTTTTAAGATCAATATGCCAATTAGCCTTCCCATTCACACTGTAAACCGCTATTTTGTTGTATATATAAATCCAATTGCATGTTATTCATATGTAGATATGGTCAACTGTATTAATAATGTAAAACAATTTTACTAATAATTGAGGTTTAATTAGAAATAAAATCATGGAGAATGTGATGTAAATAACAAAGGGAATTGTGACTTGAATAGTAATATAGTTTCGGTTACAGACAGACAATCCCACAATCTCCATTATAATAAGACATCGGTAATGAATGCTGTTTAGATCATCTTCTAGAAGGAGCCCTGTCGGCTGGAGCTTTAGTATACACCTACTGCACCTCTGCAGAAGACCCCCACCCCCTGGGGCCAGATGTTGGTCATGGATGGTGAGCCGTGATGCTTAAGATGGAAAACTGTGGTTGAGAAATCCATATCATTCTAAGATCCACTTTAGACTTTACTTGGGCTAGACGGGCAATCGGAGAGGCCGACCCTAAGCACTCGGCTGGTAAAGTCAAGCTCTTGTGCATATATGATTGTTCCAACCCTCTTGCCCTTTTTTATCATATGCGTGCTAGAAGGCGTTGGCTGAGGTTATTAATTACCTGGGTATGATGTTATACTATCTGATGGCGAGGATCCAGTACTGAAATTCTGATGAATTTGGATTACCCCTAAAACACGATTACTGCCAGTTCTAGTCTAACCCGGAGTGGTAGTACCTTTTACAGTCCCATCTATGGGTTAAATAAAAAAAATGATTTTAAACAATGTGTTTGAAAATTGAGTTTCTTTCAAAAATGATTAAAACAGGTGTTCGGCATAATAAAAGCCAAACAAGGGTTGCCATGCTGTAAAATCCAACCAACAACCCAACATTCCAGGAGCGATGGTCTATAGGTACGTCTGCTGAGAAAGAGTCATGGAGATCCGTGCTGTTGGCATGGTCTGATGATAAGGATTTTAAGTTATATCCTTGAAAGTATCTTAATATAATTCAGTGGATTTTTTTTATAATTCTATTTTATCATTTTTATTTTGTCTAACTTTTAATTCATTTAAAACTTTTTTATTCCATTTCAGAATATTTCTTCCATTTTCACCCCCTACCAATTCCCTCGACATAATTCCTTCATTAGTCCTTACATCCGTGTCTATTTCACGACACACTCACTCACTTTTTCTTAATGTCAATTCTAATTATGTCACAACACGCAGTGCTGATATATAAAACACCAACATCAAAGAACTGCCCTAAGCAGAACAAATTACTAATAATCCCATAAAAGGTTTTAATCCCCAAACTAAACATTTATCAATCAAAAACCCAGGCAACTAGACGGCAAGCTGGCATAATCTGAATGATATTTTTATTATATCATTCCTTTTTTTATTATAATTTCAAAAGAATGCCATTATGATTATGAGTTCATATTATTAGTGGAGTAGGGTATTATCTTATCAAAACGGTGTTTCGGAGTCTGTAACCGAAACTACATAACAGCGTACGGCACAATACGCTCAGGAATTTCCTTATTTAAGTTTATCAATGAGTATTTGATTTATTGTTAAAATCATTCATACATAGAATAAACCTCATTTATTAACGATGTCTATGAAAATGAATTAGATTTTCCTCAAAACAACCCATGTATTAGCCCGTTTAAAATCTTCGAATGTCTTTTATATAACTAAGAAATAAAGGTTTACATGATATGGGGTGTCGTTAATTTGAGTACTGGTTTTTACTCAACCGGGTTTTTAATTACGTTGAGTTATTCATCTATAATATTATTGTTTTATTCGTCAAAGTATTAAAATCAGTCCTATGAATGATTTAATATAGAAACCAATTAAAATATAATTAACATAATTGTAATCTTCTGTAATTTTATGTGCGTTCCTATCTAATTTCGCTAGTCTTTCTAATTAGATATATTTCATTACATTAAATCTTAAATACTTACAACCTGAGGGTGCCCTTAATGGCTAGTAAATATAGCATTCATATATCATTCATTGTGAGCGGTCTTTCACTGGAGTTTGAGTGACAGGAAGTCACCCCAGATATCTAGCCGATGTTGATTCGATTGTCTATTTTTCCATTGGTTAAAAATTCCTTCCGTATTTTTTACTGTATTCTTCAAGTCCTCGAATTGCCGCACTAACGTAATCCTCAATGTTGGCAAGTCCTCTTCGTTTTATTGGCACATATAGTATGCCTATGTCATCTGCCTTGTGCATTGACTTCTTTCCTTTTCGATTCGTCCAATAGTTATATAGCGTCTTCAAATTTACGCTGCTAAATCGTGTATGTTAGTAGTGGGACTTAAGTAACCACAACGCATGGGTATAGTAGGAGTTTTGACTTTATTTCTCTTCCTCGGCTGGGTGTGTGGCGAGCGTTGACAATGACTACTACTACTGCTGGGATGACTGGCGATGGTGAGGTGGAAGGTGGCTACGTGACGTCTCACAGCCCATCGGCTGTGACCATGAGCAGCGGTCACGCTCACTTATTCCCCTCCGCCGTCTGCTGTCCAACTGACCTCTCGGCTCGAACCCTCAGGCCTTTATATTGATAGATACTCCTACGCATCTTTATCTTTTGATCTGATAACGGACATTTGTTATATATTTTTTATCTTCTCCCTGCTTCTTTGACCGGAAAGCCTCTCTTCCGTTTTCCCCTTTTTTAAATATATATTTTTATATTTCTCTTTGTCTTCTTTTCTGTTTCGATTTAACCGGAAAATCCTATTTCCGTTTTCTCCTTTTAAATATCTTCAATATACAAAACATTTGTTTGAGTACCTCTCTTGTCGATTTTAAGAATGGTCCTGATTATCTTACAACGGGAACAACCAACTTTTTATTCTCTTGACGAGATTTCTGCTACAGAGCCTGGTTTCAAGAAGTTTTCTTTAGTTGCAAATAAAGCAATAAAATAATATGCTTCCAGAACCTATGTATATACCACAGTATGATAATAATTATATTATTAAAGCGTTGTATATGTATATTTAAGTTCTATTTAAAATAGTTCAATGTGTAACAAGTATAATCGTGATTAAACTCATTTTTTGTTTCTTTCCTTCTTTTAAACTTTTCATTATCTTCCATTGAAACAGATTTGTGTTATCGCTTCCACACACCCTTCCCTCTGTCTTTACACAACTCTTTTATTCGGGAGGTCCAGTGAGCCTGGATCAGTTTAGGTTAAAATTAATAGCGTCGATCCCAGGCGTCTTTCCCCCCAGGCAATACCTACCCCCTTGGTTTATTGAGGGGGAATTCCGAAGGGATTGACGCAATTTTTGTTCTTTCCCATCCATCAGCTTTGGCTTGTGGGTGGGCCCACGTTAAAACGAGGCCTTGTGCCCAGCCCATACAAGTGGGGTATGTGGCAAATACATCTTTCATTCATTCCTTATATTTTTCTGTGTAACAAGTCTTTTTTCATATATTTCTTTATAATAACAACGGTATGGACCAGTATTTATCCTAGGTGACAACTTTCTTTTAAAATATCGAGGAATAAGTAAAACCAGATAATCAAGAATTTTTGCATTTCATCTTGGACGATTTTGACGAAATCATTTTAACCAGGTATTGCAAAATGTTAAGGAACACGAGTGTATATATATATATATATATATATTATATATATATATATATTATATATATATATAAAAATCTTTTGCTGATCAATAAAGTATGTCCCTATTTTTCAAAATATTATACAAATTCAGCTGTACTAAAAATTTGTTTATATATATATATATATATATATATATTATATATATATATATATATATATATATATATATAAACAAATTTTTAGTACAGCTGAATTTGTATAATATTTTTAAAATAGGGACATACTTAATTGATCAGCAAAATATTTTTTTTTTATTTATTTTTCCGAAAGAGAAAAAAGAAAAAAAAGAAACTTAAGGGCCCTTTCGACCGGTGCTTTGTCAAAAGAAACGACCGGTAGATCGTTTAAAAGTCACGATGTAAATATATATATATATATAAGTGTATTTTGGTAGCATTTTTTCTTTTATACAAGTTTTGTTGAACTGTACAGACAATTCTTGTCGGACGAGTTTTTGGTTGATACTTTCTAATTTTCGGGCCATATTTTTGGTGTCGGGGTTGAACTGGTGTAACAGTCCACCAAAGGTTTCGATACGAGCGCTTTCGACAATACAGTTTGCCATCATCAGGTAGGAAACGATGGTATGGTTTCGTGTCTCGTTTTTAAGGAGAACGAGTAGTAGCAAGGAATTAGAAGTGGGAGGTAATAACAATTGGTATTGGGAGGTTGTAGAAATTGTAGTGGTTCGAGCGAACGATGCGTAGTGATTTTTTGCAGGAGAGGGGCACAAGTTGTGAGAAGGGGAGGGGTATAGTGGAAGGAGGATAGGCGAAAATTATAAGCATTTAAGAACATGCTGACTTATATATATATATATATATATATTATATATATATATATATATATGTAGCTGTTAATGTATAATCACACAAGTTGTGAGAAGGGGAGGGTTATAGTGGAAGGAGGATATTATATATATGCTCCCACTTTGGTCGAGCACTTTAAATAGGGATTTAATTTCAGATTCACCGTTCTGGCGTGTAGCTAAACCTCGCTTTGTTTACAAATGTTTGAGGCCTCTAGTGAATTCATTTCCGCTTAGAAATGTAGCGATTAAATATTCTCCTATATTTGACAGCTGCCTCTCGCAGTACGGGAAAGAGGATTGACAAACGAAAGTTCATTCGGGTCTCAAACCCGGCCAGGGGTAGCTGTTAATGTATAACCACACTGATGAGAAACACATGTCTGTGGATTACTTATATATAATATATATATATATATATATATATATATATATATATATATATATAATAATATATAATTGGAATTTAACAGTAACTTTCTTTGAGACATTATAAAGAACAGGTGTAGTACAAATGACACCCATCCGTTATTAAGTTGTTAAATGGATTGGAACTTGTTTTAATTTCAAAGTAAACACATTCTAAAATAATTACATTGAAAAAATATCAGTATCATTTTGACCGAGATATATTAACATACGTATGTAATTTTTGCCAATATTTGACACTTGTGTATCATTTACTTATCTTGTCTTCCTCAACGTCATCTACCTCCAACTGTTCAACGCTTACTGTGAATATAGACATTAGGTATTCACCAAACCACACCTTTTATTTCAGGTGGCCCAGATTTCCCAATAAAAGGGGTGTCAGTCTTTTTTATTAAGTTTATGAATTACGGGACTCTGGTACCGTCACACCTGACGATTCGGGCAGTTTAGGCACCCCTATTCCGATATGGTTCATTCAAATATATTTCACCATTTGAAACGAGAATTGTTGATAGAAATCTTTCATTTCCTACTGTTTTATTGCGGATGGTAGAATTACGAGTCAGGTTACTACCAATATCCAGACAAACTACGTATCTTATTATAAAGGAGATTGTGTGTGTCTGTAACCGAAACTATTTCACCACAAACGTTACAATTCTCTTGGTTATTTACGTTATATTCTCAATGCTCATTGATCATTATTTAATCTAAATTAGCGTCTTATTTATTAACACTGTCTCTATTATGGTCTAGTTAAGATAGATTTGCCTCAAAACAGCCGATTTTATTAATGTGTTTACAATCTCGCTATGTGTGTTATATATCATTACGAAATAAATGTTTACATAGTATATGGTTTGAATAATTTACATACCGGTTTTAACTAAACCGTGTTTAATAAATGTTAAGTATCTGGCCGCCATCCTTGCCCAGTTGTAAAAGAACTTAAAGTAAATAAGTAAGTAAGTCTCATGGTATAGTATCCTTTTGTAAGTCAATAAGTCCTATGGTATAGTATCATTTAGATCCGACGTCCAAGAAGATCCAAGTGGCAGTGAGCTAAGATTAGAATCAGCCAGTATAAATACAACAGCAGCAGCATCAGCAGACTGCCAGTGATTGGACAAGAAGGCTGGTCTCATGGTAGTCGGCGAGTCTATATTTAGAAATGACCATCTACCACACGCCTTATATCTCAAAAACGCCAATAATAATTAATTATTATTAATAATAATAATTAATAAATAATTGATTTTATTGATTTATCATTTTGTTTAATTCTCAAACGTATTTAAAGCGATAATCTATTTAATGTTATATGGAAATCAATTTGAATACAGTGAAAATAATTATTTTGTGTTTTTATTTAATTGCATTACTCTCTCTAATTCGATATCATATTTGATTATATTAAAACTTAAATACTTGTGCCAAGAGGGTACATTTCTTTGTTAGTATATCTAAAACGATATTGCTTATCAATTTCCTGCTAAAAGAAAATTATTTTGGACTTCCTATAGCAATGTAATGGTAAAAAAATCCGTATCGAAGATAAATTTCATCTCAATAGTGAATTTGATCCTTACCGGATGCTCCATATATAAGATATGAACCTTAAAATTGTACCTTGTGCTGTATCATAACTGTGGCACAGGTGTTGGATAAACAGACACCTACAATTATCATTTCTTCCATATTGCAATATCATGGAGGAAATGATATAGGAAAAATGTTCGTATTACATTTTACTGTGTATTAATCCTCGTGGGGTAATTATTACCGTCGTAAGAAATGGATACGGCAAACCGAGTGCAAATCCTGGATGAGGCTGTACTTAACATATTTTTCATAATCTTGCGAAAGGCATGAGTCTAACTATTATTTCAGCTATGTAAATTGAACACTTTAATCTTGGTATGCTTACTGCTCTAGGACACGAACACTCTGAATTCAAACCTGCTAAATTCTGCTTAAAAAGTGACCTTGTGTCGCATCCTGATCGTGCAGAGAGACTAGCTAATTCCATATACTAGAAGAATTGTTCAATATGCAAAAAGTATAATGCTCTTGATTTAACTCACTTTCTTTCTTTCTTTCCTTCTTTTCATTATATTTGATAGAAATACAGCGTTATCGCTTCCACGCGCACAAGATTGTTTACAGTATCTTCCGTTGTTTAAAAGATCTCTCATATAAGTATTGAACAGGCTCATAGCTGCTTAACTTTGGTGATCTAGCGGTAATCTCAAAATATTGCGAAATTTTAAATTGCCACAGTATTCAAAATACCACTTCTTTACTTCTGTTTATTATTCAATGTGTATGCCATGCAATAATTATGTTATTAGTCCCATTTACAGCCGAGGGTTTTACAAGCTGATAACGGTCGTACAATTAAGGAACACGAGTATTAAGATATTGATTCTATAATCTGTATGTCATACATTGCTATAATCTATCTATACATGTATATAGGACAGTTGGCGTGTATATATGTATATCCTGAGAAAATTACGAAAATAAAACAATTGATGACAAAGTAAATATATATACACATTCACTATCCACAGAGCTTGATTTTTGCGCAAACATTATGAAGTTTCTGTTTATATCTGATAAGATATTTTAAAAAATAGGATATGAATACGGGTTAGCTCAGTCGGTTGAGCGTTCAGCTAGAAGCCACAAGGTTTCTAGTTTGATACCAGCCCTCGCTCACTCAGCGTATGAGTAGCACAGGTATATGTGTGGCAAAGTAAGGAGCTGATGGTAGATGTGGCGCACCACCTCAGACGCAAAAACAACCTCATTGGTCTAGCACTAGTGAAAAGGAGATAGACTCCCTCGCTGATTGGCTGATACCGACATTAGGCCACGCCCGACGACTTTACTTACTTACTATGAGAATGGAAAGTCAGTGATGGCGTTTGTGATTAAAAAATAAATCAATTATATAAGATCAAAACAATCAATGGATCTGCGAGACTAAATTTTAATCATCCCCACCTCGACCCAGGCAACGCCGGGTTGCCGCTTTTGTTGTGTTATATATGTCACTTATATGGTTGTCTGGCTACACAATGAAAATAGAAGACGTAGCTAAAGTCAACGTATCGTGTTTATTTTGACTAACAAAATTGAAAGTAAGTTTGTAGGCCAATCAGGATTGTAAACACTCAAGAAACAGCTGTATTCCTTTGTCTGAATATGGTGCATTTTGTTATTTAAAACACACAACAATTTTTGTAATTGAATAAAAAAGAATCAATTTCAGACTGCTGAGCGAATATGATTCTATTTTCTACGATAATCGAAAAAGGGATTTAATTCACTGATATTTACAAAAACACAACTGGTGAATAATAGAAAAATCAGTGGAATAAAAAAAAAATGATTACGGAAATGGGATTTGCTTTATTTTTTTCACTTTTTTTTCACTTTTTTTGTTGTGTTTTGTTTGTTTTTATTTCCCTCAATTTTCTCGCATTTATTTCGCGGTTGATGTTCTTGTTTTCAACAACAATCACTTGATATGTTCCTTTTTTTATTTTTCTCATTAATATTGTCTAGTCTTATTTTGTGGTCATTATTATCGCTATTTACTAAACTCGTGAGGAGGCTAAATAAGAAAATATTAAAGTGGGGATATTGTGTTAAAACAATCTTCTAAGTAAGGCGAGTCTATATCTGCCTTCGAAATCGGCATTCATAAATCTGGTTTGTATCTTCATACGATGTGGAGGCACATGGTGTAATGGTTATCGTTGAAAGAAGATAAAAGTAAGCTAACCAACGAAAGGAAGAAAGAAATAGAGTAAAGGAACGAAAGAAAGAAAGAAAAATAATATTAAACAACGAAGGAAATGAAGAGAGAAAACAAAGACAAAGAAAAAAAGAAAGAAAGAAAAAAGAAAGTGAGGCAACGAAATGGACTCGCCGACAAGAGTTCAAATCATGAAGGAGACCGATTGCATTTCCCAAACCGCTAATACCTTTGGGAAATACATGCATCCAACTATTCTCCCTCCATCTATAGGTAAAATGTTGGGTTGACTAGATTTTTAACCTTGATTAGATTTGGTTTGGTTTGGTTTGTTTTACGGCATATTAAGCTCAGTGGGTCATTTAATGCCGATAAAGTTTTAAAATAAATCAATTCTTACTCGATAATACATTTTACTATTTAACCCATAGATGGGACCATAACAGGTACTACCACTCCGGGTAAGAGTGGACCAGGGAGCATTGCTGATGAAAGGGGTGCTCCACATTCCCAAACCTCCAAAACTGGGACCTCACTATCAGATAGAGTTTAACGTAATTCCCAGGACATGTAGACCCTCAGCCATCACCTTCTATCACCCATATGATAAAAAGTGTTTGGGCAATCATATCGGTGCAAGGGCTTGACGTGACCAGCCAATTGATCGGAAAGGGCCTCTCTGACCGCCCATCTAGCCTAAGTAAGGTTCTAACCTTGATTAGGTTACTCGTCTAAGTGAAGGAAAATTTTGAATTCAAACCAGTTAAACTCCGCTTAAGAAATGTATCACGTAAATATATAAATAGAGAAATCGGTGGAATCACTCAACGTTAACAGGCTTTAGACTGTAAATATTATTACATATTTTTCTACATATTTTAATTCAATTATTTAGTGTCTTCAATGTCACTTATTTTTGGATTCTGAACGATTCTATTCTGTAGAATTTGTTAGTGTTGAGAATTGGATTTGCGCTTGTTATGTATTTTTCTCCTAAAACAAAATGTCTTCAGCATTAAATAAAACAACACATCAAGTACTGTCTCTAATCACTCACTGTCTCATTTACCTTTGATTCTTCTATCCATACCCCTGTCAAACATGTGTAATACCAACTTATGTGATAACCCTTATTCATCTTCCTCAGTCTACCTCCCCCGCATATTCCTTTTACCGTTTCCTCGTCTGTATACACAGTTTTAAAATAAAGCGAAATGTTAAATTGTTTAATTTATTCACTTACATTATAAGTGTTGTTATGGGTCCAACGGGAGAAAATTAAATATTTTATAAAAAAGAAGGTCCGCAAAATGGATTTTTTAAAAAAATGATTATTTTATATTTGCGACAAGTGTTTCATATCTTGATATCTTCTTCAGGCATTATTTAAAAATATGGTTAATTAATGCCTGAAAAAGATATCAGAAGATCTGAAACACGTGTTGCAAATGTAAAATAATAATTAAAAAATTAAAAGAACTAATCCATTTTGCGGATCTTCTTTTTATAATATATAAGTATAATATAAGATAGTGATAAGAGGATAAAAATCCCACGATTCAGTTTTTTTTTTAAGTTGTACTTTAGGTGAGTTAGTATTAAACACGTCTGGATGTGTTTTTACATACATCTAAACAAATATGTACTTTTTTGAGTCATTGAATGGTTTACATATTAATTCACGTTATTGTCTTATAATCTTATTTAATAAAAGGAACTAAAAGAATGTATAGATTTTTCCATTGTTGAACCTTTAGCATTTTCTTTTTATAGAGTTGAACCTAACATATTAGTGGTATTGAATACTAGTTCATCTTAGGATTCAGAACGTGAAGATATTAAAAGCTGATAAAACTCACAACTCAGAATTTCACGTTCTCAATCCATTATATATATATATATATATATATATATATATATATATATATATATATTATATAACATATTTGAGTTAAAGTATTCGGGACATGGAACCAACACCGGATTATTGACAGTTTCAAGCGTATGCAGAGTAAAATCTTTGAAGATTGCATAGGTGAGAAACTCTTGACTTCATGTACACGCTACCTTAACTCAAATATAAATGCCCTAACAATGATATTGTTCGATACAAATATACCACCCATATTATCTTTTATATATATATATATATATATATATATATATATATATATATATATATATATATATGCCTGAAAACACTGACGCATAAACAGACAAATGTAAATATAGAGATTTCCACATAGGAGCATTTTTCTATATTCTTATTGATATACACATTTGTAGGGTTTCGTTTATGTTTCTCTTTCTTATATATATATATATATATATATATATATATATATATATTATATATATATATATTATATAAACTATAGCAAGGGATGGTGTTTATGAGCCTGTATGTCCATGTTTGGCTATTCAAGGCTAAGTTGCTTTTGTTGTGTACACATGGTAGGTTCGAGTAGACTTCTATTAGATGATATCTCTTGAACAGAAATTGAAATGCTGAGAGGCAAGTGATAGGAGGAGGTGAAACTAACCGATGTTTGAACACGGTTGCTCATACTGGAAATTGAACCCGGGGCGCCAGATAAGCAATCAGTTCCAGAATTATGCAGTCAAGTGGGTGTGCTATTTCCCCTGAGCGGCCAAATGGTAATTTTGGACATTAACCTGGTGTCTGTGAGCCGTCGATGGTGATGGATATAAATGGGGAAAGAAGAACAGAATGGAGAGAAAGAAAGAATGAAAAACGTAGGGGAAGAATAGGTTGACGGTTTGAGCAAATAAAGAGAGAATACGAAGAATGAAAAAATATAATAAATAATTAAAGTGTAATAGAAAATATAATAAATAAAGTATTAAAGTCAGTAAGTAAAGTCGTCAGGCGGCCTAATGTCGGTATGAGCCAGACAATGAGGAAGTCTATCCCCTTTTCACTAGTACTCGGCCAAAGATTATTTTAGCGTCTGAGGTGGAGCGCCACACCTACCATCAGCTCACTTTACTGCACAGATCCTTGTGCTACTCATACGCTGAGTTGGTGAGGGCTGGTATCGAATCAGGAATCTTGTGATTCCTAGCCGGACGCTCTACCGACTCAGCTAAACTGGCCCTATAAATAAAGTACGAAGATATAATAAATAAATATATGAAATAAATAAATAATATATTATAAATTAGAATAATTAATAATAAATGAAAGATTCAAAGCTTAGGAAAACAAATCTATAGTTTAATTCCTGTGTTCCTTAATTGTACGACAGTTATCACTTTGCGAACTCCTCTGGTTAAAGATGAGACCGTCCAAATCGTCCAAGGTGAAAATGTCGTCACTTCAGCAAAATAATGAAGCGTTCTGTTTTTAATATAAAGAAAGAAATGGGAGAAAAAGAACTTGCTACACACAAAAAAAAATAAATAAGAAAGACATTAACCTGATGTCTGAACAGTCGATATGTAAACCGGAAGAACAACAGAATAGAAAGAAAGAATGAAGAACGTAGTGAACAAATAGGTTGAGAATTTGAGTGAATAAAATATATGTGAAAACGAAGAAAGAAAAATACAATAATAAATAATTAAATAAGTAAATCTCAACGAACTGATAGTAAAAAAAAAAAAAAAACAATCGTCTGAACCAATATAAGAAATCTAGAGCAGAACATTTTATAATAATAAAATATAGTATAAATTATTCCGAAATGTTACAGCATTGAAACTCTGTAACTAAAACTATGAATATGTTGCAGAGCAGAGTTGCAGAGTTTTGATTTGTTGGATTTTAGGGCATGTAGACCCTTATTGGGTTATTTTCTACCAAAGCCTTGTTCTATTCATTCATGATGGGTACTGAATATTCTTTTTTAAAACTATCTTTTTAAAACACGTTTGTTACCTAATTTCCTTCTATTTAACAGGTCCTACATATCTGAACCAGAGCGGATTATAGAGTAATGTTGTTGAAGTTCTCCATACACCCCAAAGGTCCAGAATTGAGATTTCACCATTACATACAGTTTAACGTCATACCCAGCTAACCTCAGCCTACTAACCAACTGGATAAAAACGTTGGGGGTTTGCCATGGGGGCAATGGGATCAGTAAAATCATATAGGTTCTAGAGCCCCCATGGCAAATCCCAACTTTTTAAAAATCCTATATGTTAGTAGGCGGTGGCTGAAAGTAGCTGGGTATAAAGTTATGGTGAAATTTCAATTCTGGAGCTCTGGGTGTATGGAGTACTTCAACAAAATTACTCCACGATCCACCCTGACTCAAAGATGTAAGACTTATTGGGGTCCCATCTATAGGAAAGAAAATTAGTTAACACGTTAAAAATATATTTAAAAAAGGAATTTTCAGTACTAATCATGAATGAATAGAACAAGGGTTCGGCATAAAATAACCCAATAAGGGTCCACATACCCTAAAATCTGAGTCATAGGTTTTCTTTAACATTGTGACATTTTAAGAGGGTCTACCCCTAAAACAACATATCACCATTTAAAACGAGATTCATTTCTGGCAACAAATTTCCAAAAACATTAATATATAGTGTGTATTTTGGTAGCACATTGTTCATATGCATATTACATTGAAGATGACTGACAAGCGTTTGGTTTGAGCTTTTTTCTTTACATGACCAGATAGGTAATGATCAATTTCAAGCAGGTACATATCACAATTTTAAACAGAGCGCTAACGGCTAAACAACGCTAGGTTACGTTTTTATGTTTGTTTTATCTTTAGTTTTAATTATATTGTCTGTATACAGATGCCTTTAGAGGGTTAATGTCACCCGAAATATTGGAAAAAATAAAGATCAAAATCAATATAACGTTTATACCTTAGAATTTGTTGGTTCCTCTTATATTTTTCTAAGATTCTAATGTAACCAAAACCATTCCCAAATGAATATGAATATATATATATATATATTATATATATATATATATATATAATATATTATATGTGTGTGTGTGTGTGTGTGTGTGTGTGTGTGTGTATAAATACGGTGAGGAAATTAATCCGACAATATGAGAAGAAAATATTTTAAATATATAAACACAGGATGTTATGATCAAGGGAAACAATTGTATGTGTCAATACTTAAGCATTTCAGTATATTGTACCATCTTCAGGACACAGTTAAGTAATGTTTATGTGAGGGACAACATGAAATATGTTAAGTGTATAGTGAATGTATGAATATGATATTCATACATTCACTATACACTTAACATCTTTCATGTTGTTCCTCACATAAACATTACTTAACAGTGTCCTGAAGATGGTACAATATACCGAAATGCTTAAGTATTGACACATAAAATTGTTTCCCTTGATCATAACATCCTGTGTTTGTTATATTTTTAAAATATTCTCTCTCTCTCTCTCTCTATATATATATATATATATATATATATATATATATATATATATATGTGTGTTGTGTGTGTGTGTGTGTGTGTGTGTGTGTGTGTGTGTGTGTACAGGCAACGAGATGGATAGACAGAGGCATAGTGAATGCTTGTTTGTTTGCATAAAAGTTCAAAGATATATATATATATATATATATATATATATATATATATATACCCACATATATGTGTCAATAACGTATCAACATGAATTCTCACGTGTATAGACTGTGATCTATATTTACCGCGACTGTATACATACGTCAGTCCATCGCCTCCTCTATTATTAGTCTATAATATAGGCTAGGGGCACTTAAATCTATATACTCACTCTTATGCCTCCAATGGCCGCGAAACACTATTTAGGGAGGGAAATCTCTACTATTATTGACCATTACTTTAATTCTGTCGATGGTCAACTAACCATATTGGCTATCGGCATCCGTAAATAACATTTGTTTGTGGAATGTTTCCTTCACTTTTGTTTTCAGACTTTTAAAGTCATTCATGGAAAAGAAATCATTCGCTTTTTGAGGTTATTCCTCTTTCAAGAGAGATAACTAGGATTTGGTATCTTAAAAATACTTATAGTCTCGAAAACAATAGGAAAAAATACTGGATTTTTATTTATTAAATAAAACCTGTAAACACTTGTAAGAAACTACAATCTAATTGTACAGCAATTTGTTTTATCTCTATCAAAGGTGTAAAACCCCTGGTGGGAATTATAAATATAAGTAAAAAAGTAAAATCTTCGGTGTGGTCTAAAGTTGGTATCAGCAAGATAGCGAAGTAATCTATCCCCATTTTCACTAGCACTAGACAAAGGAGATTTTTTCGTCTGAGATGGAGCGACACACCTACCACCAGCTTCTCGCCTTAAAGGCACAGATCTCTGTGTAACTCATGCACTGAATTGGCGAGAGCACGTATCGAACACGAAACATTTTTGTTCAGAGAGAGAGAGAGAGAGAGAGAGAGGGAGAGAGAGAGAGAGAGAGAGAGAGAGAGAGAGAGAGAGAGAGAGTGTGTGTGTGTGTAAATATATATATGAAAAAAAAGTGTTCAGAAGGATGTTTTATTTTTAAACACTTCGTAGATTTTTTTCATTTTAATATACTATAACGACATATTCATTTTCATTAATAAGCTAATTAATTGTTAAGTTAATTAATATTCTATCTAAACCTAAATGTCACTTAGAAACACTTGACGTAACAAATGAAACGGGTGTATGTAACTATAAAAGGTGAGGACAGCACACCGAAAAATATAAATAATCCTAATCATCAAGCTTCGTCGCAAGCATTATTTATAAACACTTTTATAAAACCCTCCGCATGAACAGGAGGTGACACATGGTCAATTATTTAAGCGACGTATAACAGCTATGAATTCAGAGTTTTCCTTTTTCTAGACTCTTTGCCTAACTAAGTTTAAAGAATCAAGTCTACGCAACTATTCCCTCATAGCTGGAAAGAGAATAATTGGAGTCATACCTTTCCCAAGGGTGTTAAGCGCTATGAGAAATGCAAGAAATTCCCATTCTGGATTTGAACTCATCTCATCGTTTCCATACTCTACGACGCTAACCATCAAAATACACGTCTCCATCTATAAACTCTCATATAGTTATAAACATCCATTCATTATCCCATCGTGTAATCTCAGACAGTGATATTTCCTTCTCCTAGACTGGTTGCCTGACTAAAGTTAAAGAGCCCAGTTTGCCCTACGATTTACCAAGAGCTGGAAGGAAAATAGTTGGATTCTTTGTTTACAAAGTTTGAGACCTCTAAGTGAAGTTCATTTCCGCTTAGAAATGTAGCGATTAAATAGCCTGCTATACTTGGCAGCAGACATAACTGTGGTCGTATGGGTAAGAGGTTTAGCGAGAGTAAGTTCGTTCGGGTCTCGAACCCGGCCAGAGGTAGCTGCTAAAAATGTTATAACTGCACTGATGAGAGGTGATTCCTCGAAACACGTGTCTGTAGTTTACTCTCTCTCTCTCTCTCTCTCTCTCTCTCTCTCTCTCTATATATAATATATATATATATATATATATTATATATATATATATATATATACCAAGGGTTTAAGCGCTATGTAAAATGCAAAAACTCTCGTCCAGGATTTGATCCCGTGTCGCAAAATCCATTTCCTATAACGATAACCATTACACAACGGGAGATATATATATATTATATATATATATATATATATATATATATGTGTGTGTGTGTGTGTGTGTGTGTGTGTGTGTGTGTGTGTGTGTCTGTGTGTGTCTGTGTGTGTGTGCGCGTGTGTGTATAGCGCTGAAAGAAGAATAGCTGCATTCATACCTTTCCCAAGAGTATTATCTATATGTGAAATTCAAACAGCCTTGTCCAGGATTTGAACTAGTCACGTCGTTTTCATTTCCTATGACGGTAACCATTACAACTCCCGCCTCCATTTATAACACTTATATACATATAAACATCCACTCTTTATCCCATCGTGGAATCTCATAGACAGTGAAATTATATAAGTATTGGTGGTTATGATTCCCGACATAAGAATTACCGTTCTTTAACAATAAGACGATCGGCTATTGTACACACTTGGGATACAAAGCGTCATTCCCATAAGGGATACAAAGCGAGTTGTACACACATCGTATAATCATCTGAATTCATCCAGCCAACGGCAGCTGCAACGTAAAACGAAAAGTAGCCAAGCGAATATACTTTATCTCTAGGAATATTGTGATTCTGAAAAATGAACTTACCTTATATTATCAGCATTAGTAGGACAACCCGAGGGTAGTTCCGGCTTTTAGTGATGTTTATAAACTTAATTTCATTTGAAAGTGTCAATCACTTTCAATTTTCATATACGGCCGGAAAACATCAAACTTTTAAAGTATTTTTTTTATAATAGTCTGCAGAAAGCATCTAAAATCATTAACGTCAACAAGTATATATATATATATATATATATATATATATATATCAATCACTCAGCACGACCAGGATGCGACACAAGACCAGTTTGCTAAGTGGAGTTTGACGTGTTTTAATTCAGTGTTTAACTTCTCCTAGACTGGTTACCTAAGTTACGTTCATCAGCTCTCTGTGGACACTTGGTGTCATCTACAGGACTTACTCATTGCAATGGTTGCTATGAACGGGGAGAGTGAGAGAGAAAGAGAAGCAAATCTTTGTCGCTAGGCGATATATATATATATATATATATATATATATATATATATACAAATCATTGCGCACGAGGAGTATGCGACACAAGGTCAATTCCTTAAGCGGAATTTAACTGGTTTTAATTCAAAGTTTGTTTTTTTCACCTAGAGTGGTTACCTAGCCAGGTTTAAAATAAGCAGTCTGTCCTACTATTTACCCATAGCTGGAGGGCGTTTAGTTGGATGCATACCTTTCCCGGGGTATTAGCGCCATGTGAAATGCAAACAGTCTCGTCCATATTTGAGATTTGTGTTTGTATCTCTACCTATCCTAGTCTGTTAGTATTTACATTATGATCTCAGTCTGTTTTCATCCTATTTTAGATTTTTGCCGTCAACAGGATTATCTTTAAGAACTGAAACTTTAAAAAAAAATCAGACCTATTTTAACTAGGAAGAAAATGTAATATTTTTAAGGTGTCATTTTAAATTAATCTATATATCAATCCTCTTGTTCCTTAAACTTTCGACAGTTATCATCTTGCAACACCTTCTGGTTAAAAATAAGACCCTCCAACTCGTACAAGATGAAATGCAAAAATGTAAATCCTGATTATCTGACGTTGCTTACCCACCGAATTTTTATTTTTAATGAGTGTGGTCACTTCAGCGAAATCCCTTTTATGAAGAAGGGGAAGAAAAAGGACATGCTACACAAAAAAATATAAGAAAGAAAGAGAATAAAGGAAATGTATAGAGAAATGGTTTTAGCACACGGACTCGCTAAATTGTTTCAATCGAACATAATGTAGAGAGAGAGAGAGAGAGAGAGAGAGAGAGAGAGAGAGAGAGGAGAGAGAGAGAGAGAGAGAGAGTTAAGTTAGATCAAGATTATTATGCTTTTTACATATGGAACTATTTAGCAATATTTTTTAAGTAAACATTAAACGTTGTAATAGTTAAGTTATCCCATAGGTCCTGCTAATATAAATATAATTAGACGCATACCCATTTCTATGTTTATTTAAATAATCAGATGGTGTTGAAATGATGATGATAATAATAATAGGAAAAATGCATAAAATGTTCCGTACACAGATTTTGCCGACCTTCATCAGAGTAGTATTTTTATTTTTTGAGTTGGAGACAAGAATATTACTAGAGCTTTATCTTCGGATTAGTTATGAAGAGACGAAGGTTAGACAGAAACCAAAATAGTTCAGTAACCGATGGATAGAAAAAAAGATTTTATTTGTTTATCAAAGAAAACTGCACATAAAATTAATCTCCCTAGCCTACCACTACATCTGAAATTCACATTCATATTTATAATACATTGTCGGTATGTTAATCTTTACGGTAAGTCTTTTCTCTAACGTTAATATAGTCCTTCTCTTTGTCGATCAACTGATTATTAGCGAGAGATCTTTCTGACACCTTTGCTTAGTTGAGCATTTGCATTTGTTTCCTAATGGCTTGGTGGTCAAGGTCTTCCTTCTTTTTTTTAAAGAAAGGTTTTTGGTTCGTGCTTCAGGATGAGTCATAATTATTTTTGTTTGTTTTTAGTTGGTTTGGTGGTGTTATTATTGCATCATGAGGGAGAAAGAGGGAGAGAGATGGAGAGAGAGGTATGTATCGTTAAGTTAGATCAAGATTAATATACTTTTTACATATGGAACTATTTAGCAATAGCTTTTAAGTAAACATATTAAACGCTATAATAGTTAAATTATCCCATAGGTCCTGCTAATATAAATATAATTAGACGCATACCCATTTCTATGTGTATTTAAATTTAGCAAGATAATATTTAAAATGTATTTGATTAGATTTCTACATTAACATATACCAGACTAGGATGAAATAACCCCAGACGGGTTGATATGCCGTTAAATTCCACCAAACAACCGAAACTGTTTAGTGACCAACAGATAGAAAAATGATTACTTCATCAAATCCAATTGACACTCGATGCATCATAAAAAAATGTTTCTTGAAATTAATCTACCCAACCGTAACATTACAACTAAGCATATATATATATATATATATATATATATATATATATATATTGAAGAAATGGATACAACAGAAACCTACTCGAGTTTCATCGCTAGAATCATCAGGGTTAACTCCACTGAATTAATCGGTATTTAACCCTGATGATTCTAGCGATGAAACTCGAGGAGGTTTCTGTTGTATCCATTTCTTCAATAAATTTGCTCTACTTTGTATTGAGCACTTTGTATTTGTTTTATCACGGACCTAACCCCTGGATCCTGTGCAACTCCAACGATCGTGCCCAAATTCACCGGTAAGCCACCCTTATATATATATATATATATATTATATATATTATATATATATATATATATATTTGAAAATGGTTTTAAAAAGCGTGTGCATTGTGAGATGTTATAATAAATACAATTTCACAAATTTTGTTTTTCTTCTGAAAAAGATATCTTTTTTTTCGGTCACGTCTCATCATCTTTTTCAGAAGAAAAACAAAATTTGTGAAATTGTATTTATTATAACATCTCACAATGCACACGCTTTTTAAAACCATTTTCAAATTTTGCTCGTACCACAATCTATTCACATATATATATATATATATATATATATATATATATATATATATATATATATATATATAGTTTATCTTCCGATTAGTTATGAAGAGACGAAGGTTAGACAGAAACCAAAATAGTAGTTAGTTCAGTAACCGATGGATAGAAAAAATTTTATTTGTTTATCAAAGAAAACTACACATAAAATTAATCTCCCTAGCCTACGACTACATCTGAAATTCACATTCATATTTATAATACATTGTCGGTATGTTAATCTTTACGGTAAGTCTTTTCTCTAACGTTAATACCGTCCTTCCCTTTGTCGATCAACTGATTATTAGCGAGAGATCTTTCTGACACCTTTGCTCAGTTGAGCATTTGCATTTGTTTCCTAGTGGCTTGGTGGTCAAGGTCTTCCATTTTTTTAAAGAAAGGTTTTTGGTTCGTGCTTCAGGATGAGTCATAATTATTTTTGTTTGTTTTTAGTTGGTTTGGTGGTGTTATTATTGCATCATGAGGGAGAGAGAGGGAGAGAGAGGTATGTATCGTTAAGTTAGATCAAGATTAATATACTTTTTACATATGGAACTATTTAGCAATAGTTTTTAAGTAAACATATTAAACGCTATAATAGTTAAATTATCCCATAGGTCCTGCTAATATAAATATAATTAGACGCATATCCATTTCTATGTTTAATTAAATTTAGCAAGATAATATTTAAAATGTATTTGATTAGATTTCTACATTAACATATACTAGACTAGGATGAAATAACCCCAGACGGATTGATATGCCGTTACATTCCACCAAACAACCGAAACTGTTTAGTGACCAACAGATAGAAAAATGATTAATTCATCAAATCCAATTGACACTCGATGCATCATAAAAAATGTTTCTTGAAATTAATCTACCCAACCGTAACATTACAACTAAGCATATATATATATATATATATTGAAGAAATGGATACAACAGAAACCTCCTCGAGTTTCATCGCTAGAATCATCAGGGTTAACTCCACTGAATTAATCGGTATTTAACCCTGATGATTCTAGCGATGAAACTCGAGGAGGTTTCTGTTGTATCCATTTCTTCAATAAATTTGCTCTACTTTGTATTTGTTTTATCACGGACCTAACCCCTGGATCCTGTGCAACTCCAACGATCGTGCTCATATTCACCGGTAAGCCACCCTTATATATATATATATATATATATATATATATATATATATATATATATATATATATACTAGAGCTTTATCTTCGGATTAGTTATGAAGAGACGAAGGTTAGACAGAAACCAAAATAGTTCAGTAACCGAAATAGTTCAGTAACCGATGGATAGAAAAAAGATTTTATTTGTTTATCAAAGAAAACTACTCATAAAATTAATCTCCCTAGCCTACCACTACATCTGAAATTCACATTCATATTTATAATACATTGTCGGTATGTTAATCTTTACGGTAAGTCTTTTCTCTAACGTTAATATCTTCCTTCCCTTTGTCGATCAACTGATTATTAGCGAGAGATCTTTCTGACACCTTTGCTTAGTTGAGCATTTGAATTTGTTTCCTAGTGGCTTGGTGGTCAAGGTCTTCCTTTAAAAAAAAAAGGTTTTTGGTTCGTGCTTCAGGATGAGTCATAATTATTTTTGTTTGTTTTTAGTTGGTTTGGTGGTGTTATTATTGCATCCTTTCAGATTATTTGTTTGAAATTGTAGGATTGTTGGTTTGTATTTCTCTTGCAAATAATAAAAAAAAAGGCGGAATCTGTCAGGACGTCCTGCTGAGGCAACGAACAGGGAGGAAAAAAGTTGATTGAGAGTTTAGAAATGAATAAAACATTAAAATATGCACGCACATGCACAGAAGTCTTACACAAGCATAATCTTAGACCCCCTCCTGCGAGCGTGCACACACACATATGCAAATATATATATATACACATATCTATATACACACACACACATGTATATTAGTACATATGTGTGTATGTATATATTTATGTCTAGATATCTAACTATATATATATTAGATATATATATATATATATATATATATATATATATATATATATACACACACACATGCATATTAGTTCGTATGTGTGTATGTATATATGTCTAGGTATATATCTACATAACTACATATAAGTATGTATGGAAAAACGATGAGGAAATTAATCCGACAATATGTGAAGAAGATATTTTCAAAAAATATAACAAATACAGGATGTTACGATCAGAGGAACCAATTTCAAACAAATAATCTGTTATATTTTTTGAAAATATTTTCTTCACATAAGTATGTATATATATATCAATGTATACACACACACACTATATATAATATAATATATATCAATGTATATACACTCATATATATATATATTATATATATATATATATATATATATATATATATATATATCAATGTATACACACACTATATATATATATATATATATATATATATATCAATGTGGAGAAAAGTAGACAAACACGGGATGTTGTGGAAACTTGATGTTTATTGTCGTCGGTGCAACGTTTCGGTCTCTTATTAGACCATCTTCAGGACTTGAATATAGTTCTTAATCCAATGATGGAAATTCTCAAAATGCTGAAAGCGGAAGGTCGTCAGTAGGGGGAAGTGTATTTGGGGGTGGTTAGTGGATTCTTCTTCTCTCTGGAATGGGGAGTGCCGAAATTTACTGACGACCTTCCGCTTTCAGCATTTTGAGAATTTCCATCATTGGAGTAAGAACTATATTCAAGTCCTGAAGATGGTCTAATAAGAGACCGAAACGTTGCACCGTCGACAATAAACATCAAGTTTCCACAACATCCCGTGTTGTCTACTTTTCTCCACATACTGTCGGATTAACCTCCTCACATTTCTACCATATATATCAATGTATACACACACACACACTATATATATATATATATATATATATATATATGGGAATTGAACCTACATAGGTGTATAAATAAGTTAACAGCTACGGGATGAAAATCAATTAAACAAAGTAACCATATTCTAATTTATTCTCATTTACTATAATATAAATATTAATCACATAAATATTATGCAATGAAAATTTCCAATCTAAGTCCCGCTAAAATACCGTATTTGTCTGTGGGTCTATTGACCCAATCCACGATGTATTTAACGTGGTGATCGGGTTCGGTAAATCTATCTATACATTTCAGGCTTGCCATGTATATTTATCTACCAATTTAGGATTGCTAGTTATTATTATTATTATTATTATTATTATTATTATTATTATATTATTATATACTAGCAAATATATGCACCCTCCGGGTGCAAGTATTTAAGTTTTGATATAATAAAATATCATATTAAATTAGAAAGGCTAATGAAACTGACTAAGAATGCAGATAAAAAGATCTGCAACAGAGGGGGTATAATCGAAAAATAGAACAACTTTGAAACTAACTATTCCATCATTTTCCCTTACTCCCGTCTTTCATTGGTAAATTTTCCTAATTTAACTATTTAGTTAAAATAGGAAGTAAAGGATAATATTACAGTTATTTCTTCTTGTAAATAAATTTCTTTTAAGATTTATCCACGAGATTTTTGTTTATATTTAAGATAAAACCAAACAATTAGAAATCAATAATACCAAGCACATATTTATCAAAATAAAATTTTAAATATCAATATGCAAATTAGCCTTCTCGTTCAAACTGTAAACCGCTATTTTGTTGTATATATAAATACAATTGCATGTTATTAGTACGTAGATATGGTCAACAGTATTAATAATGTAATACAATTTTTATTAATAACTGAAAGTTTAAAAGAATGAAATCATGGAGAATTTGACGTAAATAATTAAGGGAATTGTGACTTGAGTAGTAATATAGTTTCGGTTACAGACAGAAAAACACACAATCTCCATTATAATAAGATATATATATATATTATTAATATTATAATATTTTTAAATAATATTATTATTTACATTATTATTTATACCAATTCATCTGATACGTACTTTTAGTGTCTATGTATCAAAAAGCGAAATGCAAATTTTGAATAGATATGTTTGAATGTCCGTCTAACCTGAGTAACAGCCAAAATGGGGTGTTGCATGACAGACACCAGGATTCCGTCCTTAAGCATCACAGCTTATCACCCACAGCCAACAGCTGGTCCCATTCGGGGGGGGGGTTACTCTCTGCAGAGGTGCAATCGGTGGATCCGAGGTAGTAATTGTACCTCGCAGAACAAAAGGCATAGTATCATTATAGATTAAATTTTAATTTAAATCCGTTATTTCAAATTTAAATCTTTCTGAATATGAGATTGAGTAAAAAAAAAAAGCATCAATCTCATTGTTTTTGTTTTTTTAGATATGTATCAAGACATACAAATGCATACATAAAACTTGAAAAGGATTTCAGACATCAAAACCAGGTATCCCGAACCTAACATAAATAAGAAATGGCCATTTTTAGACCTCATTTTGTAAAATTCAGCAACTTTTTTTTCTTTTATGCATACTGTGTTGAATAGGACGAACATTTCATGTCTGACGAGTTTCTTTTTTATCTTTTCTGGAGAGCTACTTAATATAGGTGATTAGTCCACAGTTTTAATCCTTAATACTTTCAAGCACTATGAAGTATCATCATCAGGGTTAGATGAAATTGAATGGGTTCATGGTTCTTTAAACAAGGAATGTGGTTAAACAACCGAGTAAGTTTGAGGGGTACCTAACAGAAATAATATGGAAGTGTGTGGGGAATGGTATATTAAGAAGCTGGCCCGAAAACTAGAAATGTTCGAAAGGAAACTTGTCAGATATGTAATGTCCGTCTTGTTCCACACAGTATATATAATTCGATACACCGAATTTCCATAATAATTTATATATATATATATATATATATATATATATATATATATATATATATATATATATATATATAGTCTCTCTTTCAACTTTACTACCAATTCTATTGATATTATCATTTTGAAAGGTGTTTACCAGTAGTCCGAATGATTTATTGTGAACCAAGTAATTTTGGATATTTTCTGAACATTTGTCTAAACTATTGTTTTGTTTTTGATCACTAAGCTTACGTTATATAAGACAATATACATAACAATGACGTCATTATAACTGGGTTTTTTTCTCCACCGCGTTTGAACATTTTCTTCGTGATTTCTAAAAAAGTTCTTTTTTTTTCGAACATTTCAAAAATTATTTCTCTGAATGTTTGAGATGAGGCTTGAAGATTAGTATTATCTGCGTTATTCGGATTATTGTCCCCATCTTCATTGTCATTTGTAAAACGTTTCGGCCGATATGCCCTCCGCCCTTCTTCAGGGATTTCTTATCGGACCGGGAACCTTCTTTTCCAACTCGGGAACTTTCTTGTCGTAATTGAGAGTCATCACATTTCAAAAATTCTCCGCGTTCCAATGAATTTTATTTC
The DNA here is from genome assembly GCA_023376005.1 of Doryteuthis pealeii. NCBI lineage: Eukaryota > Metazoa > Mollusca > Cephalopoda > Myopsida > Loliginidae > Doryteuthis > Doryteuthis pealeii. The sequence continues at coordinate 46,871,518 of CM042141.1, read as the reverse complement.
AAGAAATAAGGATTTATTCTGAGGAAGGTCGATATTTCTTTGTGTGCGGAACATTTTTCCATTTTTTCAAATATTATTATTTCATTTCATTTTGTTATTGAAAAATAATAATGGATAGAACAATGTACACATGGATAAACTCCTGACCGAAACACGTGTAAGTTAAATTAATTAAAATAGCCTATTTTATCCATTCAATACTTTCTTTTCTTTCTTTCTCTTTTCAACACACACACACACACACACACACACACACACACACACACATATATATATATATATATATATATATATTATAATGCATATATATATAAGGACTATAGAACACATGATAAAAAGGTAAGAATAGGTGGATTAAAATTATACTGCAATACGAGCATGACAGAGTAATTAGGAATACGGTAAGAAAAACGAAAGCCAATCAAAAGAAAAATTAGAAAATGAAGATGAGTAAAAGAAGTTGAATACTTTTTTCAAACTTGGAATAGAAGATTGATAAAGAAAAGACAGAAGACTAAAAAAGAAATAAGGAAGGAAAGAAAAGGGAACTATCAACGAGGTACACAAAAAAATAAACAGTTTTCATAACTGACAGGTGTTAAAAGAAGAAGGAAAAAAAACTGCCGGCCCACCGACAGTGACAATGTCAGTAAGACTAGCAGGATATGTCACGACCCGTGATGTGACAGAAATGCAAAACTATGAAAGGATTCCATAAAGTACATCAATTTCCATGGAAAATGAGTTTCATGACAGATTTTAACATTTCCTTTGGCTGAAGAACGTTGACATCTTGTTTATGTAAAAGGCAAAAATGAAGAGTAAACAAATAAATAAATATATAAAAAGAAGTGCATTTATTTTTTTTAAGTGTCAGTAAAAAGACACCGGTCTCTTGATTCTGAAGCCGAGAGGTTGACTTATACATATTTATCTCTAACAGTTGATTATTACAGAAAAAAAAATAACCCTCAAAACTTCGACAAAATCCAAACTTTCATCCTTTCGTACATATGAATGTAAATCTACAAGGACAAGTCTCTGTCCGAAACAGGTAAGAAAAAAAAACTTCATCGTCTTTTTGCCTTGGTCTTTAAGATGTTGTTCGAGCCAACCCATTATGTCATTTCAAATGTAAGCAAACTCCGTGAAATACTGAAATATAGAGTATTGACAAAAGTAAGTACATTTATGTATATTATTATTTACTAAGCGTAGTTTAGATGTGACATAAGGCCAGAAGTATGGGGTACCCAGTGAGAATCAAACTCATTAAAAATGAGTCAGCGAAACTTGCTAAACAGTACATCACGTGGAGTGCTCAGATAGTTATTTATTAAGCTTATCCTAGATGTTACACAAGGCCAGAAGTATGGTGCACCCGGTGAGAATCAAACTCACCAATAATGATCTGCAAATCTAACTTGCTAATCATTACACTATTAATGTATATAGGTTTTTTATGTAGTATTTGGCTTTTGGTTATGTTATTTGGCGTGTGTTCGCTAGTTTCATTTAAGACCCATAGTTCTTCCTTCTGATATTCGTCGAGATGAAACGGAATTAAAGAAGGGAAAAGAGACAAAGACAAAATATACTTTTTGGTTTCAGACTTTATTTATAGGTTCATAGCTATTTGGTCCAGAGGAGATTTCTAAGCCTGTTACCAGTAAGGTTTGCGTTGAAATTGCCGAGAGTTCTTTTGGTACCTGAAAGGGTTCCTTTTGTAACGTTGTCCCCTTTTTTTCCGGGCACTAAAACGATATCTGTAACGTTGTCGTATATCTGGTCACAGTACCCAAAGCGATATACATAAGGGGGGTGGTGGTGGCGGCGATATATTCACGGTACTAAAAATGTATTCTTGTTGATAAAAATTACAACGCGAGAAATATGTAGTCACAACTGCTAGCCTTTATTATCGTGCTCGCCTCATGTGCTGTATCGGAGAGGAGGAAAGGCAGAGAGAAAGAGAGAGAGAACACTACTTGATTACTGTGACCCCATACTGGGCACCAAAGGGCCGTCCGTTCCCCTACGCGTCCGAAAGCAAAAAGAGACTCGTCCTTTTCTTCATCGTTCCACGTCACCACGTGACCTCCGATCAACACCCGAAACTTGCGGTTGATACTCAATTCTCCGTTCGGGGTCTAGCTACGGTCAAACCATCGTTCACCCTGTTTTGCTCATCACTATTTTTTAAACCTTTATCATCTCTCACTTATTTCCTTCTTCCTCCTTTTCTAATATAGTAGTTCTAGCTCACAAAAGTCAGGATAATATCCCCATCTTGCTACACTTTTCTCTGCGCATAACCAAAGAATTGAGGGCACCTGGGAGACTTATGTTTTTATTTTATCTAAATTTTATTTTAATCCCCACATATTTATACAAAATGAAATGACTGAATGCTGCGTTTGCAGATACTTTAATCCTATCAATATTCAATAAAATATTCTTTTCGAAACTTCAATTTTTAATCAATTGTCCAAACATTGTACGTCGTCCGACCAGAAATCATTTGAGAAAATTATGATCAAATAGTTCTGGGGATTTTTTTTTTTATTTTCTAGGAAAACAGGATTTTGTTATCTGATAAGTGAATAATACACACACACATATATACATCTAATTTAATTTGGTATATTTTGAATAATTCACTCATAGGGAAAATATTTATATTGATAATGTACTCTATGAACAACGATTGACTGCCTTCACTTAGTAATTATTGACAGGGCATGCGCGCGCGCGTGTGTGTGTGTAGAGAGAGAGAGAGCGATAGAGAGATATGGAGAGATAGATATGGAGAGATATAGAGATAGATATGGAGAGATATATAGATAGATAGATAGAGAGAGAGATAGATAGATAGATAGAGATAGATAGAGAGAGAGAGTGAAATAGATAGATAGATAGATAGAGAGAGAGAGAGAGAGTGAGATAGATAGATAGATAGATAGAGGAGATAGAAATAGATAGATAGATAGAGATAGAGAGAGAGAGATAGATAGATAGATAGATAGATAGAGATACATAGATGGGGATAGAGAGAGAGAGAGATAGATGGATAGAGATAGAGAGAGAGAGAGAGAGAGAGAGAGATGGATAGAGATAGATAGATAGATAGATATATAGAGAGACAAACAGCTCCATTTTGTGACCATTGCTTGCTATGTACTTCTTTTCCTACATTTTCTCCTTAATAGGCTATTGTTTTTCTCTGGAGTTTCACCATTTTTAGTGCATGGATGTTTCTAGAAATTATTATTAATAATCATAATAATTTTCAGCTTTAAATTCCTTTTCTTATAGTCATTCAATGGGAGAAGAAAGGTAATTATGTTTTCTATTGATATTTTCCCAGGCTCATTAATAGTATTCACCTAACGCGCATTTTTAAAATATTTATTGTAGGCTGGGACTGTTTGGTTATTATAATTAATTTTCAGATTTACTTCTTTACACTCATTTAATGTGTCTTAACTCACTAATTAGGGTGAGAGAAGTTAGTGATTGTATCCATACTTTTGTGTTACTTTTTCAATCACACTTTTCGGATGAACTTTCGTTTGAATATAATTTAATATTCTACATATTTAATGTATGTTTTATATATGCACCCTCCAGGCGTAAGTATTTAAGTTATAATAAAATATATTAAATTAGAAAGACTAACGGAATTAGATATGAACGCATGTGAAAATATTACTTATTTTAATTGGTTTCTACATAAAATCATTCATAGGCTTGATCTTAATACATTGGAGAATAAAAAAAAAAATATCAGAAATCAATAACACAAAGTAATTATTTATTAATCCCGGGTTCGTTAAAATCAGTACGCTATTAACCATACCATATGTTATGGAAACTTATTTCTTTGTGATATTTAAGACATATTTCAGGATTTTAAACGCACTAATAACATAACTCCCTACAAAAAAAAATAAAAAAAAAAACAATCCCCTAAACACGATCATGGCATTGGTTGAAAGTGTTTGGGAAAATATGTGACACATCTACCATTTAGACATTGGTAAACTAAATATTACACTAGGGCTTGAACGTAAGCAATTGAAGATCATCAGAAGAAATATTCTGAGGAATTCAACCAAACATGTTTAAATAATATATCACATTTGAATCATTTTGAAGAGTAATAATTAGTTTCTGAATATTTGAGGTGAGGCTTGATAATTAGTATATTTGGATTATCGAGACTATTGTCCTCATCTTTATTGTTATCCGTACACGTTTCGTCCGGTGTGCCCTCCGGCTTTCTTCAGATATTTCTTGTCTGACTCGGACGCCTTCTCAACGAAGGAATCTTCCTTTCGCACGAGGAACCTTTTTGTCGTAATCGGGAGCCATCACAGTACTTTGAACCCAACCCTTTATTCAATCCACGGAGGTATTCTATTCTCTTTCTGCTAACCATAGCTGGGTACATGTGTTAATATGTGTTAATTATTATTTATTTTACTGTCATCCTTGACCAAGATTGAACCTACAGCCTAGAGATAACTGTCTCTTAGTAGATAAGGACGTTGGGTTAAGACAGAACTGTCTTAACCCAACGCCCTTATCTACTAAGCTGTGCGTCCAAATGGATTAAGACAAGAAGGTTCCAGAGTTCGAAAAGAAGGTTCCAGAGTTCGAAAAGGCACCTAAGTTCGACAAAAATTACCCGAAGAAGGCCGGAGGGTACATAGACTGAAACGTTGTACAAATAATAATAAAGATGAGGACAACAGTCTGAATAATCCAAATGCTAATAAAAAGGTTTGTTTTATTCTTTACAATTGATAAGCTATCGTCTCCCATAGTTTCTTTGGTATATATATGACTACTCCTTCCCACCCACTTCCACTGTGGGAATCAATCGTCACGCGGAAATTTTACAATTTCTTATATTTTTTACCATTAATTTGTTGAATAATATGCTTTTTTTTTTACTGTTTTATATTTTCATAAGAACTCTGGGGAATGTGGAGTATGCCGTCATCATTGCTTCCAATTTCATCTGAACGGAGTGTTAGTTCCTAGTAGGATCTCATCTATGGGTTAAATAGTTAAAATAGTTTAAGAAATATGTTTAAAAATGTGTTTAAATGGGTTAAATTAAGTACCCAAGAAAAATCAATAAAACAGAATTTCTTCGGCATTAGGGTTGACATGCCGTAAAATTCAAGCAATAGTGAATTAAGATTTGCCTCGCTAGTTGGAAAATTCGTGTACAATTTTGGTTTGGTTTGGTTTGTTTTGTTTTACGGCATATCAACCTCAGTGGGTCATTTAATGCCGATAAAGTTTTGAAATAAATCAATTCTTAATGGATAATACAATTTTTTTATAAATACATTTTTCTATTTAACCATAGATGGGACCCTAACAGGTACTATCCGGGTCAGAGTGGACCAGGGAGCAATGGTGATGAAGGGGTGCTCCACATTCCCAAACCTCCAAAACTGGAACCTCACCATCAGATAGAGTTTAACGTCATTCCCAGGACATGTAGAACCGCAGCCACCGCCTTCTAGCACCCATATGATAAAAAGGGTTTGGGGCTTCCATAAGGGCAATAGGGTTGGTAAAATCATATAGGTGCTAGGGCTTGACGTGACCAGCCGATTGATCGGAGGGGCCTCTCCGACCGCCCGTCTAGCCCAAGATAGGGCCAAAGTGGAGTATTGCATGTCATGAATTGCTCATCCACCTGGGCTCTATCTTAAACATCACGGGTCGCCACCCACGGCCAACAGGTGGCCCCATTGGGGGAGTCTTACCCCTCTGCAGAGGTGCTGTCGGTGCATTCTAACGCTCAGCTACAGGGCGGGTGTACAATTTTGTCGTTTATTTTTTAAACCAGTTTATTACTTCCTTTGTGTTTTCCATTATTTATTTTCTTTTTTTTAATTTTCTTAATTTTTCGTATTTTACTCTTCCCTAGGTTTACTACTCTACTCAGTAGTTCTGTTTTAAAATTGTTCTTTTTAATCTTTTCCTGTTATGCAGCCTTCTATGTTCCCCAATCTATTCTGTTGTCTAAGTTTAGTTGATGTATTCTTAGGTACCAGATTGATTTCTCTTTATAAATTGTTTTCTGTTTTTGTATTAAGCTTTTTTTTGAGGGATGGGGAGATATTTTCTTTTCCCCAGTTTTTGGTATTTTTCAGGGTTCATTCTGTATTTATCCCTTCTTGTTCCCGGATGCATTCAAACATCTTTTGATTTTTGTTTCTACGTCTTCTTCCGCTCTTTTTTTTATTCTTAAGTTTTTTCTATGTTATTCTTGGTATTATATCTTGGAGGGATTTTTCTATGTTTTCCAATAGTTCGACTGACGGAACCATGAATTATATATACTGTTCATCGGTCTGATTAATCCACACTGGTACAACACACACACACACACACACACACACACACACACACACACACATATATATATATTATATATATATATATATATATATATATATATATTATTATATATATATAAAGGGTTTTGTAATTTGCTTGAAGCATTGCGTATATATTGGTTTGCTGGTTGGTTTTGAAGGCTGTCACAATGCGAGTGTAAAGAAAAAAGAAGGTAACTATGATGTTTTTTGTTAACCTGTCATTTATTTCTCAATATTTCGGGAAGAGACTCCCATCCTCAGAAGAATACTCGAACTGAAGTTCCAGTATTCTTCTGAGGATGGGAGTCTCTTCCCGAAATATTGAGAAATAAATGACAGGTTAACAAAAAACATCATAGTTACCTTCTTTTTCTTTACACTCGCATTGTGACAGCCTTCAAAACCAACCAGCAAACCAATATATATATATATATATATATATATATATATATATATATATATATATATATATATATATATATCCAGTCTGAGTGGCAAGTCTTCTCAAATTTCCAAGACTCTTCTAATCTAGCCGATTTCTACAATG
>CM042141.1:46844564-46859564 GCA_023376005.1 Doryteuthis pealeii | reverse complement strand
ATATATATATATATATATATATATATATATATATATATATGTACGGACATAGAATAATTACCCACTTTCCGCATTCGCCGAATGGAACCAAGTGTACAATATTTCTTTATTAGACAAAGTGAAACCACCCCATACGCGCAATTTAAATACAATAAACACCAAGTGAAACTGCATAACATGCTTTCTATTATATACTTTTATTAATATATTTTTGTACTTACGTACCCTTTTTTTAAACATATCTCTGCTGTCTGTATTATACTTTTCACTGTTTTATCTCACGCTAATGTCCTTAGGAAGGCATGAATCTATCACTTATCCCTCACTTATGGGTAAATAGCCAGAAAGTATGGGCTCTTTAGCCTTGGCCAAATGAACTAAGAAAAGGAAAACTCATAATTAAAACAAACGGTTCTCCATTCATGCATGCCGCGAATTCATGATGCCCACGAGAGTAAAGTAAGAGATTGGTCGGATTTTGACTTAATTGCAAATTACGACTAATTAGAAGCAATTAAAACAATTTTTTTCAAACATAAAAGTAAGGAATAATTTATTATAATTTTCGTGTCATTAAACTAAACAGTAAAAAAGCCTTTAGGAAGGAAAAGTTGATTAACTCAGCTTTAGTATAATAATAGATAAAATGATTAGTTTCTGTCGAGTTGACTAATGTAATATACCTAGCCTGTGTTAAGCATTTCCACAGATAAAAGGATGTTGTATATTGCTTTTTATAACGAAAAGCAGTTTTACCATAACTCTACAATATGACGTTATTTCTAAAAATGTAAACACGCTCAATTAATTTATTGAGGCTATTAAAATAGTTGTCCCGGATTCCTGCCCTTATTTACGCTATGCCACTTACCGGCGTAAAAACGCACTACTTTAGATATTTATTTCTTGCGCTTTATCGACAAAATAATTTAGATAATTTTCGATTAAAACATCACCTCTCCCTCCCCCCACCGGATAAAATATTTCCCTTTTTGAAATTGAATTATTCCTTAATATATTATTTTTACTTGCAAAAATATGCGCCATCCAGGGGTAAATTTTATGGTAATGAAATAGTCTAAATTAGAAACTAACGAAATTTAATAAGAAAGCAAATAAAAATATTACACTTATTTTAATTATATTCTAATTGGTTTCTATTATTCATAGGATTAGTTTTAATACGTTGGGAAATAAGAAAATAAAATTAGAAATCACTAGTAAAATCGTCGGGGTGGCCTAAAGTCAGTATTAGCCCGACAGCCAGAGAGTCTATCCCCTTTTGATTAGTGCTAGACCAAGGAAATTGTTTCGGGCATCTGAGTTAGAGCATAACACCTACCATCAGCTCCTCACTTTACCGTACAGAGCCGTGTGCCACTCATACACTAAGTGGGCGAGTGCCGGTATCGAACCTAGAACCGTGTGATCCCTAGCCCGACAATACCGACCCAGCTAAACCGGCCGTAATCCGGTTTAGTTAAAAGCAGTATGCAAACTAACCACACCATATATCCCTTTATTTCCTAGTGATATATAAGACATTACATTTTAAGCCAAAGAAAACACAGGTTTTTATACATACGTCGTTAATAAATAAGATTTATTCTATTCTCTGCATTAATTATTTTAACTATAAATCAAATACTCATTGTTAAACTTATGCATTTCCTGGAAGTAGTGTGACGTAAGCAGGGACGTAGTTTTGGTTATAGACGATCAGAAACCAAATTTCCATAATAAGATTTAATTTTTCTTTTAATTTTTTTCTGTATCCTTGGAGGTACAAATTTATTTTCAGGGTATAATAAAGTAAGCCAAATGCAATATATAAAATTGTGGATTTATCAAAAGATTTTGTTTTTGAAAAACCAACACCAATTTTAAAAAACAGCAAGTTACGGGCATCTAAATTTTTAAAAAAATAGATGTTTTATTTTAATATAATTACCTTTATATTTCTCAAATTATCATTTTAATTATCTTGTTTTATATCTATAAAATAAAAAATATTAAAATGTTTATCATTAAAATATTTATTTAAATTTGAATATTCTACAAAGTTCGTGAAGTATATTGTTTCAAGGGAATCAAGTTCAAATCGATACAATATATTTTTCTTAATTCAATCTTTTTCTTTTTTTCACATTTCAAAAATTAAGTTTTATTTTTTTAGAAGTTAGATTTGTTATTTACTTTTCTCTACTCTTGATAAAAATATGTTTTACTGGTTTGGGATTAATGAGCGTGTTTGGAAAATTGTTAGTGTTTTCAAAAGTTTGGGACTTCATGAGGAAATGGGGGGTGATATCGTGCACGAGCAATATTTGATCTGCAGAAAAAACAAAAACTTATTTGTGAAATTGAATTAATGCGTGACTTTCTGTCGTAAACAGTTGATATTTCACAAATCTCTTTAATTGCATTGCATACTTCATTAGTTCGATGTGAATGCATCGGTTAAAAGGTTAGTTGAAAAAGACCCGAAGATATTTGCCGAAAAGAAAGAAAAAAGTGGAAGCCAACAGCAATCGGAAGTGCAAGATAAACAACAGCCCCAAGGAATAAACCTTGAAACTTAGAAAAAAAGAGGATTTTAACCAGGAACAATACGCACTCAACACACACACGCACTCATATATATATATATATATATATATATATATATATATATATATATATATATATATATATATATATATATATATAAATGATAATATATATATATATATATATATATATATATATATATATATATATATTCCAAATGATAAAAAAAATATATATATATATATAACGTTCCAAATGATTCAAAATATATTCTTTTTTCGAACATTTTAAAATTCTGTTTTGTCTCTACTCAAAAAAATAAAAAAATCACTTTGATGAAGCTCGTAAAAAATCTCTCTGTGTACGGAATATTTTTACATTTTTCCTATTATTATTATTATTATCATCATTTCAACTTCATCTGATTATTTTAATGATAATAATAGCGTAATCCGTATACATTTTGATAAACGGACCGAAACACATGTGTAAGTGATATCGATTAAAAGTGATATCGATTAAATTCATTTTTATCCATCTACATTTCTTTTCTTAACTCATTTTTTCTCATATATATATAAACGCACAAGCATTTATAAACACACACATATGTAATGAATTTCTATTTACCGTTTTCAAACCATGCTATTAATATCTAACATGCAATTAGCTTGAGAAATAGGCGACTTTTTTTTAGAAAACTCAGTGCAAAATAAATATTTCCTAATCATTTTGTAGTTTTATTTTTGACTAGAAGGATTCATTGTTTTTATTTTCCATCTATAGATATATGTAATTGCATATGGTGTCAGTGAAAGAGGGAGATCCTGAGAATATTATCTTCATTGTGAGAGTGAGAGAGAGAGTGAGAGAGAGTAAGAGAGATAGATAGAGTGAGAGAGAGTAAGAGAGATAGATAGATAGATAGATAGAGAGAGAGAGAGAGAGAGAGAGAGAGAGAGAGTGTGTGTGTGATTTTGTTATATTCAAGTCTTAGATTACAGAATGAACTCTTGTTTGTTAATTATCATAAATGCTTTGTACCTAATAACATCTATTAACAATGGAGATTCAGTATCTATCAGTCTGTAACCGAATCTACGTCCCTAATTTCGTCATAATACCCATAATCGTTCATATATAGAATAAAGAACAATACTGTATATATTTTTGAAATATTCATTATTAATATCAAATAAAATAAATAAAAGCTCTTCCTTCTAATTCCTCATTTGTATCCTTTCCATAATGAAGATTTAAATGAATGAAATATGAAATTAATTAAAAAGTTGTATTATTACTTTAAAATGGAAAATAAAAAACGTTTGCGAAATGTATAATCAATTTCAATTTTTCTTTTACTCTCACCCTTTAAGAAGTTAACTAAAGCGTTTAATAAATGAATAAATACCTACAATTTTGTGTAAAATGTATGTGTAACATATTCGAAATAATCATCTAATTGATAATTTATAGATGCACACAGGATTTTATTTGAGGGTGACAGAATTATGTTTCCATTTCATATATATATATATATATATATATATATATATATATATATATATATATATATATATATTTACTTCTTTAATAAATTTTAGGATTTTACTTATGATAAAAATCCTCTAATATTGAGTTTTTAACTTCCACCCCTCAGGCAACATGTTTTAGAAATTACTTTTTATACCACCCGGAGGGTGTTTTTTTTTTAGTGCTAGTATATATTATCCGAAATGTGTGTGTGTGTGTGTGTGTGTGTGTGTGTGTGTGTGTGTGTGTGTGTGTGTGTGTGTGTCATACAGTTCCTAAATAATGACAATGGACTTGTCAGTTTTTCCTAACTCTAATGCCTGACGAAACCACGGACGGGAGAAACAATTAAATTTCATTGGACTTGTTAATTCAACGTAGCAATTGTTTATTACCCTGAAACGTTTTTCCATATCTTTAATACTCGTTGTGTTTCTTCCTATATTTCTCTTAACTCTTATACTCAAGTCAATTTAGGCCAACCTATCAATGAGGCTACCCTCGTCAAAAATATGCACTGTCCTGGGTATGATAGAAAACTGAATCTGGTATTTAAGCTACAGTTCAGAAACTTTGGGGAGTGCGCAGTATAATCACCGCACCGTCGAATCTGATCCGGGGTGGTAATACTTGTTATTGTTTCATCTATGGGCCAAATGTTGTATATTGTACAAACGGAAATAGGAATTTCCGGTTAAATTAAACAAAGAAAAGACGATAAAAATGACAAAGGACTTTTTTTCCCGGTAAAAGCGAACAAAGAAGTTAAAAAACAGAAACGAGGTTTTCCGGTCAAAGAAGCAGGGAGAAGATAAAGAAATATATAACAAATGCCCGTTATCAGATCAAAAGATAAAGATGCGTAGGAGTACCTATCAATATAAAAGGCGTGAGGGTTCGAGCCGACAAGTCAGTCAGACAGGAAACAGCGGACGGAGAACAAGTGAGCGACAGACGCTCACTGTCCATTGCAGCCAACGGCTATGGGACCCACCAGCCACCCCCTTACCTCACGATCGCCAGTCATCTCAATAGTAGTAGTCATTGTCAACCCCGGTCATTTCATTGTCAACGCTCGCCACCCACCACGTACAGCCGAGAAGAAGAAATAAAGTCAAAACTCCTTCTATACGCATGTGCTGTAGATTTCATTAAACGACAACTACATACTTCGCTACGTAACACAAATAGGTCTTTTGAATGTGCGTGATAATATTACTTGATAACATGTAACAATGTGTAAATTGCCTCTATTAAGAATAGGCTATAGAAAATATAATTGTTTACAAAAGATTGTTATTAGTTAGTTGATTAGTTTGGTTTGTGGAAATTAACAACATGTCAACCTTGTTGGGTTATTTTATGCCGAAAACATGTTTTTCTATTCAGGCTTGATGGGTATTCAAATATCTTTATACATTTTCAAAAAATTATTTTCTTTTTTTACCCATATATGGGACCCTAAAAGCTACTACTACTCCACGTCAGAGTGGATCTGAGTAATGATAATAAAGGGGCACTCCATATTCCCCAGATCTCCAGAATTGGAACTTTCTCACTAGATGCAGTTTAGTGACATACCAAGGACACAAACACCCTCAGCCACCGCCTTTTAGCACATATATGATAAAAAGCTTTGGATGATTTGCCATAAGGGTAAGAGGGTCCAGACAATCATATATATATATATATATATATATATATATATATATTATATATTTACCAACTCCTCCGCTCGAGCAGGATACGACACAAGGTCAATTTCTTAAGCAGAATTTAACAGGTTTAAATTCAGAGTGTTCCTTCTCCTAGACTGGTTACCTAGCCATGGTTAAAGAACCCAGGTTGCCCTGCTATTTACCCATAGTTGGAGGGAGAGTAGGATTCATACCTTTCCCAAGGGTATTAGCGCTAAGTGAAATGCAATTACCACGTCCAGGATTTGAACTCGGGGCGACGAGTCCATTTCCCACGATTTTAACCATTACACCATGCGCTTCCATATAGGTGATAGTGTTTGAGGGGACCAGCAGACTAGTCGGAGGGGCCTCGCCGTTTTCCTGTCTAACCTAAGTAGGAACCAAAGTGTAGTGTTGCATGTCATGAACTGCTTATCCACGAGAGTTCCATTCTTAAACTTCACGGCTAACAGGTGGCCCCATATGGGGGAAGTGGAAAATGTTACCCCTCTGCATATGTGCAGTCGGTGTAATTTACAGCTACTGCTGACTGGACGGATTAATTAGTTGAAACTTCGCAAATGATTAATAAATAGAAATATTTGAAATTATATATTTTTTATTTCTCTGATTGTTTGAGATGAGGCTTGAAGATTAGTATTATCTGCGTTATTCGAACTATTGTCCCCATCTTCATTGTTATTTGTACAACGTTTCGGCCGATATGCCCTCCGGCCTTCTTCAGGTATCTCTTGTCGGACTCGAGTCCGAGAAGGTTCCAGAGTCCGACAAGAAATACCTGAAGAAGGCCGGAGGGCATATCGGCCGAAACGTTGTACAAATAAGAATGAAGATGGGGACAATAGTCCGAATAACACAGATAATACTATATATTTTTATACAAAATAGGTATAAGATTGAAATATTTGAAATCATTCAATTACGTGCAAATTATCTATATTATATAAGAATACTTGATATCAGGAAATTGTGTTCGAAAAAAAAAAGAAAAGTCTTAGTAAATATTTACTATGTAATATCTTATTATAATGGAGATTGTGTGTTTGTCTGTCTGTAACCGAAACTATATTACTATACAAGTCAAAATTCCCTTTGTTATTGACATTACATTCTCCATGATTTTGTTTATTTAAACCTCAATTATTAATAAAATTGTTTTACATCATTAAGACAGTTGACCCTATCTACATACTACTAACATGCAATTGTATTTATGTATACAACAAAATAGCGGTTTACAGTGTGAATGGGAAGGCTAATTTGCATATTGATATAAAAAATGTTAGTCTAATAAATATGTGCTTAGTATTATTGATTTCTAATTGGTTGGTTTTATCTTATTGAATATGAGCAAAAATCTCGGGGATAAATCTTAAAAGAAATCCATTAACAAGAAGAAATAACTGTAATATTATTCTTTACTTCCTATTTTGACTAAATAGTTAAATTAGGAAAATTTTCCAATGAAAGACGGGTGTAATGGAAAATGATGGAAGAGTTAGTTTCAAAGTTGTTCTATTTTTCGATCATAACCCCCTCTGTTCCAAATCTTTTTATTTGCATTTCATTAGCCTTTCTAATTTAACATGATATTTTATTATATTAAAACTTGCACCCGGAGGGTGCATATATTTGCTAGTACATACAATGAAGACAATTCCTTAAGCTTTAGGCACAGATAACCCTGTACAGGTTAAGAAACCATTAAAATCAAACAACCAATCAATTTTCTACTAAGGAGTCTCAGTTTTAAATCCCGTTGATGCACTAAAATGACATGAATCCAGCCTTATTCAATCACATTATGTTCTGATCAAATATCACATCTTTTTAGCAGAAAGATGAATAAAGAACTCACCGGGTAATTGAGTACAGAATACAACCACTACAACAAAGGTAACTTACCTACACAATATATATATATATATGCTCAATCATGTACAGCAATACATAATTGAGGAAGAGCTTAGAGTAAACTGTACGTGCCTAGAAGACAAACTTAATTTTTCAGTGCTTCTTTGCTTGAAGCTATTGTATCACTGGCAGCCTTGGCATTTTACATAAAGAAATAAAACAATTAAAGCGTTATTCGCTATGTTTCAACAAAATGCAATTGAACAGGATGAAAGTAAAGGTCAAGTGTTTTCATCCAACATTCACTGGTAACTTTTTCTTAAATGGTTCAGTCAGTTAAAAATATCCCCGGGATATTGCTCACAGATAAGGCAATACATGAGCCTTCCTATCTATGTATGTGCACACAGACACACGTGTGTGTGTGTGTGTGTGTGTGTATGTGTGTATGTGTGTGTGTGTGTGTTTGTGTGTGTGTGTGTGTGTGTGTGTGTGTGTGAATATTTATATACCCTGGAGGTTTTCAGCGGATAAATTGATCTTCATCACTCCCTCAGTTTATTTTTCTCCCGTTCATATATATATATATATATATATATATATATATATATATATATATATATATATATATATCCATATACGTTTACATAAGTGAATAATATATATATATATATATATATATAGGGGGTCCATATACGTTGACATAAGTGAATATATATATATATATATATATATATATATATATGAGGGGGTCCATATACGTTGACATAAGTATATATATATATATATATATATATATATATATATATATATATGGGGGTCCATATACGTTGACATAAGTGAATATATATATATATATATATATATATATATATATATATATATATATATATATATATATATATATATAGGTGTCCATATACGTTTACATAAGTGAATATATATATATGTATATATATATATATATATGAGGGGGTCATATACGTTGACATAAGTAAATATATATATATATATATATATATATATATATATATATATATATATATATATGAGGGTGTCCATATACGTTTATAAGTGAATATATATATATATATATATATATATATATATATATATATATATAGGGGGTCCATATACGTTTACATAAGTATATATATATATATATATATATATATATATATATATATATATATATATATATATGAGGGGTCCATATACGTTTACATAAGTATATATATATATATATATATATATATATATATATATATATATATATATACATTGATGCCTGCGCGTATTTACATACATATATGCGTCTGATTCTATATTATCATTGATAACATAATTATGTACAATGATTAAGGTAAATATGAAGAAATTACATTCTATCTTAAAATCCAATAATATGATCCCATTCATATACTCATAAACACACACGTGCTTGATGCATAGGCACACACTTACGTGACACAAACACGTGATACACACTCACGCAATACAAACACACAGATATATGACATTAATGCAACGTACCCAGTATCGGTGATGATTCAGACATTTGATGTCAACATTATGAATAATAAGCAAGACAGGGTGGGCCAATTAATTTAAATCATTAGACAACTTATGGCTTTAGTTTTCCAAATTATATTATAATCAGAACACATTACATTAAAAAATATCTTTTCAATATTATCTCCTATTCCTTTTGAAAAGGAAGCCAGCGATTGTCTTATTTGGTTTGGTTTGATTTGTTTTACGGCATATCAACCTCAGTGGGTCATTTAATGTCGATAAAGTTTTGAAATAAATCAATTCTTAATGGATAATACAATTTTTTTATAAATATATTTTTCTATTTAACCCATTGATGGGACCCTAACAGGTACTACCATTCCGGGTCAGAGTGGACCAGGGAGCAATGGTGATGAAGGGGTGCTCCACATTCCCCAAACCACCAAAACTGGAACCTCACCATCAGATAGAGTTTAACGTCATTCCCAGGACATGTAGACCCGCAGCCACAGCTTTCTAGCACCCATATGATAAAAACGGGTTGGGGCTTGCCATAAGGGCAATAGGGTTGGGAAAATCATATAGGTGCTAGGGCTTGACGTGACCAGCCGATTGATCGGAGGGGGCCTCTCTGACCGCCCGTCTAGCCCAAGATAGGGCCAAAGTGGAGTATTGCATGTCATGAATTGCTCATCCACCTGGGCTCTATCTTTAAGCATCACGGGTCGCCACCCACGGCCAACAGGTGGCCCCATTGGGGGAGTCTTACCCCTCTGCAGAGGTGCAGTCGATGCATTCTAACGCCCCGGCCGACAGGGCAGAGCGATTGTCTTAGTTGCTATATATAAATCTTATATACACAATATGTCTAGTGGAATTTGTAAGTCGAACGTATTTATTTAGCACTAATCCTTTCGAATTATTAATTGCACCATCCTATCACGTTTCAAATTCTAGTAATATAGATGTCTTTATAGATAGGTATACACAGATGCCCCTGGGCAGAAATAGATCCATAATCAAAAAATGGACGATTTTAAGACGTTTCTTTACGAATTATATTTCTATGCAATAATATTGAATATCGAGCTCTCAAATTGGACCTGAACAACTTACATCCACGGGTTGCATGAAAAGGCCAACTTAGAATCATTCTCATACCAATTTACCAGGTGATCATCTCCGGATATATATATATATATATATATATATATATATATATATATATATATATATATTATATATAAAGCACCTAAAAATTTGTGGTTGAGCACTGTGATTTCTTTTTTTTTCATCTCAAAATTTTTTAAATATATATATTATATATATATATATATATATATATATATATATATATATTATATTTGTAGTGGGATAACAAATTTATCTTGAAGCTCAAAGCGAGCATGTCTTGTGTGCAAGATAAGTGAATGGCTTGAAAATATAGAGCTGCATTAACATCTTAATTTAATAAAACATGTCTGAGCTAGGAAAATTGGCGAGAATGATCAGCACGTATGCAAATTTTCCTATTCTGCTATACAAAAAATACCAGACGCGAGAGGAGAAAAGTCGAGACGCTTTGGAACGTGATATTACGGATATGGTGAAGACATTCTTGCAAACGGAGACACTATTCAGACTATAGATGTTGGTAAAGCGATTACTCTGATCTGTTGATTGATAGATATGGAGGATAAACTCAAAAATACTTGAAGCCATATCTTTTGTTGATCATTTTTGATCAGTTGGTTGCAAGCACTGTAACAACAAATGGTCAGATTATGGGGACCTCAAGGAGGATTAAGTTGGAAAAAGTGGATCACATTCAATCAGAACATATTTGTTAGTCTTGGAAATTTTCAGACTATTATTATTTTATAAATTGAATACACTTACTGCAACACCGATCGAGGAATTTTAGGAGCGTCAAGGAATACTGGATTGAAAAATAGATCTGACTTGTTCAGCCTATTAAATTTTGATCCGACCTCAGTGTATATATATATATATATATATATATATATATATATATATATATATATATATATATATACCCTCTCTTAATAATCGACATGGTTTTTCAAATATATCTCCGTTTTTAGCTAAATAGTGTTAAACAATTACAGAATACCAGGCTTCACTTAATTATTTATTTAGTTATCATTCCACTTTGTTCCCTTAATAACCGACATGTATTATTTATTATATCTCCGATTTTAGTTAAATAGTGTTAAATAATTACTAAATACCAGGCTTCACTTAATTATTTATTTAGTTATCATTCCCACTTTGTTTCCCTATGTTCTCTTAAAAATATATATATATATATATAGTACTAAAATAGGGAAATAAATCCGACTGTATGTAGAAAATAGAATAACAACGTATTCCAAAAGGATGAATTTATCCTTGGAGAAATCAACGTTATAATGTTTCGGTTGGGACTCGAATTATGAAGACTGTTTTACAAGTTATCCAGGCAGTCTTAATAATTTTAGTCCAGACAAACGTTGCTAAAACCGAAACGTTATAACGTTGACTTATTCCAAAATGTAATCTTTTAGGAATAATGCCTTTATATATATATATATATATATATATATATATATATATATATATATATATATATATATATATATATATATATATATATATATATCGTAATAATAGCAACGATATTATCTTATTTATACTTACTTTAATTTCTACTCCCCTTTCGACTCGAGTGTCTATGAAATAAAATATTAGAAATGAAATATTTTGAAAGTATTTTTGTTTCGATAATTGCCACAACTAGAAGGCATAACACAGACATATAGTGTTGTAGATCTTAATATCTGATGAAATTTCAGAGATAAGAACTCTCAAATATTTCACCGATTCTAATTTGCGTTTACAAACAAAACAAAAAAAAAAAAGAAAAGAAAATACATTTTTTTTAATCCTTTTGTAGTTTCAAGTGAAGTTAAGTTTACTCAAGTGCATTTTATGTGTTTAAGATCTTATTGAAGTTTTATTGCCATTATTGATTTACTTTACTTCTTCAGGTAAAATGCTAATCAGATATTTTCCTCAAAGTACACTTCACATAAAAAGAATGAGATTATACAATGTATATATTCTTTCTGGATGTTATCTTTATTGTTATATATTGTCTTCGATGATAAATTCTCCTTGCTCAAGCTTCGTTGATTTTTAGAATTATATTAAAACTACTAGCAAATATATGCACCCTCCGGGTGCAAGTATTTAAGTTTTAATGTAATAAAATATTGTATTAAATTAGAAAGGCTAATGAAACTAAATAAGAATGCAGATAAAAAGATTTGAAACAGAGGGAGTATAATAAAAGATTTGAAACAGAGGGAGTATAATAAAAAATGGAACAACTGAAACTTACTCTTCCATCACTCTCGTCTTTCATTGTTATTTTTTCTAATTTAAGTATTTAGTTAAAAGAGGAAGTAAAGAATAAAATGACAGTTATTTTTTTTCTTGTTAATGGATTTCATTTAAGATTCATTGAAGATTTTTGATTATATTCATTAAAATAAACAAAGTTAGAAATCAATAATACTAAGCACATATTTAATAAAATCACATTTTTAATATCAATATGCAAATTAGCCTTCCCGTTCACACTGTAAACCGTTATTTTGTTGTATATATAAATATAATTGCATGTTGTCAGTATGTAGACATGGTTAACAGTATTAATAATGTAAAACAATTTTATTAATAATTGAGGTTTAAATAAAAATACAATCATGGAAAATAACTAAGGGAATAGTGATATGAGTAGTAATATAGTTTCGGTTACAGACAGAAAAGCACACAATCTCCAGTATAATAAGATAAGAAGTTATCCGGCATTGCCTATATATATATATATATATATATATATATATATGGTGGGAGGGGTTGAAAACTGGAGTTTCGTAGATCCTTTATTGTTGAATCGCGAGTTGCACACGATGCCCCATTAAAATCCTTATGTAAAAATAACATGCATTGATCCAGCCAATCTGAAATGAAAAATTAATGCCACCTATTGTAAATATTAAATGCAACCCCCACCCCCAGAAAACACTGTTATCATTAGAATATTATTTTTTAATTATCTACACGAATATAAATCAAATCTTTATTATTTTTGCTCAGAAAGTAAGATCTGCTGATAGTGAATGTGTATATATATTTACGAGTCGTTTTATTTTCGTAAAGAAAGTTTGTTAGTAGAGGATACTTTATAGGGCTCAGAATTTCATAAAAACAATAATGCTGAATATATTTGAGCATAATTGTTTTTAGGAAATTTTGAGCCCTATAAAGTTTTTAGCGAGTGATTCGATTGACAATATAAATTAAATACTAAACTGATCCCTTATTTTGTGTTTGCTTGACCGAATCTTTATATTTTATCAAGTAGCTGAAAGCATTCTAACCAGAAACCAGTAAGGACTTTTTCAAGCACTGAAAAAAAAAAAAAGACTTTAAAAATTGTGTTGTTTTCACATTTGTAGTATTCCTAAACGTTAACCTCACTACGATGGTTATTAACTTGTAAGTCATCAGAAAAGAAAAGTTCGGTGTTACGTACGGGATTATTCCTGCAATAAAAAAACTGACAATTTACATGAATTAAAATACTACCCATTGGGTGGATTTTCAGCTCGTAATTTCCCTCGTACATACATATTCACCAACTTCCCTTTATATATGTATAGATATATAGGTTTTTATAGTATCTTTGAAGCATTGTGCGTATGTGTAATATAAATACTTTTGAAGGCAATTTACAATGCAATATGTGCTGAAAATTATATTCATTTATTTATTTATTTGTTTTTTTAATTCTAAATATTTTCGGAAATAAAATTCCATCAGAGTTATTGAAAGTAATAGTTTTTTTTAAAAATAGTACTTATCCTACGGCGGTGTTGAAATCATCTGTTGTGTTAAGAAGTTGAGGAACGCCGTATATTTGAATTTTTTTTTCTTTTTCGGTATATAATTTTCAACACATATTTCATTGTAAATTGCCTTCAAAAATCTTTATATTATGTATAGATATATTTTTTCTTCTTTTTTTGTTCTTATGAACCTATCAACCCTCATGGGTTATTTAATGATTTGATCAAAAAGTACTTAGAGACGTGCTGGAACTGGGTGTGTGATCGAGGAGTAGTTGCGACCATGCTGGGACACATGAGAGGCCAGCACAGGAGATGCACCTTCTTATAGGAGCGTGTAATACATTGTGGGTAAGTAAGTCGGGATTAAATAAACCCGCTTTCCAGAAAAGGCGAAAACTGGTAATTCACTGAACAAGCGTCAGTGAGAGAAGAAGGAAGCAAGGAGAAAATAAAGAACGAAGGGAGAGAAAGGAATTCAGCAGGAGGAGAAGGGAAGAAAATACAGCACTTTATGACAAAATATAGGACACCCCCTTTTATCTCTCTTCAGGGGATACAGTCAAGGTAATCTAAGACCAGCCAACATGGCGAAGGACATTAGTCTTACATTCACTTTGAATACAAAGAATAAATACAAGATATGATATTTTGTCTTGCTTTAACCTTTGTCAGGAAAACTTTAACGTTTCTCTCGACGCATGTGGGGAAGGGGCCTGTGGCGCGTGTAGTGGGTAATAAGCCATCCGCATAGGTAATGTAAGTGCTTTGCGAAATTTTAGTGGGCTTTGTGGCTAGCCACTAATATTGCGCGACCCACTCTCTCGAATTGTGTCTCGTAATTGAGGTGGGAAAGGGTCCAATATCGCGCGAAATGTAAGGTGTTTGCAAACATTAGCGGGCTTTGCTGCACTGTACTAGTATTGCGCAAT
>CM042141.1:46822064-46839564 GCA_023376005.1 Doryteuthis pealeii | reverse complement strand
GTAATAGAATATTGTATCAACATAGAAACTATTTAGAAATGATAAACTGAGGGGGTGTAAACGAAAAATAGAACAGTTTATATCTAACTCTTCCATACCTTTTCCATCACCCCGTCTTTCATTTTCCTAATTTATCTATTTAGTTAGATTATGAAGTATTTACATAAAATTAAAGTTCTTTCGTCTTGTTTATGGATTTCTTTTAAGATTTATCCCCGAGATTTTTGCTCAGATTCGTTAAGAGAAACCAAACAATTAGAAATCAATAATACTAGCATATATTATTAAAATCAAATTCTTAATTCGCAATATGCAAATTAGCCTTCTCGTTCACACTGTAAACCGCTATTTTGTGAATATATAAATATTACTTGCATGTCATTGGCATGTAGATTAATCCAACAGTATTAATAAAGATAACAATTTTATCAATAATTGAGGTTTGAATAAAGAAAATTCATGGTGAATGTGACGTCAATAACTAAGGGAATGTGACTTGAGTAGTGATTTAGTTTCGGTACAAGACAGACAAACACACAATCTTCATTATAATAAGATATATATATATATATATATACATATATAATATATATATATATATATATATTAATCACAGCCAGGAAATGAAGCGCTGATCCCTGCGATCAATAAGTAAATAATCTCGTCTTTTGATGAAACTATTTTAGTATTAATAATTCTTCAAATAAGAATCCGTCTGGGAACACGCCAAATATACTTTTTTAGATTCCGAAATTTTAAGCTGATCATCCTGTCAGAAAAAAAAAAAAACATTGCCAAAATGAAAAAAAAACAAAAAGAAAAAAGAAAAAAAAAACGAAAGATATATCATAAACAGTGACGTATGTTGTTCGTGTTCTCCAAAGTTTGAAAGATAGAGAGTAGAGAGATGTTAAGGGCCCAAGGAATTACGGAAAATCAGGAGCATTGACAGGAAAACAACTCAATTTTTTTTTTTTAATATGAAAGTGATCCTTTCTTTCACCATTTGAATGATGACAAGCATCCTTGAAATATTCCTGATAAACAAGAGTTAATTGAGGTGAATTGCAATCATTCATACAATAAGATTAAAGAAGAAAGGGGCAGGTTGGGTATTTGCCCGGTGGGATACACGCCAATTTTTACACTGGCTACTGAATGAAGCTTCGGGTAGTGCGTGGCTCCCCACAGATTTGGCATCCTTCCGTCTACTAATGACGATGGCGTAGTGTCCACTTCTTTTCTTTTATCTGCAATTGCACGAGTAGCTGAACAGACCAATTTTTGAATGACAATCTCTGGTGTAGTGATTGCAAACAAACGGTGATGCTTGCTGGGGATGCTGTTGTCTCTCCTTTCTTTCGGTTCTATTTTCTGCAGGCTTTCACTCCTTTTCGTTCCTTTTTTTACAAGGTGGCACCAAGTCGTGCGGTCTTCTGCCATAAATCCCCCCATGTGTTGATGTCCGATATGTGCATCTCTTCATGTCCCTCTTGGGAACATCTTAAAGCGCAGGCCTGGTCTCCCTACCGGTCGGGTGCCCTCTTCCAAAGGCTCCCCACAAAAATGGATTTTATGTTCATCTGACACGGATGAAGGCGCCAGGTCGTACGGTCTTCTGCATTAGCATCCTCCCCCATATGTTGATGTCGATGTGGCATGTTTTCATGTCCCTCTTGCATACATCTTTAAAGCGCAGGTGTTGTCTCCCTACCGTCGGGTACCCTCTCCAAAGGCTCCCCCACAATAAATGGATTTTATGTCATCTGACACGGATGAAGGCGCCAGGTCGTACGGTCTTCTGCATTAGCCCCCTCCCCCATATGTTGATGTCGATGTGGCATGTCTTCATGTCCCTCTTGCAGGATCTTTAAAGCGCAGGCGTGGTCTCCCTACCGGTCGGGTACCCTCTCCAAAGGCTCCCCACAAAAAATAGATTTTATGTTATCTTGACACGGAATGAAGGCGCCAGTCGATACGGTCTTCTGCATTAGCATCTCCCCCATATGTTGATGTCGATGTGGCATGTCTTCATGTCCCTCTTGCATACATCTTTTAAGGCACAGGCGTTGTCTCTCTACCGGTCGGGTGCCCTCCCAAAGGCTCCCACAATAAATGGATTTTATGTCATCTGATACGGATGAAGGCGCCAGGTCGTACGGTCTTCTGCATTAGCAATCCTCCCCATATGTTGATGTCGATGTGGCATGTTCTCAATTCCCTCTTGCAGACATCTTTAAAGCGCAGGCGTGGTCTCCGTACCGTCGGTGCCCTCTCCAAAGGCTCCCCACAATAAATGGATTTTATGTTACATCTGACCTGGCTGAAAGCCATAAATTATACAACTTCATTGCTGAAATCATTCAGAATGCTCAAGATAATATCAAGACATGATATGACACGATGTAAAACACGTAATCAGAATTGAGCAAAAATCAGTACTAAATAGACAGGGCAAACTATCGAATCTTGGGAAAGATATGTATCCATTGCTATCCAACTATGGGTAAGTAGTTGAAACAGATTAGGATCTTTTAACCTTAGTACAAATGGTTCTTTGACAAAGGAAAAACTGAAATTCAAGCATAGTTAAATCCCGCTACCAATTGACCTCGTATCCTACTGGTAAATACATGGACAATATTTTACACGAGCGATTGTTTTAACTGGATATTTTCCTTTCTCTAAAAAAGTTTTGAATCCAACTATGGGTAAATAGTTGACAGACTAGACTCTTAATAGATAGATAGATAATAGATAGGAACAGGCTTATAGATATCATATTATATATATATAATAGCATAGATAGATAGGAAAAGGCTTATAGATAGATAGATAGATAGATAAATAGATAGGAACAGGCTTATAGATAGATAGATAGCATAGATAGATAGATAGATAGGAACAGGCTAATAGATAAGAGGATAGATAGAGAGAGAGGATAGGAACCAGGCTTATAGATAGATCGATATGAAAAGGCTTATAGATAGAGAGATAGATAGATCGATAGGAACAGGCTATAGATAGATCGATATGAACAGGCTTATAGATAGAGAGATAGATAGATCGATAGGAACAGACTTATAGATAGAGAGATAGATAGATCGATAGGAAACAGGCATTCTAGATAGATCACGTAGAACAGTTCTATAGATAGAGAGCATAGATCGATTCAGGAACAGGCTTATAGATAGATAGATATATAGATATATAGATAGATTCGAACATGCTTATAGATAGAGAGCTACATAGAACATAGATAGAGAGATAGAGATAGATAATCGATAGGAACAGGTCTTATAGATAGAGAAGATAGATCGATAGGAACAGGCTATAGATAGACCGACAGGAACAGCGATATAGATAGATAGATAAGATAGATGGATAAGATAGATCGATAGATTATGAACAGGCTTATAGATAGATAGATCGATTGAACAGGCTTATAGATAGATAGATAGAAGATAGAACAGGCTTATAGCATAGATATAGACATAAACAAACTTGAGGTACCATCGATAGACATGAACAGATGGAATTAGATAATATTAAGTAAATTCATACATAAATATAGTAAATATATTCGATACATATATATGTATCACGAGCATTTATGTTAACTGAAGATTATTTCCGTTCTCTAACGACAATCAAAGGTTTATATATAATCAGCAAAGTAATCATGATGATTATTGCGACAAAGGCAAAGTTATATTTAAACAGTTTTATATTTATTTATTCTGCGAGAAATTCTCAGAACAAATGTTGATTCATGGTGTAAGTAAACGTAGAAGGATTTTGAATTTACCAAAATAATTCATTCACATTTGGTATAATATATATATATTATCATATATAATAATATATATATATACATATATATGTATATATTATATATATAGGGAGATTATGTGCTTAATTAAAGTATACCTTAAGTTGTTAAATTAATTAATATATTAGATGAATTAGGCGGCAATTCCGGTTTAAATGTAAAGCGCAAACAAATCGAGAAAAAGTCGATCTTTGTATGTACATTTTAGCCCATTAGGCCTCATCAGCAGAGCTATAATGGGCTGAAATGTACATACAGAGATCGACTATTCTCGATTTGTTACGCTTTACATTTAAACCGATAGCACGCCTAATTCATTTAATTTATAATTAATTAATTAAACAAATGAGGTATGACTTTAATTAAGCACATAATCTCCCTAAAGATTGTCGGCCTTCACCATTCAAACACAACGTTTGATCACATTCATTCATATATATATATATGACTTTCAACCGCCAGCACAAAGCCAATGATCATTTGTTTTTTTACAGATTGATCTCTGTGGTGACGTAAAATTATACACAGATGTATGTATATAAACACTTTAAAACACCGTTCTTTGATGACATCTTTTCGATGGCCGATTATGTAACGAATCGGGATAATGAAAATCAGTCGGGTTTCGCTCCTGGTCGGAGAGGTCGCTGCGTCTAGCCACACTGATGAGACGTGGAAACGAACACGGTGTCTGTGCATGACACGGCACGCACCCAGCACCACACGTATATATATATATTATATATGTATATATAAATGTGTATGTGTGTGTTCACAGGGAGGCCTTCAGCATTGGTAATGTAAATAATCACTTCACCCTATTGTTAATGCAAAACAAAATATGTGGTAAAAAGATAAAACCTAAAATGACTTACTTTCAATCACAAAATATTTTATTGAAAAAATCTGTTTAAAAACAGTTACGCCCTAAAAACTACATTATAATGGAAACATCAATATCTTTTCTGTAATAATTGAATTTATCTTTATAGAGAAAATCACTATTTGCAAAATACCGTAGGGGAATATAGACAAATAATGATTGGGGATAGATGTTTCTTAAAAAAAATAATAAGTTAAAATAGTTTTTAGAATTTTCATTGCTAGTCTACGCTTGTGATGGAAGTCGTCAATTCTTACCAGTTATGACGCTTACAAATCTATGGTCAAATAGTAGACAAAGACTGGGCTCTTTCCACAATTGGTTAGTCAACCATCTAGGTGAAAAGCAAACTAAATTGAAACCAGCTTTGTCCGATTGCAACACAAATGTCTTTGCCATCCTGCCCGTGGAAAGTGCTTGTGTAATATATATATATATATTATTATATATATATATATATATATAATATATAATTTATATATATATATATATATATCTTAAAAGGATAAGTCAGTAATAGCATATGTATTTCGTAAAATTAGATAATAAGAGCTGTAGAAAACCTTTTATCTCTACACGGTTGTGCTAAGTGCCTCTTTAGAATTTCTACCAATTATATATATATATATATATATAATATGTGTGTGTGTGTGTGTGTGTTGTGTGTGTATGTGTGTTGTGTATAAAATAAAGATATTATTCAAATAAGGAAAGTGCATAAAACGTGCGCAATGTACCACTGGTGAGCAGGACTAAAACAAATCATGTAAATGTTTATCATAATATATATATATATATATATATATATATATATATATATATATATATATATATATTATAATAATATGAATTAGATTTTGAGATGATATTGAATTCAATGCTACAAACACAACTTTATTGCGAATAACAATTCATTACATTTGTACGAATTGAAATTTTATTGAAAAACCTTTCTTTTTTTACTTTATCAACTACACCACACTACACTCACAAATGCAACGTTGTTATATTTGAGCCAAATGTCACCATATTTCGTCCCTTTATCATTTATGGATCCTTTGTCACATACTCCCTGTGTAAAAGTGTGTGTTAAATATATATATGTGTCTGTGTTTGTGTGTAAAGACATTAAAATACACGCTACAAGGACAGGGCAGCCTACAACATAAAAAATATAAATTATTTATTCTAAAATCCATTACTTCCATTATGGTATAACACAATCAATCAGGCATAAATCCGTGTAATATATAATTATATATATATATATATATATACTTATATACTATATTTATATATATATATATGTGTGGTGTGTGTGCTGTGTGTGTGTGGTGTGTTGTCGATTTTGATTTGTATATATGTATTTGTAATATGATATTCCAACAACGGATAAAATACTAAAATACATCTCAAATATTATATAATTATATAATATATATATATTATATAATATATATATATATAATATATAATAAATATAAATTAGATTTTGAGATGATGATTGAATTAATGCTTATAATTTGAGGAAAACAAATGCAACGTTTTTTTTTGCCGATCAAAAGTCACATATTTCTCCCTTTTATCAATTATTGTATCTGTCCACATGCCGGGTCAATTACACACTGAAACACTGATCCGGCCAATGAAAATTTACAGTCTTTCTGTCTTACTAGTTAGCTTTGTTTGTTGTATTTTTCCGTTTCCGTTTTGCAATGAGGATTTATTGATTGAGTTGAGATAAAAGTGAATTTTCAGTTGATGATATCGAAATTGTTAGACGGCCAGACAGAAGATAAGTTGAGTGAAATTGGAAGCAAGTAGCTTGAGAGGCCGGGACGAAAAAGAGACTTACACATTGATGCAATTTGGGTACATATCACATACACAAATACACACACACACACACACACACACACACACATATATATATATATATATAGTATATTATTGCAAATGCCCTCACACACTAAATAATATAATATATATATATATATAATATATATTATATCATGTAACTGAGATACAAGTCAACTAGAATTTATTTAGACAACATATATGGGTATTTCGAATATATAATATATATATATATATATATTATATTATATATATAGAGAAGAGAGAGAGAGAGAGAAGAGAGAGAAATCTACAAGAGTCAGACGAACCTACTAAAAGTTTCGCTTAATGCTCTTAGGGGCTGAGATCTGGCTGAGTTTTTTCTCCCCCGTTGAGTTTGGTAGTATATTTTTACAATCAAACTATTTGCTGTTTTTTTTTCTCACCGGAGGATTACCAATAAGATTTGGTATATATATATATATTATAATATATATATATATATATATTATGTGTGTTGTGTGTGTGTGGCTGTGTGTGTGTGTGTGTGTGGAGGCGCGTGGTCAAATGGTTAGAGTTGTAGGAAATTCAATCTTCGACCCGAGTTCAATTCCTGGAACAAAGCTGTTTGCATTTCACCAAACGTTAATACACATGGGATAGGTATGGATCCATTGTCCTTCGAGCTATGAGCAAATAGCAGGACAGACAGGGCTCTTTAACTATGGCTAGGTAACCAGTCTAGGAGAAAGACAATTCTGAAATCAAACCTGGTTAACTCCGCTCATAAATTGACTGTGTCATATCCTCCTCGTGCGGAGGGTTGGTAAATAATAAATAAATATATATATATATATATATATGTGTGTGTGTGTGTTGGTGTGTGTGTGTGTGTTTTCTGCTGTACGTATATACAAATGTATTATAGTACTCAGATAATGCTATTACCAGAGTCAGTATATTATATATATATATATATTATATATATATAATATATATATATATATATATATATACTGGCTCAACTACCCACATCTATTGTCTGTCTAAAGAAATTATGAGCCTACATGCATCTCATCTAGTAAACACACATAGATGAAGTCAACATTATATAATGCTCATCGTTAACACTAACAACATACATACGGGCAGACCGACACACACACACACGCACAAACACACACCACACACACACACACACACACACACACATATATATTATAATATTCGTGTATTATGTATGGCGTCCTAGTTTACTTACCTCTTGTTTGTACGTATTGTTCTCTACGTGTTTTGTGTGTCTACATTTTAAACACACATATACACGCACACAATAATAAATTGACCTTGGGTACATCTTGCCCGAGCGGGAGTTGGTAAATATATATACACGCACACACCCGTCTAGAAAGATGAATAGATAGAGCATATTCAACACGCGGATGCAATATAAACAGACGCAGGTAGCCACACTGCAACCCATATCCCCACACACAATATATATATACATGTGTGTTGTGTGTGTGTTGTGTGTGGTGTGTGTGTCTGCCTGTAACGGATGTATGTAGTATGTATGTAGTATATGCAAACGTTCACACAATTATATATATGTCTGTTTCTGCTGTATGTATGTATTTATTATGCAAATGTTCACACACATTATATTAATGTGTGTGTGTCTGCCTGTACGTATGATGTAGTATGTATGTATATGCAAATGTTCACTAGTACTCAGATTGATGCTAGTTACCAAATAATAGATAATGGAAAATGATTCATCCATAATGTACAGTATTATTTTGGCAAATAAATAATAAATTGGAAAAGCCCTGAATCAATATTGTTCCTCGTGAGTTTCTCGAACATTTTCAAATGAATCCTCCTAATAACAACGTCCTATCTACTTATGCCTATGACCCTTTTATTTTGGAATCAACAAATAGTTGCTCTTAACAGCTGGAAAAACATTCATGAATACATATTATGAGAGATAGAATACAGATCTTACCAATTGCATTTATACATTCTCTGAAGGCTCTATATATATCTTATTATAATGGAGATTGTGTGTTTTTCTGTCTGTAACCGAACTATATTACTGCTCAAGTCACAATTCCCTTAGTTATTGATATCACATTCTCCATGATTGCATTTTTATTTAAACCTCAATTATTAATAAAATTGTTTACATTATTAATACTGTTGACCATATCTACATACTACAACATGCAATTATATTATTATATACAACAAAATAGCGGATTACAGTATGAACGGGAAGGCTGATTTGCATAATTGATATTAAAAAATATGATTTTTAATAAATATGTGCTTAGTATTATTGATTTCTAATGTTTGGTTTTATTTTAATGAATATAAGCAAAAAATCTCTTCAATGAATCTTAAATGAAATCTATTAACACATGAAAATAACTGTCATTTTATTCTTATCCTCTTTTAACTAAATACTTAAATTAGAAAAAAATAACAATGAAAGACGGGAGTGATGAAGAGTAAGTTCAGTTGTTCTATTTTTCTATTATACCTCCTTTTGTTTCAAATCATTTTATCTGCATTCTTATTTAGTTTTATTGCCTTTCTAATTTAATACAATACTTTATTACATTAAAATTAGATACTTGCACCCGGAGGGTGCATATATTTGTATTATATTATATATATATATATATATATATAATATATATATATAGATAGATAGATAGATAGATAGATAGATAGATAAAGCATATAAAACACACAATATGCTGTTAAAGGGAAACATTTTATATCATATTCATAACTAATATTGAACAATATTTCGATTTATAAAAATCAACTTCAGAGCTTGTTTTTACTCCGACTCACAAGAGAGGAGCTGAAAATAAATTTGAATTCAAAATGAAAGCATTGATGTTTCAAATATAAGCAACATCCGCCACGCGTTTCTCGGTCAGCGACATTCATGTATATCTTAGTGTAACAGTTTTTGAAAAAAAGAAGACCTAATTTAAAAATCGACAATAGACAAATTCTCATTTTTCAAACAGGATTAAACCGTTAAAAATTAATTTCTGAAAAATCCGTTGCAGGCCGTCGTCTGCCATGAAATAATTGTGATGGGAGAAATGTCCATATACGAAGCCGATAAGCTACGAAATCTTACCTTAGTAAAAAAAAAGACAAATTGTCAAAATTATTGAAGCATTTAAGTATTTCGCCAACACGTTTGCACGAGTATGATACACGGTTGAATGTATAGGGCGTCCATCGAGGATAAACTCGCTATTCAGTAGTGATATTATATATAATATATATAATATATATATATATATATATATTATATATATATACATATATACTAGCAAATATTATACACCCTCCGGGTGCAAGTATTTAAGTTTTAATATAATAAAATATCATATTAAATTAGTAAGGCTAATGTGAAACTGAATACGAATGCAGTAAAAATGATTGGAACAGAGGGGGTATGATCGAAAAATAGAACAACTTTGAAACTAATTCTTCCATCATTTTCCATTACTCCCTGCTTTCTTTGGTAAATTTTCCTAATTTAACTATTTAGTTAAAATAGGAAGTAAGGAAAATTAGCAGTTATTTCTTCTTGTAAATGGATTTCTTTTAAGATTTATCCCGAATTTTTGCTCATATTCCAATAAGATAGAACCAAACAATTCGAAATCAATACTACTAAGCATATATTCATTAAAATCAATTTTTTTAAGATCAATATGCAAATTAGCCTTCCCATTCACACTGTAAACCGCTATTTTGTTGTATATATAATACAATTATATGTATTAGTATGTAGATCTGGCAACGCCGGGGTCCAGTGGCTTCGGCCCTAGATCTTTACGAGTTATAGCGTCGATCTCAGGGGGCTATCCCCCCAGGCAACACCTGTCCCCTTGATTTAAAGGGGCAGGGCTGGGTTTATTGCCCAGCGCCTGAGGCGCCCCCTTGAGGGGGAATGCCACGGGATCGACGCAATTTTTCACCCTCCACCCCATGAGCTTCGGCTGGGTGGTCCCACTAATATAGGGCCTTTGTGCCTGAACCCGTACAAGTGGGGTACGTGGAAAATATCATGTAGATCTGCCAACGCCCGGGGGTTCAGTGGCTTCGCTCTGGATCTTTACGAGTTAATAGCGTCGATCCCAGGGGGCATCCCCCCAGGAACAACCTGTCCCCTTCATTTAAAGGGGCAGGGCTGGGTTTATTGCCCAGTGCCTGAGGCGCCCCTGAGGGGAATGCCGACGGGATCGACGCAATTTTTTCACCTGCCACTCCATGAGCTTCGGCTTGTGGGTGTTCCACGTTGATAGGGACTTTGTGCCTGACCCGTACAAGTGGGGGTACGCGGTAAATACTATGTAGATATGGTTAACAGTCTTAATGATGTAAAACAATTTTATTAATAATTGAGGTTAAATAAAAAAAAATCATGGAGAATATGATGTAAATAACATAGGGAATTGTGACTTGTGTAGTAATATAGTTACGTTACAGACAACAACCCATAATCTCCATTATAATAAGATATATATATATATATGTTTTTTTTCCATGACTTTCCCTCACTCAGGCGCACCAATTAGGTATGATTGAAGCCCAAATCAGAAGCAGATATATGCAACCTTAGACTCACTTCACTTTTGCAACAAATATGGCCGCTTGGTGGTTTTATTATTTAACGTGTTTTGATTGTTTTTTTCGTCACACCGACAATGGTGTATGAATTCTGTTTTTCAGCTCGTGTTTGACGTTATTTCCTTACCTGGACAAATCGAACGCTAGACCTGGTAGGTTCTTTTTTCCTATTGAGAGGGGTATTTTAATTAGTCAACCTATTTTACTCGATAAATTTTGTTCCTCAGGTATAAAATCAAAAACTAATTACACTTATAATTAACAGGTAATTAATCGAAACAAATTGTTTTCTCTATCCGTTTTAACTACGATGAATTTAATTAAAATTACTCTCTCATTGATATAACGACAATTATTGTTTACTGGACACTACGGTGTTGTAATTAATTTTAATATAATATATAAACTTAAAAGGAAGGGAAAAAAACCAAATACACTAATCGGTTCTTGTGGTCGTTGATTTTCCTAACAACTGCACCGTCTAAGCTGTTTCGTTTCAAAATCTACAGGTATTTGCCCATACCCCACTTGTATGGGCTGGCACAATGCCTCGTTTTAACGTTAGCCCACCCACAAGCCGAAGCTCATGGGTGAGAAAGACAAAAATTGCGTCGATCCCTTCGGCATTCCCCTCAAGAGGGGCGCCTCAGGCGCTAGTCAATAAACCCCAGATATTTACCTCGTACCCCACTTGTACGGTTAGGCACAAGGCCCTATTAACGTGGGACCACCCACAAGCCGAGACTCATGGGTGACAGGTAGAAAAATTGCGTCTATCCCGTCGGCATTCCCCCTCAAGGAGGGCGCCTCAGGCACAGGCAATAACCCAGCCCTGCCCTTTAAGTCACGGGGCAGGGATTGTCTAGGTTTATTTGTCTCATACCCAACTGTATATATATATTATATATATATATTAATATATATATTAATATATATATATATATATATTTAACGTGGACCAACCCACAAGCGAATCTAATGGGTGGGGAGAGAACAAAAATTGCGTCGATCCCTTCGGCATCCCCCTCAATGGGTGAGTCAAAGTTATTCACTGGACATGTATGACAAAAGGACAAAAGGAAACATTGGGATATTTGGAAGAAATAAATTGAAAAGCTGTTTAAAAGCAAGAAACACAACAGAGATTGTTTCACCCCCCTCCTCGCACCGAAGTTTACTGGTAAGTGGCTCCACCTGGCTAATGCCTTATCATTTTGATACAGTGTGACACAATAACTTCCTCCCCGACACAACATTGTGTTGTAAAGAGAAAACCGCGCACGTATGCAAATGCGATACGTATTAAAGAGCAACAGTGGATTAGCTCAGAGTGATGCGAGTTGATCTCCACACGAAGACATTGTTTCGTATTCTCAGATTGCAAACACACCGTGCGACAACTTTCAAGATAAGTAATCCTTACCAATAGACTTTTTTTTACCTTGCCGGCCGGAAGCCGTTTTATTTTGTTATTTGTATATTGTAATAAATAATATATTACAACCACTCAATTTCTCTGTTATGTATTTCAATACATTACATTTGTAAACTGTCCACCGGCGTCGGGCGAGTGAAGTTAGGCAAGTGGCATAGTACATCTATCAGAATTCTTCCTGCTCAAACGTTATACATTCACTGCGGATAGAATCTCAGCCATCGAAGGTATAAAATCTATGCGAACAGAATCATTCCGAAATAACATAAGATGAGTACGATGATCTCTGTAGAAAGTGATGCTCATAATCTTATCCGATTTAAAAAAGGGTAAGGCTGATAGATGTACTATGTGCCACTTGCCTAACCTCACTCGCCCGCGCCGGTGACAGTTTACAATGTATGTATGTTATTGAAATACTAAACGAGAGATTGAGTGGTTGTAAATAATTATTTATTACAAAGGAATTACCAAATAACAAAATAAAACGGCTTTCGCCGGCAGGTAAAAAAAGTCTATGTGGTAAGATTACTATTTGGAAAGTGTTCGCAGTGTATGTTGCAATCTGAGAATAGAAACAATGTCGTGGTTGGAGATCAACTCGCATCACGTAAGCTATCCACTGATTGCTCTTTATACGTATCGCATTTGGCCAATACGTGCGTGCGTTACTTCTCTTTACACACAATGTGTGTCGGGAGAAGTATTGTGTCACACTGTATCAAAATGATAGGCATTAGCAGGTGGAGGCCACTTACCAGTAAACTTCGGTGCGAGGAGGGGGGTGAAACATATCCTCTTGTTGTGTTCTTGCTTTTAAACAGCTTTTTCAATTATTTCTTCAATATCCAATGTTTCCTTTTGTCCTTTTGTCATACATGTTCCACGTGAATAAACTTTTGACCTCCACCCCATTGAGGGGAATGCCGAAGGGATCACGCAATTTTTGTTCTCTCCCACCATTAGATTCGGCTTGGGGTTGGTCCACGTTAAATATATATATATATAATTAAATATACTATATATTATATATAGTATATATATTATACAGGTTGGCTGGGTATGAGACAAATAAACCTAGACAATACCTGCCCCGTGAACTTAAGGGGCAGGTGGGGTTATTGCCCTGTGGCCTGGGCGCCCTCCTTGAGGGGAATGCCGACGGAAGACGTCAATTTTTACCTGTCACCCTGAGTCTCGGCTTGTGGGTTGTCCCACGTTAATAGGGGCTTTGCCTAACCCGACAAGTGGGGTACGAGGTGTAAATATCTGGGCTTATTGACTAGCGCTGAGCGCCCTCTTGGGGGAGCCAAGGATCGACCGCTTTTGTTGTTTCTTTCTCAACCCATGAGCTTCGGCCTTGTGGTGGGCTAACGTCAAAACGAGGCATTTGCCCAAGGCCCAACAAGGGGTATGAGGCAAATACCTGTAATTTTGAACGAAACAGCTTAGACGGGCAGTTGTTTAGCGAAATCAACGACCAACAAGAACCGATAGTGTATTGGTTTTTTTCCCTTCCTTTTAAGTTTATATATTATATTAAAATTAATCAACACCGTAGTGTCCAGTAACAAAATTGTCATTATATCAATGAGAGAGTAATTTTAATAAATTCATCGTAGTTAAAACGGATAGAGAAAACAATTTTGTTTCGATAATTACCTGTAATTTATTGAAGGTAATTAGTTTTTGATTTAACCTGAAGGAACAAAAATTTATCGAGTAAAATTAGTTTGGATAATTAAAATACCCCTTCTCAATAGGAAAAAGAACCTACCGGTCTGCGTCGATTTGTCCAGGTAAGGAAATAAACGTCAAAACACGAGCGGACAGATATACACCTGGACGGTGGTGACGAAAAAAAAACAATCAAAAACACGTTAAATAATAAAACCACAAGCGGCCATTATTTGTTGCAAAAGTGAAGTGGAGTCTAAGGTTGCATATAGCTGCTTCTGATCTTGGGCTTCAACATACCTAATTGTGCGCCTGAGTGATGGGAAAGTCATTGGAGTCATGGAAAAAAACATATATATATATATATCTTATTATAATGGAGATTATGGGTTTGTCTGTCTGTAACCGTAACTATATTACTACACAAGTCACAATTCCCTATGTTATTTACATCATATTCTCCATGATTTATTTTTATTTAAACCTCAATTATTAATAAAATTGTTTTACATCATTAAGACTGTTAACCATATCTACATAGTATTTACCGCGTACCCCACTTGTACGGGTCAGGCACAAAGTCCCTATCAACGTGGAACCACCCACAAGCCGAAGCTCATGGAGTGGCAGGTGAAAAAATTGCGTCGATCCCGTCGGCATTCCCCCTCAAGGGGGCGCCTCAGGCACTGGGCAATAAACCCAGCCCTGCCCCTTTAAATGAAGGGGACAGGTGTTGCCTGGGGGGATGCCCCCCTGGGATCGACGCTATTAACTCGTAAAGATCCAGAGCCGAAGCCACTGAACCCCCGCGTTGGCCAGATCTACATGATATTTTCCACGTACCCCACTTGTACGGGTCAGGCACAAAGGCCCTATTTATGTGGGACCACCCACAAGCCGAAGCTCATGGGGTGGAGGGTGAAAAATTGCGTCGATCCCGTCGGCATTCCCCCTCAAGGGGGGCGCCTCAGGCGCTGGGCAATAAACCCAGCCCTGCCCCTTTAAATCAAGGGGACAGGTGTTGCCTGGGGGGATAGCCCCCTGAGATCGACGCTATTAACTCGTAAAGATCTAGGGCCGAAGCCACTGGACCCCCGGCGTTGGCCAGATCTACATACTAATAACATATAATTGTATTTATATATACAACAAAATAGCGGTTTACAGTGTGAATGGGAAGGCTAATTTGCATATTGATCTTAAAAAATTGATTTTAATGAATATATGCTTAGTAGTATTGATTTCGAATTGTTTGGTTCTATCTTATTGAATATGAGCAAAAATCTCGGGGATAAATCTTAAAAGAAATCCATTTACAAGAAGAAATAACTGTACTATTATTCCTTACTTCCTATTTTAACTAAATAGTTAAATTAGGAAAATTTACCAAAGAAAGCAGGGAGTAATGGAAAATGATGGAAGAATTAGTTTCAAAGTTGTTCTATTTTTCGATCATACCCCCTCTGTTCCAAATCATTTTATCTGCATTCGTATTCAGTTTCATTAGCCTTACTAATTTAATATGATATTTTATTATATTAAAACTTAAATACTTGCACCCGGAGGGTGTATATATTTGCTAGTATATATGTATATATATATATATATATATATATATATATATATATATATATATATATATATATATACTACTGAATAGCGAGTTTATCCTCGATGGACGCCCTATACATTCAACCGTGTATCATACTCGTGGCAAACGTGTTGGCGAAATACTTAAATGCTTCAATAATTTTGACAATTTGTCTTTTTTTTTTACTAAGGTAAGATTTCGTAGCTATCGGCTTCGTATATGGACATTTCTCCCAATCACAATTATTTCATGGCAGACGACGGCCTGCAACGGATTTTTTCAGAAATTAATTTTTTAACGGTTTAATCCTGTTTGAAAATGAGAATTTGTCTATTGTCGATTTTTAAATTAGGTCTTCTTTTTTTCAAAAACTGTTACACTAAGATATACATGAATGTCGCTGACCGAGAAACGCGTGGCGGATGTGCTTATATTTGAAACATCAATGCTTTCATTTTGAATTCAAATTATTTTCAGCTCCTCTCTTGATGAGTCCGGAGTAAAAACAAGCTCTGAAGTTGATTTTTATAAATCGAAATATTGTTCAATATTAGTTATGAATATGATATAAAATGTTTTCCCTTTAACAGCATATTGTGTGTTTTCATATGCTTTTATCTATCTATCTATCTATCTATCTATCTATCTATATATATATATATATATATATATATATATATATATATATACTAGCAAATATATGCACCCTCCGGGTGCAAGTATCTAAGTTTTAATGTAATAAAGTATTGTATTAAATTAGAAAGGCTAATAAAACTAAATAAGAATGCAGATAAAATGATTTGAAACAAAAGGAGGTATAATAGAAAAATAGAACAACTGAAACTTACTCTTCCATCACTCCCGTCTTTCATTGTTATTTTTTTCTAATTTAAGTATTTAGTTAAAAGAGGAATTAAAGAATAAAATGACAGTTATTTTTTCATGTTAATAGATTTCATTTAAGATTCATTGAAGAGATTTTTGCTTATATTCATTAAAATAAAACCAAACAATTAGAAATCAATAATACTAAGCACATATTTATTAAAATCATATTTTTAATATCAATATGCAAATCAGCCTTCCCGTTCATACTGTAATCCGCTATTTTGTTGTATATATAAATATAATTGCATGTTGTTAGTATGTAGATATGGTCAACAGTATTAATAATGTAAAACAATTTTATTAATAATTGAGGTTTAAATAAAAATGCAATCATGGAGAATGTGATATCAATAACTAAGGGAATTGTGACTTGAGCAGTAATATAGTTTCGGTTACAGACAGAAAAACACACAATCTCCATTATAATAAGATATATATAAGAGCCTTCAGAGAATGTATAAATGCAATTGGTAAGATCTGTATTCTATCTCTCATAATATGTATTCATGAATGTTTTTCCAGCTGTTTAAGAGCAACTATTTGTTGATTCCAAAATAAAAGGGTCATAGGCATAAGTAGATAGGACGTTGTTATTAGGAGGATTTCATTTGGAAAATGTTCGAGAAACTCACGAGGAACAATATTGATTCAGGGCATTTTCCAATTTATTATTTATTTGCCAAAATAATA
>CM042141.1:46812064-46817064 GCA_023376005.1 Doryteuthis pealeii | reverse complement strand
TCTATAAGCCTGTTCCTGTCGGTCTATCTATAAGCCTGTTCTATCGATCTATCTCTCTATCTATCTATCTATCTATCTATCTATGTATCTATCTAGCTCTCTATCTATAAGCATGTTCAATCTATCTATATATCTATCTATCTATCTATCTATAAGCCTGTTCCTATCGATCTATCTCTCTATCTATAAGCCTGTTTCTATCGATCTATCTATAAGCCTGTTCCTATCGATCTATCTATCTCTCTATCTATAAGTCTGTTCCTATCGATCTATCTATCTCTCTATCTCCTGTTCATATCGATCTATCTATAAGCCTGTTCCTATCGATCTATCTATCTCTCTATCTATAAGCCTGTTCATATCGATCTATCTATAAGCCTGTTCCTATCTCTCTCTCTATCTATCTCTCTATCTATTAGCCTGTTCCTATCTATCTATCTATCTATCTATCTATCTATCTATAAGCCTGTTCCTATCTATCTATCTATCTATCTATCTATAAGCTATCTATCTATCTATCTATATATTATATATTATATCTATAAGCCTGTTCCTATCTATTTATCTATCTATCTATTAAGAGTCTAGTCTGTTCAACTATTTACCCATAGTTGGATTCAAACTTTTTTAGAGAAAGGAAAATATTCCAGTTAAAACAATCGCTCGTGTAAATATATGTCCATGTATTTACCAGGATAGGATACGAGGTCAATTGGTAGCGGGATTTAACATGCTTGATTTCAGTTTTCCTTTTCAAAGAACCATTTACTAAGGTTAAAGATCCTAATCTGTTCAACTACTTACCCATAGTTGGATAGCAAATGGATACATATCTTTCCCAAGATTCGATAGTTTGCCCTGTCTAGTTTAGTACTGATTTTGCTCAATTCTGATTACGTGTTTTATCGTCTCATATCATTCTTGATATTATCTTGAGCATTCTGAATGATTTCAGCAATGAAGTTGTATCAATTTTATGGCTTTCAGCCAGGTCAGATGTACATAAAATCCATTTATTGTGGGGAGCCTTTGGAGAGGGCACCGACCGGTACGGAGACCACGCCTGCGCTTTAAAGATGTCTGCAAGAGGGATATGAAGACATGCCACATCGACATCAACATATGGGGGAGGATGCTAATGCAGAAGACCGTACGACCTGGCGCCTTCATCCGTATCAGATGAACATAAAATCCATTTATTGTGGGGAGCCTTTGGAGAGGGCACCCGACCGGTAGAGAGACCACGCC
Source organism: Doryteuthis pealeii (assembly GCA_023376005.1). Taxonomy (NCBI): domain Eukaryota; kingdom Metazoa; phylum Mollusca; class Cephalopoda; order Myopsida; family Loliginidae; genus Doryteuthis; species Doryteuthis pealeii. Next base: position 46,815,816 of record CM042141.1, on the reverse strand, counting down.
TGTGCCTTAAAGATGTATGCAAGAGGGACATGAAGACATGCCACATCGACATCAACATATGGGGGAGGATGCTAATGCAGAAGACCGTACGACCTGGCGCCTTCATCCGTGTCAGATAAACATAAAATCTATTTTTTTGTGGGGAGCCTTTGGAGAGGGTACCCGACCGGTAGGGAGACCACGCCTGCGCTTTAAAGATGCCTGCAAGAGGGACATGAAGACATGCCACATCGACATCAACATATGGGGGAGGGGGCTAATGCAGAAGACCGTACGACCTGGCGCCTTCATCCGTGTCAGATGAACATAAAATCCATTTATTGTGGGGAGCCTTTGGAGAGGGTACCCGACCGGTAGGGAGACCACACCTGCGCTTTAAAGATGTATGCAAGAGGGACATGAAAACATGCCACATCGACATCAACATATGGGGGAGGATGCTAATGCAGAAGACCGTACGACCTGGCGCCTTCATCCGTGTCAGATGAACATAAAATCCATTTATTGTGGGGAGCCTTTGGAGAGGGCACCCGACCGGTAGGGAGACCAGGCCTGCGCTTTAAAGATGTCTCCAAGAGGGACATGAAGAGATGCCACATCGACATCAACACATGGGGGATTTATGCAGAAGACCGCACGACTTGGTGCCACCTTGTTAAAAAAGGAACGAAAAGGAGTGAAAGCCTCAGAAAATAGAACGAAAGAAAGGAGAGACAACAGCATCCCCAGCAAGCATCACCGTTTGTTTGCAATCACTACACCAGAGATTGTCATTCAAAAATTGGTCTGTTCAGCTACTCGTGCAATTGCAGATAAAAGAAAAGAAGTGGACACTACGCCATCGTCATTAGTAGACGGAAGGATGCCAAATCTGTGGGGAGCCACGCACTACCCGAAGCTCATTCAGTAGCCAGTGTAAAAATTGCGTGTATCCCACCGGGCAATAAACCCAACCCTGCCCCTTTCTTCTTTAATCTTATTGTATGAATGATTGCAATTCCAACTCCAATTACTCTTGTTTCAGGAATATTTTCAAGGATGCTTGTCATCATTCAAATGGTGAAAGAAAGGATCACTTTCATATTAAAAAAAAAAAATTGAGTTGTTTCCTGTCATGCTCCTGATTTTTCCGTAATTCCTTGGCCCTTAACATCTCTCTATCTCTCTATCTTTTCAACATTTGGAGAACACGAACAACATACGTCACTGTTTATGAAATATCTTTCGTTTTTTTTTTTTCTTTTTTCTTTTTTTTCATTTTTGCAATGTTTTTTTTTTTTCTGGACAGGATGATCAGCTTAAATTTCGGAATCTAAAAAAGTATATTTGGCGTGTTTTCCCAGACGGATTCTTATTTGAAGAATTATTAATACTAAAATAGTTCCCATCAAAATGACGAGATTATTTACTTATTGATCGGCAGGGATCAGCGCTTCATTTCCTGGCTGTGATTAATATATATATATATATATATATATATATATATATTATATATATATATATATCTTATTATAATGAAGATTGTGTGTTTGTCTGTCTGTAACCGAAACTAAATCACTACTCAAGTCACAATTCCTTAGTTATTGACGTCGAATTTATCTTTATTCAAACCTCAATTATTGATAAAATTGTTATACTTTATTAATACTGTTGGATTAATCTACATGCCAATGACATGCAAGTATATTTATATATTCAACAAAATAGCGGTTTACAGTGTGAACGAGAAGGCTAATTTGCATATTGGAATTAAGAATTTGATTTTAATAAATATATGCTTAGTATTATTGATTTCTAATTGTTTGGTTTTCTCTTAACGAATCTGAGCAAAAATCTCGGGGATAAATCTTAAAAGAAATCCATAAACAAGACGAAAGAACTTTAATTTTATTAAATACTTCATAATCTAACTAAATAGATAAATTAGGAAAATGAAAGACGGGAGTGATGGAAAAGGATGGAAGAGTTAGATATAAAGCTGTTCTATTTTTCGTTTACACCCCTCAGTTTATCATTTTCTAAATAGTTTCTAATTTGATACAATATTCTATTACATCAAACCTAAATACTTGCACCGAAGGTGCATATATTTGCTAGTTGTTGGCGTCTACAAGACATGATGGCGTAGTGTCCCAAAAATAGGTACCACATAGTCTGTGTGGGTTGATATGTAGGATGAGCTGTCATCGAAGCAGTAGGTTCCCCTCTCCACAATACCGTTTAGGTCCAAATGTTACGCAAAAATAACCAATTGTATAATATATATATATATTATATATATATATATTATATATATATATATATAACGGAATACTCCGTTATTACAAATATTTTACGGACGCGCCCGCTTTCAATAACAACAAAGACAAAGGATCCGTTCAACAGGAGCGACATTCATCTGAGGACGGGAATCTAGCGATCCCGAAAATTTATGATAATAAATAGATAATAAACATACATGAATCCTGTACTCCATAACATCGAGTTTCTGCATTTATTTTTTTGATATTGTTTTTAATGCTTCATAATAACGCCCAACTTCAACATAGAATATATATATATATATATATATATATATATATATATATATATATATATATATGCTATTTTCTGCAATCGTTCGTCTTACATGCCGTCAAATACGGTAATATTGGTTCAAACTATTGAATTCCACACCTGAAAAAATTAGAGAGATCAAAACAGCTCAAGTGGAGGCCAAACATGTCTTTCAAAAACAAAAGCGACATCTCAACCATCGATGGCAAACTCATAAACTCTGCAGAAACATTTAGATACTTGGGCAGTAACATCTCCTTCACAGAAAACGACGTTCATGCACGCATAGGAAAAGCATGGGCCGCTATAAATAAATTATCGATTATATGGAGGTCCAATCTCACAGACAAGTTAAAGAGACAATTCTTCCAGGCCGTTGTCGTGTCAGTACTACTGTATGGCTGCACCACCTGGACCCTAACTAAGCGACTAGAGAATAAACTAGATGGGAGCTGTACAAGATTGCTGCGGGTGATCCTGAACAAGACGTGGAAACAGCACCCTACGAGAAAGCAGCTGTACGGTCACCTACCCCATATCACCCAAACCATCCGAGTGAGACGGACAAGACACGCGGGACACTGCTGGAGAAGCAAGGACGAACTCATAAGCGACGTCTTACTGTGGAAAGCCAACACATGGACACGCCAGTGTGGGCCGACCAGCGAAGACGTACGTTGATCAGCTCTGTACGGATGCAGGATGCTGTATAGAGGACCTCCCGAGAATGATGAGCGATAGGGACGGATGGAGAGAGATTGTCATGGATATCCGCGCTGAAAGCGCGACATGATGATGATGATGATGATGACTCTTTTCTTATTTGATTATTCAGTTAGGAAACTATTGGTTATTTATACGATGCTGGTCAAGTCTGCATCTCTATTCAGTCTTCAAAATTTTATATGCACTAACCAACCAATTAACCCCTATTTTCCCCCAGCTATGGTAAATAGTTCCATTGCTGTTCTTCTATTAAGATCAAATCTCGCAGATATCTCTGATTCCCAAATGATTACCGACGATGAGTCTGTTCAATACGTAATTGGGGGACCACTTGAATAACAGCATGTAGTGTAAGTAACTTGAGTCCTTTTATCCAAAGTTTATCAACATAATTTTATTCAGCATTAAATTACCCGAAAAGGGTTGATATGCCGTAAAACAGATACAAGCAACCAATTTCTTCTCTCCCA
>CM042141.1:46802064-46807064 GCA_023376005.1 Doryteuthis pealeii | reverse complement strand
TTTATGCCAATTTTATTTCAAAGTCACGCCATTTCATTATTCCTAACGGCAAAATAGCATTTTTGGAATCGCAAAGAGTCACTCGCAGGAACATTGATGGCGTGGGGGTCAGACGAACTATCAAATAATTGGCGCCATTAACGTCCATCAATAACGATAGACATCAGAAAAATTAAATAGCCGGACATGACAGCAAAGAAAGAAACTAATTATTATGATAAAATGATGGATATAATTATAGGAATAATATTCTTCACTAAGAAAGAATTATAATTGTGTGTTAATTATATTGGGATAATATGAACATGAATTACGAATGTCGAAAGTAAAAACGATGAATAATAGATATTTTATTTCTTATTTTTGAATATTAATTGCATAACAATAATAACAAAAACAACAGTTATAACAATGAATAGCATCCGTTGATTTTACGAGATCTTTGCTATGTAGACTTTCGTGAAAAACTCCAATAAACTGATTTTTGGATTCTCGAAAGAGGACGAAAAACACATGAATAATGCTTAACAAAAATGAATGAAATAAAGAACTTTGCCAATTGTTAGATTTTACTGTTCAATCAGATCATGGGGGAAGATGAAAGAACGAAAGATAGACAGATACCTAGACTAGCTAGAGAATTAAATAAGCTGTGGATATGTGAGGTTAAAGTTATACTAATCGTACTTGGTGCACTTGTAACGGTCGCCAATGTTAGAAAAGAGATTCAGTAGGTTTTGAAATCAGGGGAAGAATCGAGACCATTGTCATTCATTAAAATTCTTTGGGATCTTCGAGATAATAAACGGATCGCCCTTTCTAGAAAGAAAGCCAAATCTAGTATTTTGATTAAAAAGAAGATAAAAATTACCAATTTCGTCTCAATTTTTCGTTCCAGCAGATCACAGGGTGAAGTGAAAGAAAACGAACAAATTGATTTACATACTTGGCCTTGTCAAGAATTGAAATATAAAAGTGTGGAATATGAGGATGGAGTGATACCAATTGAAGTTGGTCTCCAAACCCTTAGAAAGGACTAGACGACCTGGAAAACAGGGAGAATTGAAACATCCAGAAAACAGTATTGCTGAGATCGCTAGAATAATCAGAAGAATCCTGGAGATCTGATATGACTTGGTTGTCACTTAGACTTCAGTGAAAATTATCACCTTACGCTGGTGTGAAAATCCTCAGATGTAATATATAATGATGAATGTCCTTTATTTTTGATGGGCTGATCTATTTTTCGAGGTTTCCATTTGCATATATAGGCCTCCATGATATATTAAGAGAAAAATTGTGTTTGTTTTTTTTATCGTGCATTTTATCTGAATTATTATTAATATTATGTTCTCTATCGCTTCTTATTCGGTGATCTTGTGGGATGAGAAGAAATTTTGGTTGCTTTGTATCTGTTTACGGCTTCAAATTCCTTTTCGGTTAATTTATATTGCTGAATAAATTTTTGATAAACTTTGGATAATGGACTCAAGTTACTTTAACAGTACATGCTGTTATTCAAGTGGTCCCCAATTACGTTTGAACAGACTCATCGTCGGTAATCATTTTTGGAATCAAGATTCTGCGAGATTTGATCTCAATAGAAGAACAGCAATGGAACTATTTACCATAGTGGGGGAAAATAGGGGTTAATTGGTTGTTAGTGCATATAAAATTTTGAAGACTGAATAGAGATGCAGACTTGACAGCATCGTATAAATAACCATAGTTTTAACAGAATACAAATAAGAAAAGAGTCATCATCATCATCATCACCATGTGGCTTTCAGCGCGATATCCATGACAATCTCTCTCATCCGTCTATCGCTCATCATTTCGGGAGGTCCTCTATACAGCATCCTGCATCCGTAGAGAGCTGAATCAATGTACGTTTTTGCTGGTCGGCCACACTGGCGTGTCCATAGTTGTTGGGATTCCAAGGAAGGACGTGGCTTATGAGTTCGTCCTTGCTTCTCCAGCAGTGTCCCGCGTATCTTGTCGTTCTCACTCGGATGGTTTGGGTGATATGGGGTAGGTGACCGTACAGCTGCTTTCTCTCGTAGGGGTGCTGTTTCACGTCTTGTTCATGATCACCGCAGCAATCTTGTACAGCTCCCTCTAGTTTATTCTCTAGTCGCTTATGTTAGGGTCAGGTGGTGCAGCCATACAGTAGTACTGACACGACAACGGCTGGAAGAATTGTCTCTTTTAACTTGTCTGTTGAGATTGGACTCCATATAATCGTAATTATTTATAGTGGCGGCCCATGCTTTTCTATGCGTGCATGAACGTCGTTTTCTGTGAAGGAGATGTTACTGCCCAGTATCTAAATGTTTTGCGAGTTTATGAGTTTGCCATCGTGGTTGAGATGTCGCTTTGTTTTTGAAAGACATGTTTGGCCTCCACTTGAGCTGTTGGTCTCTCTATTTTTTCAGTGTGGAATTCAAATAGTTTGAACCAATATTACGTATTTGACGGCATGTAAGACGAAGCGATTGCAAGAAAATGGGCATTATATATATATATTATATATAATATATATATATATATTATATATTATATATTCTTGGTTGAAGTTGGGCGTTATATGAAGCATTAAAACAAATTCAAAAATAAATTGCAGAAACTCGATGTTATGGAGTAGGATTCATGTATGTTGTTATTATCTATTTATTATCATAAATTTTCGGGATCGTAGATTCTCGTCCTCAGATGAATGTGCTCCTGTTGAACGGATCCTTTGTCTTTGTTGTTTTGAAAGGGGCGCGTCTGTAAATTTTGTAATAAGGGTATTCCGTTTATTTATAGTATATACTATATATATATATATATTATATATATATATATATAAATTGGTTATTTTTTGGTAAACATTTGGACCTAACGGGTATTGTGGAGAGGGGAACCTACTGCTTCGATGACAGCTCATCACATATCACCCACACAGACTATGTGGGTACTATTTTTGGGACCTTACGCCTCTGTCTTGTGACGCCAACAGATTATATTATAGCAAAATATATGCACCTTCGGGTGCAAGTATTTAGGTTTTGATGTAATTAGATATTGTACAAATTTAGAACTATTTAGAAAATGATAAACTGCAGGGGGTGTACGAAAATAGACAAGCTTTATATCTAACTCTTCCACCTTTTCCATCATCCGTCTTTCATTTTTTCCTAATTTATCTATTTAGTTAGATTTATGAAGTATTTATAAAATTAAGTTTTTGTCTTGTTTAATTATTCAGCTTGATTTCTTTTAAGATTTTCCCCGAGATTTTTGCTCAGATTCGTTAAGAGAAAACCAAACATTAGAAATAATATACTAGAATATATTTTATTAAAATCAAATTCTTAATTCATATGCAATTAGCCTTCTGTTCACACTGTAAACCGCTATTTTGTTGAATATATAATATACTTGCAATTGTCATTGGCATGTAGATTAATCCACAGTATTATAAAGTATACAATTTTTATCAATAATTGAGGTTTTGAATAAAGATAAATTCATGGTGGAATGTGCATCAAATACTAAGGGATTGTGACTTGAGTAAAGTGATTTAGTTTCGGTTAAGTTTGACAGAAAAACACACATTCATTATAATAAGATATATTAATTATTATATAATAATATATATATATATATATTTATGTATATTAATCCAGCCAGGAAATGAGGCTGATCCCTGCCGATTCAATAAGTAAATAATCTCGTCATTTGATGGGAAACTATTTTAGTATTATAATTCTTCAAATAAGAATCGTCTGGGAACACGCCAATATACTTTTTAGATTCCGAATTTAAGTGATCATCCTGTCAGAAAAAAAAAAAAATTGCAAAAATGAAAAAAAAAAAGAAAAAGAAAAAGAAAATACGAAGATATTTTATACAGTGACGTATGTTGTTCGTGGTTCTCCAAATGTTGAAAGATAGGAGATAGAGAGATGTTTAAGGGCCCAGGAATTTTAGCGGAAAAATAGGAGCATGAAGGAACATCAATTTTTATTTTTTTAATATGAAGTGATCCTTTCTTTCACATTTGGAATGATGACAAGCATCCTTGAAAATATTCCTGAAACAAGAGTAAATTTGGAGTTGGAGATTGCAATCAATTCTAACAATAAGATTAAAGAAGAAAGGGAAGGGTTGGTTATATCCGTTGGATACAGCAATTTTACACTGGATACTGAAACTGAGCTTCGGTAGTGCGTGGCTCCCCACAGATTTGGCATCCTTCCGTCTACTAATGACGATGGCGTAGTGTCCACTTCTTTCTTTTATCTGCAATTTGGCAACGAGTAGCTAAAGCCAATTTTTTGAATGACAATCTCTGGTGTAGTGATGCAAGACAAACGGTGATGTCTTCGCTGGGTGATGCTGTTGTCTCTTTTCGGTCATTTTCTGAGGCTTTCACTCCTTTGTTCCTTTTTTAAAAGGTGGCACCAAGCGTGGCGGTCTTCTGAATAAATCCCATGTGTTGATGTTGAGTGGCATCTCTGCTCATTCTCTTGGAGACTCTTTAAGCGCAGGCTGGTCTCCCTACCGGTCGGGTGCCCTCTCAAGGTCCACAATAAATGGATTTTAATGTTCATCTGACACGATGAAGGCGCCAGGGTGTACGGTCTTCTGCATTGCATCCTCCCATATGTTGATGTCGATGTGGCATGTTTTCATGTCCTCTGCATAATCTTTAAGAGCGCAGGTTGGTCTCCTCGGTGGGTACCTCTCCAAAGGCCTCCACATAATGGATTTTGTTATCTGAGACGGATAAGGCGCAGGTCGTGTCTTCTGCTTAGCCCTCCATATGTTGTGTTCGATGTGGCATTGTCTTCATCGTCCCTTTGTTAGGATCTTTAAGCGCAGGCGTGGTCTCCCTAGCGGTCGGGTCCCTTCAAAGGCTCCCCACAAAATAGATTTTATGTTTATCTGACACGGATGAAGGAGCCAGGTCGTACGGTCTTCTGCATTAGGCATCCTCCCCATATGTTGATTGT
>CM042141.1:46783930-46801964 GCA_023376005.1 Doryteuthis pealeii | reverse complement strand
AAGAGAAGAGATAAGCATGGCAATGCTTGAAAATTTACTGAATAAACGGACTCATTTCACTACAAAAAACCCGAGTTTCTTAAACTAATCTTTAGTTTTAATTTAAAATGCTTCTCACATAATACCGCAAATAGATCTATATATAGCATCTCAACAAAACGGATACATATACGCTAATAAACATATACATATATATATATATTATATATATATATATATATATATAATCTAATGAGTCAGACGAACCTACTAAAAGTTTCGCTAATGCTCTTCAGGGCTAAGCCAGATCTTAGCCCTGAAGAGCATTAAGCGAAGCTTTTAGTAGGTTCGTCTGACTCATTAGATTATCTTTATATTTTGCTCTACTTAGGTATTGAGCACTTTTCTTATTAGCTTTAGTCCCCTTGCGGTTTTGTATGAATATATATATCTTATATATATATGTGCATATAAATTGTTTTGCTTTTGCCAAATATTGTACTAATAGATTTTTTTGTTGGTACGATTATCTTGGTCTTTTCTTTTTTCCAAGCATTTTTTTCTTTCCGGTTGATGTTCTGGTAGTATATTTTACAATCAAACTATTTGCTGTTTTTTTTCTCACCGCGAGGATTTACCAATAAGTTTGGTATATATATATATTATATATATATATATATATATTATCGATGGTAGATAGTCAAAAATTAGCATGCACACAGAGTAAAAGTTAAATAATGTGATACACATATCAATTGCCTTAACATACACTGAGTACATTTTCCTCAGAAATATATCTTTAAATGATTTGAATTAATTTATTTCAGATAAGATTCCGAAATTTCTTATGTTAAGAATGCAGTTCTAGTTAGAGGAATGTTTTGAAAAATATGATTGATAATCTATGGTGTAATATGCAAACGTAAAATACAATAATAAATACCGAAAGTTAGAATTCTATTTGTAATTTATTTCATTGTTTTATCTAGAAGAATGTTCAACCCGAAATCAATAGAGTGAGCGAGTTTAGATCAATGTAAATTCGAGTTCAACTTGTTACATATTAATTGGATCCCTATTACTTTTTAAGGTAGTATAGAAATCCTTATGGCAATCAGTACAGCTGATGGCCTTGAGAGTGAGTGACAATGCTTGACCTCACTCTCACCTTGCTTTCTGGGGATAGAATCGTGGGAACGGAACCCCGATAGAAGCCCTTCCGGTTTAAGGATACTCAGTTACTTAGTAGAGTTGCAGTTAGTCAGTTGCAGATTTAGAAGCTAGCAAGATGTAACTCTCAGCGCGCATTTTGTCGGGTTATGGGGATCCGGAATAAAATACATAAAGGTAAATCGAAGTCTTGTTGTTATTACTAAAGCTAACAATGACACAGGCTTCTGATAAGAAATGGTCCCAGCAGAACCAGACACGGAATCCCAGATAAAGAAAGACCAGACGAGACTGTAGAAGATATACCGACCATTAGAAGACAGAAGACTAGACGATCAGAAGACGGCCGGAAGAATAGAAGACCAGAGTAAGAAGCAGTAAGAAAGTACGTAACAAATATATCTATTGGGTACTGTGACGAACGCTACGTAACATTATATCGATTTGGTGCCTTGAGACCAGTCACGCATCAAGACGTGATCAGATTCGAACCTGGACAACGTGCCACTAGACAGAGAAGAAAAGAAAGGCAGAAATATGAAGCAGAGAAAAGGTAAAAGAAGAAAAAAAAAACGTGATAACTTAAAAAGAAAAAACGTAAGTAACGAACGCGCGCACACACACACACACATTGTTTTTAGAAACAGACTATAGAAAAAGACAATAGAAAAAAAAGAGTGAACTAATATTCAAAGATCTATCTAGATTTGTCACAAAAAAAAAAAAAATGAAGTTAAGATAGAATGTTGAAAAGAAAGAAAAAAGAAGAAGACAAAAGGGACATTGTTTAAGTACTTTCAGAGAGAAAAAAAGAATCCAACTTAAAGTCTTGATTGAAGGAAAGAACGAGAGACATTGTTTTAAGAAAAAAGAAGGAAGAGACAATTAATTTTTGTTGTATAAGTTTGAATTCATCATAAATCTTTAGATTTGTTTTTTAAAAAAAAAAATGTTATCAAAAGTGCTAATAGATTGTTTAAATTGTTTAAAATATAGAGAAAAGGGGAGACAGTTTGTATGCTATGAAAAAAAAAAGGGAGAGACAGAGTGTATATGCCAAAGAAAGAGAAAAGAGAAAGGATATTTTGTTTTGATATGTATAAGTTGAAATTTTGTGAGGAAAGACAGAGAGAAAAAAAAAAAAAATTTTTTTTGCTGTATGATTGAATTTGCCATTTAGGTCATTTGCCATAGTTTTGAATTGTTTTGAAGATAGAAAAAAGAGAGTGTATGCTATCGAGAAAAAGAGAGAGGACACTAGGAGGATACATTCCCTCCAAGCAGTGAGAGAGTGGGAGATACTGAATGTATGTGCCAGAGGTAGAGAGAGAGACAACGGATATGTCCCCCCCCCCGAGGGTAATTGTTGCATTCAAGCCAGCAGTAATTGTTAAGAAATGCACGTGCGCCAGGAATGACCATGGTGGAAGATTTTTTTTTTGAGCGGTGGAACACGTGGTGAATTTGAAAAAAAAAAAAATTTTTTTCAGTCGCCATTTGGAATTTTTCCTTTTGATTTTTCCGATTGAAGCTGGATTTTTTTTTTTTTTTTTGTGATTATTCATTGTGATGTGATGATGATATTTATGTCAATTGTACTCATAATGTTATGATGGATTTAAATAATTTTGTAATTCTATTGAGGTTTTTATACGTGCAAGGAAAAAGTTAATTTTTAAAGAAGTAATTTTGAAACTTTTAGTTGAGAATGTAATATTTTTTTTTAATGTTAAATCACAATGCTGTTTTCATTCGGATTGAAGGTCTGATTTGGGTCAATTGTGGAGATTTGCCTAAGTTGTATGTTTTGGATCTTTTTGGATCCTGTTTGGGAAATGTTCTAAGGTACTGACAGCCTAAATTTCCTGTTGTTGGAGTTGAATATGCTCCAATACGTCTTCGTGTTAGGAGTTCGATTATGCCGGAATATCGAAGAAAAGGCAACCTACCCTGCTCCGCACGACACTAGAAACATTTTTTTTTCGGGAATGCAATTCTGGGCGGTTCTTCAAAATTTTTGATCTTTGATGGATGTCTTTGATTAACGCAGATTGTGGGGTGAAGACATAAATTGTGATTTAAGAGATTAGAATTTCTCGTAGATAAACGGATAAATGAATAAACTCCAGAAAGAGCAAGTGCCTATTTTTTTGGTTTGAATTTTAGAAGGAATAAGGTTTGTTACCCTGATTAATGGGATAATTTTAAGAAGCTGGTGAATTATTTGAATTTTAGTGAAAAGTAAATGGCGAATCTAATTGTAAATCCTTGGGATTGATTTTGAGAGAAGAACCAACTTACCCCCCCCCTCCTTGTCTCTCATTGGCTGAAGGATGAATGGAAAATTTTTTTTGAATAACCAGTCACGTAGATATGGCTGCCATCTTTGAAATGAACGTTTTTTTGGGTCAAGCGGGTAATTTTCCCCACATGTCGGCCATTTTGAATGTTAAAATTTTTAGAAAAAAAGTCAGATTTAAACTTAATCAGAGTTTGTTGAAATAAGTAACTTAGTAATTTTAATATTGATGAATTGTGGATTTTGACACTGGTGATTTTTGGAAAAAAAACTTTGGTTTGATTTCGTGAGAAAAGCCTTGGAGGCCGATTGACAATATTTTAAAAGAAAGAAATTAATAATTGACTTTGTACTTTGCATTTTTTTGTCAGTGACCAGTGGTATAATTCGGTTTGAATTTTTTCCGAAAGTTTGACATAGTTAAAAAAGTTGATTTAGTGAGATTTATGAGTGCCAAATTTTTATTGATAGTTTTGGAAATTTTTATTAGTGAATTTTGTGACCTTGCTGTAGTATGGATCGAGTTCTGAACTCATGCCTGACTATTTGGAGAAATTTTTCCGGTGTTTTGGGAATCGGTGGAGATATGGTAATGAAAGTGGTCTATCGAGGGCCCACCATTCCACGTATTGAGATTCCCTGATGAGCGTCCCATGTGGTTACCGTAGTTTCGGAAGGTTAATCCGCGCTTTTTGGGTTTTATTATTCCGACGGATTCGGAATGTTAGGGGTTCTGGAGCAGAATAAGAAGAAAGGCGAAGAGGCGCCCCTGTTTTATGTGGATTGAATTTTTGGGGGAATTATGATTTTTGGAATGGTCTCCAGAACGTTTTGGCTGAGAGGGATGTCTCGAGTCTGGATACGGATAGCATGGTCAATGAATAATTATATGTTAAGAACAGACAAGTACCTACTTTTTTGTGTGGAGGGTTCCTGGAGAATTTGTAAGCCACTGGCAGTGACCGCGTGTGGAATCAGGATAAAACAGTTTTTCCTCAAAGTGAAACTATTTGGCACAGTAATATATTTTTTGTGAAGAAAATTTAAAATACTTAATGGTATTGGTGTGTTGTGTCGTGTATCCTATATTAAGAACTTATGAGTAACGCATAGCCGTTGTAGATTTTTTATTGTTGCGCGATAAAATTGTTGTTGTTTTCTCCATGCATGTGATGTTAATGTATGTAGGGACCATGTGTGCAATGTTTTTGAATTTTTTCGTATCATTGTATTTTTGATGTAAATTGCTTCCAGTCTCCAGTAAGTGACCTGTGGAGCGGAAAGCTGGTGAATTGGTCATTGGAATCCAGGCGAATGTATTGCTGGAGTGACCAGGGTCACGTTGGTTTGTGACCAGGATTTTGGGACCAAGACGTTGGTCCAGTTGTGTTTTGATTTTGTCAGGATATTGTAAATGGCCCTGCAGTGTTGTTTTTTGTTGAAAACTTGTTATCATGTAAAATTGATGTATGGCATGGGGGGAACCAGACAACCGCGCAGAAAGAGAGAATAGAATTCGAAGTAATCTAGAGAGTACAGAATACGGTAGAGCCTCAAAATGGAGAGGCAAGTAAAAAGTAAATTCATAATTAATTATGAATTTAAAATGTATGATTATGAGGGATGTTACATATTAATTGGATCCCTATTACTTTTTAAGGTAGTATAGAAATCCTTATGGCAATCAGTACAGCTGATGGCCTTGAGAGTGAGTGACAATGCTTGACCTCACTCTCACCTTGCTTTCTGGGGATAGAATCGTGGGAACGGAACCCCGATAGAAGCCCTTCCGGTTTAAGGATACTCAGTTACTTAGTAGAGTTGCAGTTAGTCAGTTGCAGATTTAGAAGCTAGCAAGATGTAACTCTCAGCGCGCATTTTGTCGGGTTATGGGGATCCGGAATAAAATAACATCAAAGGTAAATCGAAGTCTTGTTGTTATTACTAAAAGCTAACAATGACACAAGGCTTCTGATAAGAAATGGTCCCCAGCAGAACCAGACACGGAATCCCCAGATAAGAAAGACCAGACGAGACCTGTAGAAGATATACCGACCATTAGAAGACAGAAGACTAGACGATCAGAAGACGGCCGGAAGAATAGAAGACCAGAGTAAGAAGCAGTAAGAAAGTACGTAACAAATATATCTATTGGGTACTGTGACGAACGGCTACGTTACAAACTTAAGAACTGCAAATAAGGAAAATACATAAAAATAAATCTTATAGATTATATAAAATAACTATGTACATTTATCCAACTCTTCGAAATTAACAATAATCTTTTAAGAGATTTAAAATTCGCTTGAAGCCTTGTGTGTATATTTGGTTTGTAGATTAATTTTGAAAGCTTATAACAACGCAAAGGAAAAAGAATGATATGACGCTACACGTTAGAATATTAATACATTCAAACATTAAAAGCAAATACAGAAACATACTTATTACTACCTCTATACTAACATAGATTAAATTGGAAAGCCATGAACATTCCTTTATGGGGTCCGATGTCTTCTGAAGATAGGATATTAATCCCGATATTTTAAGGCGACATTACGAACTAAAGATACACGCACACACAATATGAGTCTAGGTAAAAAATCATACATAAGTAAAATAGGGAGATATTCTAGCCAAATCAAGACATTAGGTCCCCAAAATTAACTCTCAATTGTCCAATTGGACACATGGCCGAGTGGATTAGGCAGTTAGGTTAAAACAGTTCTAAGTGTCAGTTATCTCTGGTACCCAAGTTCAATCCTGAGTGAAAGCAGTAAGAAAAATAATTAATTAACACAACTCCTACCCCAGCTATGGTTAGCGGAATGAGACCAGGATACCCCCGTGGAATAAATAAAGGGTTAGGTTCAAAGTTCCGTGATGGCTCCCGAATACGACAAGAAAGTTCCCGAGTTTGAAAAGAAGGTTCCCGAGTCCGAGAAGGTTCCCGAGTCCGACAAGAAATACCTGAAGAAGGCCGGAGGTTATATCGGCTGAAACGTTGTACAAATAACAATGAAGAGGGACAATAGTCCGAATAAACGCAGATAATACTAGAGATACAGGTAAATAAGCAACACCTCGTTGTATTTTTCTTCCTTCTCATTGTGATACGCCTTCGAAATCATCGACAAACCAATAATCTTTTAATATAATTGGATCTCTTTTGTTTTATATTTAACGTCTTACAGACAATTTTATATTTTGTTAATTTTCTGACTATTTCTAAATCAACGCTGAATTCTAACCACGGGCTAAGATTCTTCCGATTCTTTTGTTTATATTTTGCGTGTATATTGTGTTAGTTTATATTAAAGCGTTTGATATGTTAACTTAAGATCTATTACAAAGAGTTCAATATGTAAAAGTATAATAATCAAACGTTTTAATAATTATATTACTGTGGTATATCCATAGGTCTTGTTAGTTATTTTTAATAAGTTAATTAATGACTGTTTTGATGGTTTAAAGTCTTTATAGTATAAGCATGTATAGTTGAGAATACGTCAGTTTTTAATGGTTTGCAATAATTTCTAGCGCTGGTGGCTGGGGACTTTAGAATATAAAAACTGTACCTCTGCAGAGAGGTAAGCCACCACCCAATGGGGTGATCTTTGGGCCGTGGATGACAACCCAAGAGGCTAAAAGATAGAAACCTGTTGGCTGAGCAACACTGCACTTTGACACTTACTTAAGCTAGACAGGTGGTCGGCGAGGCCCCCTCCAATATATCGGCTGGTCACGTCAAGCCCTAGTACCTATATTGTTGTCCCACCCCTATTGACCTTATGACACCATCCACCCTTTTTGTCATATATGTGATAGAAGGCGGGTCTTATTGTTCTGGTTATGACTTTAAACTATCTAATGGTGAAGTTTCAGTTCTGGAGCTCAGGGAATGTAGCGTACCCCTTCATTAACTGTTGTGAGGTTTTAAGGGGTCAAATAAGAACAAAACGACGGGTAACAAATGTAGGAAAATGTATTAACAGAAAGTAGACAAATACAATACAGATAAGTGGAAATTTCGTCCGACAAATAGAGTTGGCTTACTCCCATTGGCTTACTGCCAAGCCACAATTATCACTGTTACTTATAGTAATCTGTCGGCGCATTCCATTAATCTTATAGGGTGTATCACCTATAACATTAACATTACACACATTAAAATGTGTTTAAACAATTGAGTTAAAAAGGGGTAAGAGTGAATAAAACCGAAACGTCTTCTGCATAAAATATCACAACAATGTTTGACATGCCGTAAAACCCAACCAAAAAACATCAAGAAAATTGACAATTTTTTGCTAGTGAATTCCATTTTCAGTGGTGCAAAGATTTCTATTGCCATCATTGCCTGTCTGTTTTGATGCTTTAAGGTCTCTTACATAGTTGTGGATACGTGAGTTTTTAATGGTTCCCAATAATTCCACGGTAATCGTTTTCGTAAACACATGTAGATTTCCACTTGTAAATCCCTATATATTTCAAAGCACAAAAAGGGACTGTTCTACTGATTATATAATATCAGGTTTTTCATCGTTTTAGCTATATCAGATAGCTAGCAGCAGCTTTTCCCAAAGTGGGCGTGACTGCCCTGTGGGTTTAAAGAAAATATCCAAGAAAAGGCTGCGAAAGAAAAGGTAGGGGTGGAAAAGGGAAATCAAATAGAAAGGACATTCCCCTTCTCGGAAAACCTTATTCATGAATGTTTAATAACATACGCATTTTATGATATTATAGAACCAGTATAGAGTGAAACAGAAAAGGCGTTTATTTATTCTATGTTGATGGTTGGTTGGATTTTACGTCATGTCAACCCTTGTTGGGTTAATTTGTGCCGAATACGTATTGTTTTATTCATTCCTGATGGGTATTCAATTTTTAAAAAAATCATTTTTAAACACAATTTTTTTTAAGCATTTTTTTCTATTTAACGCATAGATGGGACCTAACAGGTACTACAACTCCAGATGGGTCTGCAAATAAAGGCAATGAAGCGGTACTGGACGCTCTGCACTGGCATGTCCATGTGTTGGTTTCCACAGGATAACGTCGCTTCTGAGTTCATCCTTACTTCTCCAGCAGTGTCCAGCATGTCATGTTCGTCTCACTCGGATGGTTTGTGGAATAGGGGAGAAGTTCCCGTACAGCTGTTACCTTGTGGGGTGTTGTTTTCCTAAATTGAGTAACATTGCTCACAGCATTCTTGTGCAGCTCCCATCTAGCTTATTCTCAATTATTTAATTTGTTTCATTTTAATAGAATAAAATAACATTTCTGATTTAAATATTGAAAACGGAAAATTTTCTAACCCATTTCTAGGCTAAATTTTGCGAAAACGAGGATTTTTAGTGCCTTTTAGTAGACGATCTTTGATGCTATTTTCTCAAACAATGGTACAAGTAAAATATATAATTTCTGGTATCAGTATACTAACACACAACTTTCGCATAGATGGACAATTTGATATTTTAAAAAGTTGATAATTGACTTACTCTATTGGGCACCTCATGTGGTGTAATGATTAGCAAGCTAGATTAGCCGACCATTGTTAATGAGTTCGATTCTCACTGGGTGCCCCATACTTCTGGCTTTGTGCCGCATCTAAGCTATGTTTAGGTTCAAGTGGTGCAACCATACTGTAGTACTGATACAACTACGGCTTGGAAGAAGTATCAAATATATACAATTAACTAAACATACAATATTTCTGTGCTGAGTGATGTTAAAATTAATTTGGTCTTCTCCCGAGGGTCTTCCCTCAAGCAAGTATCTGTCTCTTCGTCTGAAGGGATAAAAACTGGGTTTATTACCCCTAAAAATAAATGCCGACTGAGCTGATCTATTTTGAGCAACACACAATTTGAACCTTGTTTCATGTCTGGTTGGCACTTATGACCAATTTACTGGTTCCTTCCAACAGCGTTTGGGTTTGATAAATACTTATATTCAAAGACATTTCAAGAAGAATAAACACATTCATTTGTTTGTAGATTTGTGTTAGGTATAAGATGTACGCCAAATCGCCACGCCTATTTACGAACTTTCCCAACCGCAGCAGGAACTTCCGGTAAAATTATCCAAATAGAAACGAGCATAGAATACCATTTAAGATCGTCGTCAATGGTCCACGGATTGTTTGCTAATTAGATATTCTACAAGCAGAGATACTACATAATAGAGTTACAAGGAAATCTAACTTATCTAAAACACGCTCTTACCAAATTTGCATCGTAGGAAGGAATAATCATTTTGACAGGTATTATGCTTGTATATATAGATACATACATATATATGTGGAGAAAGGTAAACAAACAGGATACACTTCTCACATATTCTCGGATTAATTCCTCTTATTTCAACACAACACACACACACACACACACACATATATATATATATATATATATATATATATATTCCACGTTTTAATTGAAAGGAATGCTGCCCAAATACACACACACATATATATGTATATATATACACAGACACACTAGCATTGTACCACACACACACACACATATATATATATATATATATATATATATATATATATAATAATAATATACATCTCCACCACATTCTGTCGGATTTCATTCCAATCCTCTTCCACACACACACACACACACACACGCGCGCGCGCATGCACATACACATATATATATATATATATGTGTGTGTGTGTGTGTGTGTGTGTGTGTGGAAAGAGGATTGGAATGAATCCGACAGAATGTGGTGGAGATGTGAGGAATAAAAGAACGAAACTCAGAAAAAAGGGTATATGATATATTTCGCTAGAGCTTTGAGCTCGGCATCATCAGTCGTTTTAATGAATTATCAGGTTATCATACAAGTGTTTTATAGAAGGGGTAGTGTGGCGGGAGGAGGTGGATAGGAGAAGAGGTCAAGTGGGTGGGTGAGCGTTTGTGAGGAGAGGTTTTGAATGGTCAAGCAGGAATCATTGGAGAGTAAGAGAAGGAAATCAGAAGGGGAGAGAGATAGAGATAGTGAGCAGGGAGAAAGTAGAGAGATATGTATATATATATATATATATATATTATATATATATATATATATATATATAGAAATGGATACAACAGAAACCTACTCGAATTTCATCGCTAGAATCATCAGGTTCAAATCCACTGAATTAATCGAGTTACCGATTAATTGCAGCTGATCACACGTATGTTCATTGAATAAGATTTTTCGTTACATACGTGTTATCAACTGCAATTAATCGGTAACTCGATTAATTCAGTGGATTTAACCCTGATGATTTACCGATGAAACTCGAGTAGGTTTCTGTTGTATCCATTTCTTCAATAAATTTTTCTCTGCTTTGTATTGAGCACTTTGTATTTGTTTTATCACGAACTTAACCCTGGATCCTGTGCACGTCCAACGATCGTGTCCATATTCACCGGTAAGCCACCCTTTATATATAAATACAATATATATATATATTATATATAAATACAATATATATATATATATATGCGTGTGTGTGTACAATATATATATATATATGTGTGTGTGTGTGTGTGTGTGTGTATGTGTGCGTACGTGTGTGTGTGTGTGGCGTGCGTGTGTGTGTGTGTTTGTGCTTAAGAAGACTTGTACGTTTTCTATCACACTTGAATGCCTTCAAATCACAAGTATAGACTGATAAAATTAAAAATAAATATCTAGGATTGAGTGTCTCTAATTTTTTGCATTATTATTTCTTCTTCTTCTTCTTCTTCCCATGAATATAATTATACATATTTAAACGCGGCAAAAAACAGAAGAGATTTGCATTAATGCTTCGCCGACGGCTTCACTCTCGTAAAATCACAGATAAAGCGAAAAATTATTCCATTTCTTTTATTTTCTTTTTTTCTTTTTATTTTCCTGTGTTTTTTTATAATTTTATTTATTTATTTATTTATTTTTATTGTTGCCGCAAATTTCGATTCGAATTAATATATAATTCACACTTGAGGGCTATTTTCCTTGAATTTCTTTCAGTCCAAAATTGTCATATACATTTAGACAACGGAAAACAAGATAAATTTAAATCCTGAAAAAAAAAAATTAAGTTAAAATTTCCAGCAATAAATAATTAAATAGAGGAAATAAATATATAAATATATTCAGCAAGTGTTCACGATGTTGTAGTTAAATTTAAAAAAAAAAAAATTCCTGTAATAATTCAGTTATTCCAGAATGCAAATTAGGACATTTCTTTTTTCTTTTTTCTTTCTTTTTTCTTTTTCATTTATTGATTTATTTGAAACTGTTGTATTTGTCAGTGGCTGAAAATCGAAGACGAGTTTAAGGTGAAATAATTTAGAGTATGAATTCCGGTTTAAGATTAGGGAGGGGGGCGTGATGAAGATAAGTTTTAATTGCGATATAAAATATTCATCTCCGCAAGATCATAATGAATAAATATGTAAAGGGACACTTGTGATAGATTTCATATATACGAATAATGCCAAAATTGATTAAGAAAGCTGGTCCCCGAATTTTATAAAATAGGCTGTAATTGGTTTGTTGGTTGGATTCTACGGCATGTCAACCCTTGTTTGGTTATTTTATGCTGAATACATTGTTTTATTCATTATTAGCATTATCTGCATTATTCGGACTATTGTCCCCATCGTCATTGTTATTTGTACAATGTTTCGGCCGATACGCCCTCCGGCCTTCTTCAGGTATTTCTTGTCGGACTCGGGAACCTTCTCGGACTCGGGAACCTTCTTTTCGAACTCGGGAACTCTCTTGTCGTAATCGGGTGCCATCACGGAACTTTGAACAGATAATACTAATCTTCAACCCTCATCTCAAACATTCAGAGAAATAGTTTATTCATTATTGTTATGCATTTAATTTTTCTTGCTCAAACTAATGTTTAACACGTTTTTAATACCTATTTTTGATATATTTAAACCATAGATGGGGACCCTAGCAGGTATTAACACGCCGGGTCAGAGGACCTGGGAGTAATGGTGATGAAGGGGTACTTTCTCAAGAGCTCCAGAATTGGAACTTCAGTAAGAGTTTAACTTCATACCCGGAAGATTAAGAACCTCAGAAACTGCCTTCTAGCATACATAGTATATATGATAAAAAGGGTTAGGGCTTGCCATAGAAGCAATAATATTGGGACATTATAATAGGTACTAGAAAAAAGGGTTTAGGTCAGATAGATTGATTAATGGATTGATAGACTTTAATGACATCTCAATCTGTTTAGGGATATTTTGTGCTGAGAATTTAGGGAGTCACGTTTATTGCAATTGCCTGTTTGTATATTGTATATAATTTTTAATACACGATCCTATCAAATATGAATCATCTTTTAAATAAATCTACTTTACGCATAAATGCCGCCCTGTCGGTTAGGCATTAGAATGCACCGACTGCACCTCTGCAGAGGGGTAAGACTCCCCCAATGGGGCCACCTGTTGAACGTGGGTGGCGACCCGTGATGCTTAAGGATAGAACCCAGGTGGATGAGCAGTCCATGACTTGCAATATTCCACTTTGGCCCTATCTTGGGCTAGACGGGCGGCCAGAGAGGCCCCCCTCCGATCAATCGGCTGGTCACGTCAAGCCCTAGCACCTATATGATTTTCCCAACCCTATTGCCCTTATGATAAGCCCCAACCCCTTTTTATCATATGGGTGCTAGAAGGCGGCGACTGAGGGTCTGCATGTCCTGGGAATGACTCTATCTGATGCTGAGGTTTTAGTTTTGGAGGTTTGGGGAATGTGGAGCACCCCTTCATCACCATTTCTCCCTGGTCCACACTGACCCGGAGTGGTAATACCTGTTAGCGTCCCATCTATGGGTTAAATAGAAAAACATGAGTTGATAAACAAAATTGTATTATGCATTAAGAATGAATTTATTTCACAACTTTGTCGGCATTTAATGACCCACTGAGGTTAATATGCCGTAAAACAAAACAAACCAAACCAAACTTTACGCATAAATGAAAAATTAAGATTATGGGGGAGAATAAAGATACGTTTTGTGTTATAAAATATATATATTTCCAAAGAACAGAATTAAAAATTTGGAAAAGGATATTTGTGATAGATTTAATATATACGAATAATAACAAGATTAATTAATGAATTAAGCAGCCCTTTCGGTTGGGGCTTTAGAATGCAACGACTGCCCCTCTGCAGATAGGTAAGACCCCCACCGCAATGGGGCTATATGTTGGTCGTGGTTGGCGACCTGTGATGCTTAAGGATATAAACCTGATGGCTGAGCAGGCGTTACATGCAGCACCCCACTTTGGCCCTTACCTAGACTAGACGGTCAGTCGGAGAGTCCCCTTCCAATCAATCGGCTGGTTACCTTGAGGTGATTGGCTGTTACTAACAACCAATCAGATGCGCGGTGCTTTGTATTTAAATGGGTTAGAGTTCTACAACCGCATTGTCAAACGTCTTTTAGCGGCTATTGTTGGTGGTTGTACCAGAGTTTGATCACCTCTGATATGGTCAGCAGGGCGAGGGAAGTCTGATGTTGGATGACCCAAAACTTCCCAATAAACCCTGCGGATTACATCACTGACGACAACCACCAGCGCCCCAAATGTAGGAGCGAATATTTAAAGTAGCTCTAGCACGTTTTGACTATGCTAAACAGATGTTAGGTGAAATAATTAAAAGTATAAATTCCTGTTTAAGATTAAGAGAAGTTTTGATTGCGTTGTTGAAAAAAAAAGATCATAATGAATAAATATGTAAAGGGACCCGTGTGATAGATGTTATATATACGAATGAGATTGTAAATTTTACTCCGCGATTTTATAGAATAGGCTAGATAGATTGATCAGATAGATTGATTAACGGATTGATTGACCTTAATGGCATGTCAATCCGTTTAGGGTTATTTTATGCCTAGAGGTTAGGGAATCGTACTTATTTACGTGTCTGTTTATCATTTGTATTTTTTGTAAACGGTCGTGTCAAATAGGTACCATTTTTCTAATAAATCTATTTGACGCATAAAAGAGAACTGAATAATTACTACTGATATATAGTGAATAAGGGCCGGGTTAGCTCAGTCGGTAGAGCGTTCGGCTAGAAACCACAAGGTTCCTAGTTCGATACCGGTCCTCGCCAACTTTCGAATGTTTTTTGTTGTTGTTTTAACCCACTACCTATGTGGAATGTTGCTGCTTGTGTGTGACCTATTAGCTGACCGTCCTACTACAATCCGCCATAAGCCTCTCATGGTGGTGTGATCAGGCTACATTTATTGTGTTTCTCTTTCTTTTTCCGTAGTATCTTTTGTATTTGGCAACTTTACTTTTCACTTACTATTCGAAGCTATAAAAAAAATCTACATATTTTAATTGCTCATGATCCGATTTTTTTCGGAAAGTGTTCGAGGACTGCTTAACAATTTCCCCCCCCTGTCGTCTTTGATTTTTAAAGCACATATATCTCCAAGTGATCATCCGAGATTTGGAGATTCTATTTCTCCGGATAATCCATAACACTTAAATCTTAAACCAGTTTCAGAAGTAATGTCAGCCATTGTTCGTTTTCACTTCACTTTAATAAAATTAAAATAAACAAAACTTTTTTGATATTTTTTTTTCTTTTTACTTAAGCGTATTTGTAATTATTTAAACTCATTTAATCAGTAATTTTTAATTACTTATTTGGCGAATTCTGTGCAGATTTTCTAATTAATTAACGGGTCAAGGTTTAGGACATCGGGTCTGTTTTCTCTGTTTTTAATTTGGAAGTAATTGGATGAACGTATCCTGGAAAAAATAATCGATGCTAAAAACTAATGATCCCAAATTCTGTATTGCAAGAGCGAAGTAATTCCCCTTGCTATGACAAATTAACCATGTATGAAAGATAGCTGCGTGAATGCCTTAACGGTTATCGACATTTAAAAAATGGTTGTAAAGAGATGAGTTCGAATCCTAGACAAAGCTGTTTGCGTTCCTTGTTTTCCAATATTGATGGCCATAATTAACACGAAAAGAAAGAAAGAAATAGGAAGAAATAAATAAATAAAAAAGGAAGAAATAGAAATATAGAAAGAAGGAAATAGAAAGAAGGAAATAGAAAGAAAGAAAGAAGAAAGAAATAGAAAGATATAAAGAAAGAATAGAAAAAAAAACGATATAAAGAAAGAATAGAAGAAATAAAAAGATATAAAGAAAGAATAGAAAAAAAGCGATATGAAGAAAGAATAGAAATAAATAAAACAAAGAAAGAAAGAAAGAAAGATAGAAAAAGAAAGAAAGAAAGAAAGAAAAAAGGAAGAAATAGAAATAAAGAAAAAAGGAAATAGAAAGAAAGAAAGAAAGAAAGAAATAGAAAGATATTAAGAAAGAATAGAAAAAGCGATATAAAGAAAGATTTTGATTTTGACTTTGTTCTTGTTTTACGGCATATCAACCTCAATGGGTCATTTAATGCCGACTACGTTTTTGAAATGAATTGGTGATAATGTTTAATTGTATAAAGAAGAAGAAAGAAGAAAGAAAGAAGAAAGAAAAGGAAAAGAAAGAAATAAAAAGGAAGAAATAGAAATAAATAAAAAAAGAATAAAGAAAAAAGGAAATAGAAAAGAAGAAGAAATAGAAAGATATAAAAAGAATAGAAAAAAGCGATATAAAGAAAGATAGAAAGAAATTAAACAAAGAAAGAAAGAAAGAAAGAAAAAGAAATAAATAAAAAAGAAGAAATAGAAAGAAAGAAAAAAGGAAATAGAAAGAAAGAAGAAAAAAAGAAAGAAAGAAATAGAAAGATAGAAAGAAAGAATAGAAAAAAAGCGATATAAAGAAAGAATAGAAAGAAATAAAACAAAGAAAGAAAGAAAGAAAAAGAAAGAAAAAGAAAGAAAGAAAGAAATAAAGAAAAAAGGAAATAGAAAGAAAGAAGAAAGAAAGACATAGAAAGATATAAAGAAAGAATAGAAAGAAATAAAAGAAAGAAAGAAAGAAAGAAAAAGAAAAAAAGAAAAAGAAAGAAAGAAATACAAAGAAAGAATAGAAAAAGGAGAAAGAAACAGGGGAAATCAAAGTGAACAGAAGAAAATAGAAATAAGTAAAGTTGGTTGGTTGGATTTTACGGCATATTAACACTTGTTGGGTTATTCTATGCCGAAAACGTTTTATTTTTCTATGCTTGATGGTATTCAATTTTTTCTAACTCATTTCTAAACACTTTTCTAAAATCTTTTTTTTTTCTATTTATGCCTAGGAACCGAAAAGCTACTACTACTCCGGGCCAGATGGACTCGGAAGTAATGGGGTTATGAATGGGGTACTCCACTCTTTACAGAGCTCCAGAAGTTAACCTTAATCATTAGATGCAGTTTTACGCCATACTCAGGACAAAATGAATAAAGTAAGAGGCAGGGAACAGAAATAAAGAAACAAGAGAAAAGGAGAAAGAAAGCTCGAAAACGAACGAAAAAAAAGAAGAGAAATATAAAGCAAGTAATGAAAGAAAAATTAATAATTAAAGAAATATTATTTTGAAAAGAAAGAAGTAAACAAAAAAGGACAAAGAAAGTACAGAATGATGAAAAAGAAAGAAAGAAGGGATAACGTTCTAGAATTTCTTGCTGAAAACGCTGATATTTTATTCATTCTTAATGGCAAAACCTGTGGATATACCACAGTATGATAATTTAATTATTACAACGTTTGATATGTTTACCTAAGAGCTATTGTGAAATAATTCAATATGTGAAAAGTATAATAATATTGATTTAACACGCATACTCTCTCTCCCCCTCTCTCTCTCTCTCCTCTCTCTCTCTCTCTCTCTCTCTCTCTCTCTCTCTTTCTCTCTCTCAGTCTTTTTCTTTCTTTCTGTCCAACATTTGATTATATTCAATTGAATAGATTAGCGTTATCTCTTCATCGCTCTCGTCCCCTATCTGTATTCTCTCTCTCTCTCTCTCTCTCTCTTCTCTCTCTTCTTCCCCCTCTCTCTCTCTCTCCCTCTCTCTCTCTCAGTCTTTTTCTTTCTTTCTGTCCAACATTTAATTATATTCAATTGAAATAGATTAGCGTTATCTCTTCTGCGCTCTCGCCCCCTATCTGTACCTTCCCTCTACTCTCTTTCTTTCTCATATTTTTCATAAGAAATGTTGGTGGATAAGCAACACCAAATAATCTGAACTTTCATTTTTGCATTTCATCTTGGATGATTTGGATGGTATCACTTATAACCAGAGCTAGTAGCAAGATATTAACGTACGTAAAATTTGGGAACAAGAGAATTACTCCATTGATTGGAGTGGAGCCCTCCGTTCCATTGTTTTAATTATCTTGTAATTAATAGTTTTTAACATTAAAACGCATGGTGAATTGAATGCAGTTTTAATTAATTTTAGATTTGATTAATTTTGAAAGAGAGTTTGCTTTTTTAACCGTAGGGGAGAGCATTAAGAGCGTTACCTTAATGTTCACGTAAATTTAATCTACAATAGAATTTACATAGTATATATTTACATAACATCTCCGCATGATGTGGCACAATATTAATATTGAACTCCTGCTTACTTTAAGCCGCTTACATAGCCCCCCCCCAGACTGTAAT
>CM042141.1:46766430-46778930 GCA_023376005.1 Doryteuthis pealeii | reverse complement strand
CTTTACTTACTTACTTTAATATATATATATATATATATATATATATATATATATGTGTGTGTGTGTGTGTGTGTGTGTGTGTGTGTGTGTTGTGTGTAAAAATGGAATTGGAAATGAATCCGACAATATGAGGAAGAATGAATAAAGAAAAGAAAGAACAGAATGGATAATAAAAGATGAATTTAATCAATATCACTTACACATGTGTTTCGGTCAGTTCATCTCTGTGTACACAGAGATGAACTGACCGAAACACATCTATAAGTGATATTGATTAATTTCATCTTTTATTATCCATTCATATATATATATATATATATATATATATATGAGAAGTAAACAAACAGACGATGTTTGTGATATGGCTATTTTCAGCCGACAATATTTGGGAGAATATGTGCTTAATTGAAGTCGAACCTAATTTTTGAAAGTTAATTCATTAATAATTAATTAGGCGGGATTTACCTATATATTTACTTATTTAAATATATAGGTAAATCCCGCCTAATTAATTATTAATGAATTAACTTTCAAAAATTAGGTTCGACTTCAATTAAGCACATATTCTCCCAAATATTGTCGGCTGAAAATAGCCATATCACAAACATCGTCTGTTTGTTTACTTCTCGTAAGTTCGTATAGAGGTCACTTAAGAGGAATATAAACACCTACTACTTAACAAAACGAAGAAATCTTGCTAAGTCCATTTGGTGTGGAGGTAAGACGCTTGCTTGTCAATTTGACCGACAGGTTTCGAATCACACACGGGGCGGTCTTCGTATCTATAGCTCTGCTGATGAGGCCTAATAGGCCGAAATGTACATACAGAGATTGATTTTTCTCGATTTGTTTAGCCTTACATTTAAATAGGTAAATCCCGCCTAATTAATTATTAATGAATTAACTTTCAAAAATTAGGTTCGACTTCAATTAAGCACATATTCTCCCATATATATATATATATATATATATATATGATGGAAAAATAAAACAATTAATATCCATATATATCCAGTTAGTCAGTATGTATGTCCGGATAAAAATATGAAAATGAAACAATTAATATCTATTCATATATAAAGAGCAGTCGGTGTGTATGTATGTCCGGATGAAACTTCAAAAATAAAACAATTAATATCTATCTATCTATACATATATAAATGGCAGTTGTGTGTATGTATGTCTCGATTAAAGTACAAAAATAAAACAATTATTATCTATACACATCTAAAAGGTAGTTGATGTGTATGTATGTCCGGTAGAAAGTACGAAAATAAAACAATTAACAAAAAGTAAATATACATACACATTAAATATCATGAGTTCTCGCTTTTTGTGCAAAACGTATGAAGATTTGATTTATATTCGAAGATATTCAAAAATTAAGTCATACATAGAAATAGCATTGAAATTCTACTTAGAAATTTCAACATAACCACACACACACACACACACACACACACACACACACACACACACATATATTATATTATATATATATATATATATATTGTAGATCATATGGGTGCTATATATGCTGCATATAATTTCGGTATTAAACAATCATCAGGACACTGTTAAGAAATGTTTAATATATATATATATATATATATATATATATATATATATATATATATATATATATATATATACTGTGTTAGGTGTTACGAATATCTGAGAGAATACTTTTGGACAGTAAAGTGTATAGTAAATGTGTGAATATGATCTTATTAACCGTTAATTTTTATATGTGCGTTTGTTTACGAAAGCTGATGACGTGATCATTGCATGTGCAAAATGGAAAGTGTTGCAGAAATTCTTATTTTCTAAACATTAATATAAATATAAAATACGTCATATCATTGTTAGCATTTCGTTCTCCGCCTATTCCCGTTTCTGCATGCGTCATCCTATGATCTTCACTTTCCATTTTTGCACATGCAATGATCACGACATCAGCTTTCGTAAACAAACGCACTTATAAAAATTAACGGTTAATAACATCATATTCACACATTCACTATACACTTAACATCTTTCATTTTGTCTCTTACAAAAACATTCCTTAACAGTGTCCTGATGATGGTTTAATACCGAAATACTTAAGTATTGACACATAAAATTGTTTCCCCTGATCGTAATATCCTGTGTTTCTTATATTTTTGAAAATATTTTCTTCTCATATTGTCGGATTAATTACCTCACCGTATTTCCATGTATATATATATATATATATATATATATATATATATATATATATATATATATATATATATATATATATATAACCTCTTCTTTTATATATTCACCCCGTCTTGTCAATACGTGTGTGTGTTAAACTGTTTCTATCTTCTGCATTTTAAAAACTTATTTGCAATATTCATATTTACCAACCCCTCCGCATGAGCAGGATGCAATACAATGTCAATTTCTCACGATAAGGATTAATTGAAAGCTTTACCCTCTCCTAGACTGATCGCCCATTCAAAATTAAAGAGCCCAGTCTGCCCTTTTATAAAATATAATTTACCCATAGCTGGAGTGAGAGTAGTTGAATGCATACCTTTCCCAAGGTATTAAATATATGTGAAATGCAAATAGTCTCGTCCAGGATTTGAACTCGAATCAAGTTATCTATTCCTTCCAATTCTATCCAGTATCGCACGCGCAATATAAACACGTTTTATTTATGTGTCTCTAATTCATCTTCATCTCTCTATTAAATCAGAGATCCGTATGCACATCATTACTATCATGTGTTAAGTATTCTATGTGTTACGTATACCTGAGTCAATATATAAGAATTCATGATCTCTTCGTAAAATACACAGACAAACCCTTCGCACTAGTAGCATGTGACACATGATCAATTTCTTAAGCGGAGTTTAACAGGTCTGAATTCAGTATTTTCCGCTACAAGACTGGTTACCTAGCCAACTTCAAAAAGCCCAGTCTGCCCTACTATTTACCCATAGGTTTAATTAAAGTAGTAGGATGCATACCTTTGCCAAGGGTAATGACACTATGTGAACTTCAAACAGCCTCGTCCAGGATTTGAAATCAGGTCGACGACTCCAACCGTTTCACAATACGCCTCCATGTAATCATTATAACGAATCAGGTTTTACTTGGAGAGGAGTTGGGCATCACCAAGTAACTAATTGTTCTGAGAGGTGTAATGATAGAGAGGGATTACAAGGCATAGTGCCCCGATACATTCACAGATGAGGTTGTTTAGGCGCTACTCATAAAGCAATTACAGGTTTTCACTTCGGCTTTTCTACAATACGAAATATGAAATCAATAAGATAGAGATAAATTTCAGAACACTGAATGAGAAATAATCTGAAAACATAAATAATATATCTAAAAATATATGTAGGATGATAACGTGAAGCATACAATGAAATCCTGTCGCTAATCATTGGCTTAATGGTAACAGTGCACCGGATTATGAGAGTCAGTGGACATCGTAAAATATATGAATAAATAAATGAATTCAGACAATGACAATGTTGAATTTGTGTAGGATCATTATGAAAATGCTGAAGAGAGCAACAAGAACTCTTCTCCCCTCAGTGATAATCATTAAATAATTCTCGTATAAAATACATTAACGATGATTATTTTGTTGTATTCGTTGAGTTTTCAAATCCATTCTGAATGATTGCTTTCACTAGGGATCAAGTGACAGATTGACGTGTTAAAAAAAAAGTACCAGTATGGTTTTTCGACGCGGATGGACTTGACATTATAGATCCTACTAAGGTTGATATGCCATTAAGCAAAGAAACCATTCCTTGACCTGACATTTGGAATGTCCAATATAGATATTATATTGGAGATTCGGTGTCTTATTTATTAAGGATGTCTATGAAAATCCGAAATAAATTTGCCTTGAAATGTTGAATTTGTGTAGGATCATTATGAAACTGCTGGAGAGAGCAACAATAACTCTTCTCTCTTCAGTGATAACCATTAAATAATTCTCGTATAAAATACATTAACGATGATTATTTTGTTGTATTTGTTGAGTTCTCAAATCTGTTCTGAATGATCGCTTTCACTAGGGATCAAGTGACAGATCTTTAAAAATACAAAACTACAACTCACACTAAATATTTATGGACGAAAATAATCTACAAAGAAAATATTAAGAGTGTTTTTGATTTTTTTGAGCGATGGAACGGTTAGTCACATGATAAGCAAATGCAACAAACTGGCACAAAAGGAATACGAGAGTTGACATGACTGGGTGGGAAAGGTAATCCCATGGGAATTATACAAGAAACTAACATTTAACCTGGCTTACAAATAGTATGTGTCATCTAATCCATGTTGGCTTTTTAGCGGATCGAAGAGTAAATATAAAAGAAATCAAGTATATGAAATGAAAGTAAGATACAAACTAACACAAAAGGAATACGAGAGCCGACATGACTGGGTGGGAAAGGTCATCCCATTGGGAATCGTGCAATAAAATGCCGGGGAGAAGTGAAGAAAGCTATAATAACCTTCCTCCCTTCAGTGATAATCATTAATTAATTCTCGTATAAAATGTATTAACGATGATTATTTTGGTGTACTCGTTGAATTCACTGGGGATAAAGTGACAGATTGATATGTTGAAAAGTACCAATATGTTTTTTGGACAAGGATGGATTTGACATTATAGATCCTACTAAGGTTGATATGCCATTGAACGAAGAAACCAAACCATTCCTTGATCTGGCCTATTAAAAGTCCAATATAGATCTTATTATATTGGAGATTCGCTGTCTTCTTTATAAACAATTTCTCTATAGAAACCTGCGTTAGATTTGCCTCAAAACAGCCCATCTCATCAGTCCTGTAATTAGTCTTATATCTCAATAAAATAAAGGTTTACATAATATATAGTGTGTTTAATTTGCATACCAGTTCAAACAAAACTAGGTTTCATAAGTAATTACTTGTTGTTATTGATTTTTAATATAATTGTTTTATTCTCCAACCTACTAAAATCGCTAATATGAATGATTTTATGTGGAAGCAAATTTAGATGTGTGTGTGTGTGTGTGTGTGTGTGTGTGTGTGTGTGTGTGTGTGTGTCCTCATCAGGACACGCCTACACAAGATATACATGACTCACCAACCGTCCCTTGGTTATCACCCCTTACAGGTCCTTCATGCAGCATACATATTTCCACAAAGTTGATTGATGTAGGGTTTTGCTGGTGGGTCTACTCTGGTGTCCATGTGTAAGTATCCACGGTTGTTCGTTCTTGCTTGTAGCATGTCTTCTTGCGTCCAGCATGTCCGAAAAGCAGCCACTCATTAAACATTAACGAACAAGTAGCCTACCTAGGAAAAAGGCGCCTTCAAAGTATTAACTTGGGATCTGACACTCTTGTCCCGATGGCCTTTCAAAACAGCAAAGTCGTCTTTCGGCGTGATAGCCGACATTTCCTAAAAGCATTTTCCTTAAACTTGTCAGATATCTAACTTTTAACATAGATTATAGATATACGTAATACACATTTTCATAGAATATGATTGCTGTGGTATATCCACGTGTCCTGCTAGTTATAATTAATACACTATAACTACTATTATCTGGTAACACACTCTGGTTACAAATTAGAGTCCAAATCGTCCAAGATGAAATTCAAATATGTAAATCTTGATTATCTGGTGTTGCTAATCAACCGAATTCTCATTATTAGGAGTACCGTCCCCTCAAGTAAATAATGGATCATTCCTTTTATGATAAAGAAATAAAGCTTTAAAAAAAAAGAACAGACTGTTAAGAAATATATAATACGAAATAAAGTAAAAAAGAAAGAGATTAAGGGGAAGATAAAGAGAGGGGTTGCAAAAGCGATAGCGCTAATCTGTTTCAATCGAACATAATGAAAAGAAAGAAAAAAAAAGAAAAGAAAAGAAGAGTGAGAGGGGATAAATCAAGGGGCCGGATTAGCTCAGTCGGTAAAGCGTTCGGCTAGAAACCACAAGGTTCCTAGTTCGATACCGGTCCTCGCCAACTCAGCGTATGAGTAGCACAGGGATCTGTGTGGTAAAATAATGAGCTGATGGTAGGTGTGGCGCTCCACCTCGGATGCTAAAAAAATACAATCTCCTTGTTCTAGCGCTAGGGAAAAGGGGATAGACTCCCTCGCTGACTGGCTGGTACCGACATTAGGCCGCCCCGACGTCTTTACTTACATATTGAACTATTTGCAATAGCTTCTAAGTAAACATATCACATGTAATAATCAAAGTATCATATTGTGGTATATCCAAAGGTCCTGTCAGTATATAGATAGTTACGGTAGTCACATATATTAATTTCTAATAGTAGCACGGACAAAACATAAAAAGGAGTTACTAAAGTTTATTAGTCAAAATGAAGGAGGAGTGCTTTAGTATTAGAGCTATCAGAAGTAAATTATCATATTGTGGTATATTCACAGGTGCTGCAAGTAGAACTTATAGTTAAAAGAAAAATAGGGTTTTGGTAAACGCATTTCGTCAGTCTCTTAAAATAATTCATTTAAATGTGAAAAGTCATACGTTGAGTTAATTAAGGAGACAATATGAAAACTGAAACACCGGGTGATTTTTAAAAGGAAAAAAAACATGATAAATGAAGCGGCAAATAGAACCAGCATGTAGAATGGTTTTTACGTTGGTTCTAATGTTGATTTATTTGAATCTAATCTCAACGTAATTGAAGAATTGAGTCAATCTATCATTTGAATACACATTACTATATGTAAAAAACAAAAAAAAAGACAACGTTTAAATTCTGTGATAAATCAAAAGGATTGGCAGAAAATATATATTCCTGTTATTTTTTTGTGAAGGAATTTCCGTTATTTTGTTTCCGGTTCACTTCAGAAATTTGTTTTGTTTTGTGTTTTATTTTTTTTCTCTTAAATAAAGTGGCCTATCTATTTTGAATTTTCAAGAAATTAGCTTCGCCTCATTAGGCATGAACTTGACAAATTAGAAAAATGTCTGGAGAAAAATGAAAAAAAGGAATTATCTGAGAAAATATCATTAAAGTATTTTCTCCCAAGCCAATTTGGACTGACACGCACCACCTGGATGATGAAGAACGTACAGAATTGATATATATATATATATATATATTATATAATATATATATATATATATATATATACATATATATATATACATATATATATATATACATATATATACATATATATATATATATATATACATATATATATATATATTATAATATATATATATATATATATATATATATATATATATATATATATATATAATATATATATATATATATATATATATATACATACATATATATATATAAATATATATATAGGGGTGTACTTCTAGGTCGGTATTTATATGTGTAGGAGTGCACGTGTATTGGTAAATTATATATAATATATATATATATATATATATATATACAACACACATATATATATATATATGTGTGTGTGTGTGTGGTGTGTGTGTGTTGTGTGTGTGTGTGTGTGTGTGTGGTGTACTTCTAGGTCGGTATCAATATGTATAGGAGTGCGCATGTATTTTGTAAGTATATATATATATGTATGGTGTTTGACTGCCTTGGTGTATTGCTGGATGTGTGTGCGAGCATATATGAGTACGGGTATATTTTGGAGGGTATATATATATATATATATATATACAATATATATATATATATATATATATATATTATATATATATATATATATATATACATCTTGGTTTATGTGTTTATATGCGTGTTTAGGTATCTGTGTAAAGGCAACTCAAAATATATGTATACATATTATAATATTGGATTTTATCGCTCAATATAAGTATTTAAATATAAGTATGCTTATATAAAAATATTTGCCTACATAAACATATGTCTGGTGTGGTGTGTGTGTGTGTGTGTGTGTGTGTGTGTGTGTGTAGACTTAGGCAGATCGATAGAGGCATATATATAATCGATATATGATTTGTTTTAATCCACCTATTAAGAGCAATTAATAAATAGAAAATTAATGTTTTAATCAAATTGTTCATTTTATGGTAATTGTTTTAAATGACAGACTGATTATATTCTGATTAAGCTGATTCTTCTCTCTCTATCCATTTTCACTACCCCCTCCTCCTCTCTCTCTCTCTCTCTCTCTCTCTCTATATATATATATATATATATATATATATATATATATATATATATATATGCATCTTTTCGTAATTTCAAGAAAACGTTGCAACTTAATGCCACTTGAAATACTTGCTATATATTTTTTTGAAATCATTTATTACAGGAAACAAACAAGAAATATATATTTTTAAATCAAGGAAACAATCAGATTGTTAACGAAAAATTGTTTTATTATTAATTATCAATCGAAGTTCTTGTAAGAACATTTTATCTTTTGGATTATTTGGATTATTCAGACTATTGTGCTCATCTTTAATATTATCTACACAACGTTTGATGTGCCCTGAGAGTCTGATAAGAAATACATGAAGGCCAGACGACTCATCGGCGGAAAGGTTATGTAAATAACAATAAAGTCGAGGGCAATAATCCGAGAAATAATGAAACCTCATCAAAAAAAAAAATCAGAGAGAAATGTTATTTTTTGTTAACAAACCAATACCTTATTAAATATTGTGTACAGCGATAGAATTATAAACATTGGCATTATCAGGGCTTGGCAAAGTTAGCTCCATAGTAAAACTGAAACAACACCTAAAAGTTTAACTAATTAGTTCTAAATACTAGCAAAAATAAAATCCTCCAGGCAGAGTTTATACGCTCTTTCGTAAAAAAATGTAAACATATTTCTGAAACCTCATATCATTTTTAATAATAGACAAAAATAGTGTTGGTCTCGAATTTCAAATAAATATATTTTCTTTCTAATAAATCCAAGTTACTAACAGTTAAATGAATTATAATATTTAAGGTTTTTCTTCGGGGCATCAAATGAAAAAAAAAAAATTGTTTTGTTTTACGATAGACGATAATCAAAACAGAACATGTTTTTATGCACAGTATAATAAAATATAAATTATTATTTAATATTAATAAAATTATGTTATATTATTAGTAATTTTATTGCAAAATACTAAGTTTAACTTGAGAACACATTTTTATTTTCATTTTTTAGACCTGTGACATTGAATATGAAAAAAATTCAGAGAGGATAGGCAAGATTGATGAAACTGTCGTTAGAGAAATCGTTTGTATATCTTTTGTTACCGAGTTTATTTTTAAGCAGAGGGGGGCAAGCATGATTGATGAAACTGTCGTTGAATTTAAACTCGTAATAAAAAAGTAATGACTATTTTTTGTTTGTAGATTATTTTCACGTAAAAATCTAAACGTTAGATAACTATTAATATGCATTAAGATAAAACATATATATATATATATATATATATATATATATATATATATATATATATATATATATATATATATATATATATATATATATATATATATATATATATATATATATATATATAGCGGATATGTATTTATTAAAATTTGTTTTAATAGGCAATGTGGACCGTTTAATGATTCGTACCTAATTTATGATATACTATTAGAGTATACATAATACAGGGTCGTTCTCTATTCTCTGTATTAATTATCTTGACTATAAATCAAATACTCATTGATAAACGTATGCAATTTCTGAGGTTACTGTGATGTAAACAGTGACAGTTTTTATTTGCAGATAGGCATATACCGAATGACCATTATAATAAGATATATCAAGGAAGCACGAAATATATTAGCCACGACACGAAATTTTGAATTATTCATTTTTTTTTTTTAATCTATGTAGTATAGTTTTTATTACTATTTCACGATATTTTTGAATCAAAATACTAACGGATAAATACTTATCTCTGAATGTTTTAGGATAGTTTTAAGTAAGCACATATATAAGATATGTATACCTAAGATCTCTACTGTTATTTATATATATATATATATATATATATATATTATATATATATATGTATATATATATATATATATATATATATTATATGTGTGTATATAATATATATATATATATATATATATATATATATATATATATATATATATATATATATATATATATATATAATATATATATATATATATATATATATATATTACTGCTAATTACTGCTAACTGCAGGAGTTTTGTTTATGCATATCTATAACATAGCTCCTGGAGTTAGGTGTAGTTAATCATATCTTGAGTAATTCAGTGGATTTAACCCTGAAGATCCTTATAGGTGAAACCCGAGTATGTTACTTCTGTACATACCATAGTATAAATTCGCTCTACTTACCTATTGAGCATGTTGGATTTGTTATATCGCTGACTTTATTATGGTAAAACTTGTATCAACGAAGCATTGGGACCAATTTTACCGGTAAGTCATCCCATATTTAATTCCAGTTTAATTTGTTCTAATTGGTCGTAATTTGCAATTAAGTCAAAACCTGACCCATCTATGTCTGTATTATACATCCCCTTTTTACTCTCTATATGCCAGTGAAAGGGCAGTGAAGGGGAGTGACATGAAAAAGCAGCAGCCAGCCGTGACCCCCCCCCCCCACGTTTGAAAAAAATGTACAAAACTCAGGGAAATATTCGATTATAATTAAATTTTCAGTTTTGCAATGAATTAATTTTTATTTTATTTTAAAATTTTCTGATTTTTTTCAAGTTTGGGGTGCAAAATATCCGTGTGTATATATGTGATTGATACTATTTTCTGCATAAATAAAAAGACTAAACACAGAAGGTGTGAATAGAAGAAAAGGGTTTTTTTTGACTCTTCGCGGAGAAACCATCCGGCCCCCTGCCCCAAAAAAATGCTTTGCTGGTGGCGGCTGTAAATGAAAAAAAGAAAAAAAAAACACACCAGCTACGATTGAGTCCGTAGTCGAAGCGGTGTTACTTGAATAAAAAAAAAACTCGGGTTAGGGTTTGGGTTTGAGGTTGGGGTTGGTGTTTAGGGTTAGTTTAATGGGAAAATAAATAATTTGGGCTTTGTTTTTTCTAACCCCAAAAATACAGAACCCAGACATTTTGTAATAAAACTGTTAATTTTAACTAGGGGTGGGGTTAGAGTTTAGGGTTGGGGTCGGGTTTTCGGGAAAAACGTTCTAAGTTGGTTGTCTTTTTTTGTTTGTTTTTTGCAAGCGACACCGATTTCGTCTACGGACTTCAATCGTAAGCTGGGGTTTTTTTTTCAGCAGCCACGGCTAGCGTTTTTTGAGACAGGAGGCGGGAGGTTCTCGCGAAGAGTACGGTATTTTTTTAAAGAATCTGCTCGAGTTGTAAATAAGTACCGAAAATCGAAAAATGAAATGAAAATAAAAACTAAAAACTAATTTTTGTAGTATTATTTGGGTAATATTTGCGGAGTTCTGTCCTGGAATCCTGCCTCAAAAAATGGTAGCCAGTGACTGCTGAAAAAAAAAACCCAGCTACGATTGAATTCCGTAGCCGAAGCGGTGTAAAAAATAGAGTTAGGGTTTAGGGCTAGGGATGGGGTTGGGGTTGGGGTTTGGGTTTAGGGTTAGTTTAATGGAAAATTAATAAATAATTTGGGTGACCCAAGAAAACCAGAACCACAAATTTTGTAATAAAACTTAATTTTAACTAGAGGGAGTGGGGGTTAGGTTTCAGGAAAAACGCATTAAGTTTTTTTCTTCTTCTTTTTTTCAAATGATACCGCTTTGGCTACGGACTTCAATCGTAGCTGGTGTTGTTTTTTCAGCAGTCTGCGGCTAGCAGTTTTCGAGGCAGGAGGCCAGGACAGAACTCTGCAAAGATTACCATTATTTGTATTTTTCAGACCATTGTCCTCGTCTTCATTGTTATCTGTAGAGCGTTTCGGCCGATGTGCCCTCTGGCCTTCTTCAGGTATTTCTTGCCGGACACAGGAACCTTCTTGTAATAGGGAGCCATCATGGAACTCTAAACCTAACCCTTTATTCAGCCCACGGGGGTATCCTGTTCTCATTCCACTAACCATAGCTGGGGTACATGTGTTAAGCTATGTTAATTATTATTCTATGTTACTGCTACCGCTGACCAGGATTGAACCTGCAGTCTAGAGATGTCATTTAGAACTGTCTTAACCTAACTCCTTTATCTACTAGCTTATGTGTCTAATTGGGCAATCCCGTGTGAATTTCTTTCAATCGGAAAAAGTTACAATTTATTTTGTAAAAACGGATTTTAAGTAGCGTCTTGACAGGCATCTTGATCGAAATTGACCGAAAACATCGTTTTAAATGTATCAAAAAGAAATTACATGTGTAATATTATTTTGCTTTTTTGATGATGCTCATTATGCTACTTTTTCGACTTAAATAATCGGTTTAATGAATTTTGATTCGTTTTTAAAAATGAAAAGCAGATGATATTTTGGCAGATCCTACTCTTTTCCTAATCCCAATCATCTAGCGAGAGCTTTAACGGGTG
>CM042141.1:46748930-46763930 GCA_023376005.1 Doryteuthis pealeii | reverse complement strand
ATAGTAATTTCATTATAATATAAATATATATGTGTAACTATTATATGTATATATACTGTGTTATAAATAAACATAAATATGAATACATATATATGATACATATATTAACGGTAGTATATGATGTACTAGGATGGTGTGGAGTGTTATATATGTGTGATAATATAATATAGTGATATAGTATACATAACGTTTATAATACCATATAGAGAGTACGTATGACTTGTATAAGTGCGCTATAATAATAGTGTGTGTTGTGTTAATAGTGTATTAATACTACATATATTGTGTATATCTATATTATACATTTGGTACATATATATACATATATGCATATAATATGTATATATATAGTATATGCAATAATATATATATCATAACATAATAAAAATATATATAATGTATACATATATGTATATGTTTTTTAATTATTAAATATACATCGCTAATCACTAGCTCATACTCACACTCAACTGTATGAAATATATACGTATATAATTGTGTGATATATAATTACATTATAATTATATATATATACATATATATAATATAGCATATTTCATATATTATGACGTAATATACTATATAATAATTGAAAATATACATATATATGTAAGTATATATATATATGAGAGTGTGCGTGTGTGTGTGTGTGTGTGTGTATGTGTGTGTGTACATGCGCTTTTTGTCTACGTGTCTTTCCTTCAACATTTTCATTCTGTTACCAACATTGTTTTCAAGTTTGATTCCAGCTGAAACTTCCTGTCTGCCACAAACTTAAACTTCTGTATATTAGCAGCCGCCATTATTCGCCTTTTCGCTTCCATAGCAGGAAATAGCGAAAGTCTTTATTCTGTGAGTCTAGTCGAGACTCAGCTGATTTGCAAATAGATTACAAATTCCTCGGGCTGAAAGAAACGGTTTGAGAATTCACGTATTCGGTGAAGGAGAGAATCTTAGATTGAGCACTCAAAGCGCTAACTAGCCTTGCGCTGTCAGGGCAGATTTTTTTTAGTGTAGGTCTCGTTAAGAAATTAATGTTTTTCTCTTTGGTTTCTGGGATTTATTTGTTGTATCATTTCTTGGTGTTACGTCGGAGGTATTTTCGTGGAAGAAACAAATCACAATACTAACATCTGTTTCATTAGTCTGGTTCATTGTAATTTTCCAGGTGGTTGGAAAGGTAAATTTTCTAGTTACTTGAGATGTATATATATTATATATATATATATATATATATATAGTATATATATATATATTGGTTAGAAGGTTGATTAGAAGGCTATCACAATGCAGGTGTAAAGGGAAAAATAATAATACGGTAACATGACGTTGTGTGTTAACCTGTATCTAATTTTTGAATTTTAGAGATAATATCTCTTTTTCAAAAGATCATTGGAACTGAAGCAGTCTAGTTATGGCATTTCTTAAAAATTCTTTTTTTTAAAGAAATGCCATAACTAGACTACTTCAGTTCCAATGATCTTTTGAAAAGAGATATTATCTCGAAAATTCAAAAATTAAATACAGGTTAACACACAACGTCATTGGTTACCGTAGTATTATTTTTCTTACATCTGCATTTTGATAGCCTTCTAAATCAACCTCCTAACCAATATATACACAATGCTTCAAGCAAATTATAAAACTCTCTTTTCTCCCCCAAACAATAACAATGAAAACATGCTTCATTCAATCATCAACAAGTTTAAGATTATTAATAACATTTCATTCTTTGCAATACAAATTATATCCATCCACCAAAACTTTCAAATTTTTAACGGTCTCTGCGTTCCAAATGATTCAAAAAATATTCTTTTTTTGAACATTTAAAATTCTGTTTTTGTCTCCTACGGTTTTTTTTATCTCTACTCAAAAAATAAAAAAAATTCACTCTGATGAAGGTCGTAAAAAATCTCTCTGTGTACGGAATATTTTTACACTTTTCCTGTTATTATTATTATCATCATTTCAACTCCATCTGATTATTTTAATAATAATTATATAGCGTAAATCCGTATACATTTTGATAAACGGACCGAAACACATGTGTAAGTGATTATCGATTAAAGTGATATCGATAAAATTCATTTTTATCCATCTACATTTCTTTTCTTTACTCATTTTTTTCCTATATATATATATATTATATATATATAATATATATATATGTATATATATATATATATATATATATATATATATATATATATATATATATATATATATATGCATGCATGTATGTGCTTATGAAATATTATGTAGTAAAGATTAAAATCTAGAAAGCGTAAATATATGTAAAAACGTACAAAACGCGTAAAAGTCATCAATGAAAAGAGTTATATACGATATTATATATAGTTTTTCCAAATTAGTACCTGTTTCTCCTAATTTGGCCTCATCGATGTCTTTGTTGTACCGTGATTATTGTGGTTTACGAGGAACTTGGGTACTGATAATAAAACGATATTTGGATTTCTGGAGAAAGAGACGAAAAAGAAATAAGAACAGAGAGGTTACAGTTTGGAACTCAATTGACCGACGAATGATCCCGGAACTAAAGTTAAAAATAAAACTGGAAGTTCTAGTTTCTGTGGAGCAGTGGAAGTGGCCATCCCATCCCCAGAACGAGAAACGGAAGAAGAGTAAAATCGTCCTTTTTTCGGTCAGGCTTCGTGAGAGGCAGACGGGGCTTTCTCGGTTCCCCCGTATGGGTTTCGCATAGTAGTAACGAACATGATTAACGATAGAATAATTTGACCCTACCCACCTCTCTCTCTCTCTCTCTCTCTTCTTCTCTCTCTCTCGCTCTCTCTCTCTCTCTCTCTCTCTCTCTCTCTTCTGTTGTTGAAGAAAACAAACAGCTCCTTTGTGACTATATCACTGCGCGTATGTTGTTTCTGAACTAACGAATATTACTACTGCTAACGATTACTACTACAACTTGAAACTGACCCTATGCAACATCTGCTGACTCCAGGGAAGTATGTAAAATAAATACTTGCCGTGGTTTATTCCAACATTAAATGTAAGGTTTTACAGTAAAAACAGCTCCCGCTATATTCAAGCAGATTATGGATGCTTACTTCTGTGTGCAGGTGCTCAATGCGTAATGTTACCGTTGCATACCTAGATGACATCATTATTCTCGGTTGATCTAAACAGAAGTTGGCAGGGCGTATCAACAATGTTCTGACACGCATTCAAGACTGGTTTCCAGGCTTGACATAAAAAGTGCCATTAAAATGTCTTTTTTCCTCTCCTTGGTCTTCCGTCAATACACTTCTAATAAGTCTGCATTTTTTTTTTATTCTAGTACTTTCAAAGGACAATATTTTTACAGTGACGCATGAGGGAAAAGCGATTTTTTTCAGGAACACAGGA
Organism: Doryteuthis pealeii; assembly: GCA_023376005.1. Lineage (NCBI taxonomy): Eukaryota > Metazoa > Mollusca > Cephalopoda > Myopsida > Loliginidae > Doryteuthis > Doryteuthis pealeii. The sequence continues at coordinate 46,760,549 of CM042141.1, read as the reverse complement.
CCTCATATATTCATGTAAGCACAATTAAACAGGCAACATATGCAACCTATACATATTATATAGCGATGGATATATATATATATATATATATATATATATATATATATATATAAACAAATTTTTTGTGATGAAACAAAAAAAATACAGTGCTCAATCACAAATTGTGAGAGCTAATATTTATTTAATTTGTTGTTGAGTTTTTAAAAATATATGCTTATTATAGACAGCTACCCAGGTTGTCTTGCTAAGTCGCAATCATCAGGCTTTCAAATTAGATCTTATGGTGTTTATTTGAAGATCTTTATATATATCTTTATATATATTGTTATAAGATCTTATACATACATACATATATATATATATATATATATATATATATATATATATATATATATATATATATATATATATTAAAAGAAAATAATGAACCCGACGGTATGAGTATAAATAAAAGGATGCTGTTAAAGTGAAAACATTTTATAACATATGTTATAAAATGTTGTCAATTTAACAGCATATTGTGTTGTTTTCATATCCTTTTATCTATACTCATATATATATATATATATATATATATATATATATTTATGTGTGTGTGTGTGTGTGTGTGTGTGTGCGTATGTATGTATAAATTATATTATTTATTCATTCATATAATAAATACATACAGTCAGATAGCAACATGAGTGCCTTTAGAAAACTTATTTCCAGAAGCAATTAAAAACGTATCTACCGCCTCTTGTATTGGAAACTTAATTGCAGTTTGTATAAATAAGAAATTTAAGAAAAACATACAAGAAGTAGTATCGTTTTTGTAAGCGTCATCTGTTTTTTTTGAACGGAAATATTTTTTAATATAGAGTAATTATTTGTGTATATACCGCACTATTTTTTCAATAACAAAAGTTAAGGGTGCGTATTATACACGAGAATTATACTATTAAATATTTCCGGTCACATACCTGACTTTATTCGACACGTAGCGACCGAATGTAAGTTATATCTATAGTTTGAACCAATGTGTCTTACGAGGTTAAATAGGAATTTTTTTTTTCCTAATGTGAGTTTACTATCACTGTAAACGTGCTGCATTTTTAAATGAATGTGTTTGTCTTTTTGTTCTAAATATTCTTGTGTGTTTTAAGACATTATATAAATAATTATTTTTTTTAGTCGGTAAAAATTGATAAATTAAGGTTAAATTCTCCTAGTACATATTCTAAAATGTCAATGCATATCATTCACGAATATGTTTTATAATATGGTAGATGAAAGGCAAGGGTGATCATTTCACAAAAATAAGTTGGGTATATATGTGTCTGATTCAAAAGTAAACTTATTCAAAGTGGGTTTATTTTGCTTAGCGTTTTTGTTTGTTTCTTTCTTTGTGCAGGATGTGTGTTTTCGATTAGACCTTTTTGGTAAATAGATGGGGGGTGGGGGCATGCATACTATTTTCCGTGTTGTGAAATGGAGCCTGTATCACATAGATAAAATGTCAAACGGCCCGACAAGGTCGTAGTAGCGAGTCCATTGTAAGTGCTTTCCTTTTTTTTAGATAAAATCACCCGAGGGGCATTTAAATTTGTACGCTACATTAGTCTCGTTAAGACAACTGTTGCTGGTGACGACATTGGTGGTTTTAAATTTTGTGTAATAAAGTATTCATTTTCTTGGGGTTGTTGGAAAAAACGTAGTTTTCAAATTAATAGCAGCCACATCCTAAAATGTCTATAACTCAATATCCCGCCAATTCTCTTCTACCATCTTTATAGCGTTTTATATCATTCCCCCAAGTTTCCCCTCACAGTTTCTTCCATTTATACAGCGGAGTCCTGAAATTAGATGGACGAAAACATCCCGATTTTGATAATCTGACCAGAAAACTAGAAAAGATCGAAGATAAATCGTCAGATATAAAATATCCGTCATGTTCACACACACACACTCTCTCTCTCTCTCTCTCTCTCTCTCTCTCTCTCTCCTCTCACACACACACACACACACACACACACACACACACAATATATATATATATATATATATATATGTATATATATATATACTAATCCTATTAGTAAACCCCTACGGTAATAAAAAAAACACTGCAAATAATTTGTTAGAAAAAATATACTAGCAAACCTCACCTGGGGAAATAAATTTAAAAAAAAAGAAAAAGTCCAAGATGGTCACACTAACCGAATATAAATGATTAACACTATAACACTAGGTCAAGAGCAATATATATATATATATATATATATATATAATCGCTAGAATTGTCTAAAGCTAAAATTGAAACAAGTGCTCGATTACCTAAGTTGAACAAATAGTAAAGATTATTAATGAATACAACCCCCCCCCCACATATATATATATATATATAATATATATATATATTATATATATATATATATATATATTCAAATCCTGGGTGGTAATTGCATTTCACTTAGCGCTAATACCCTTGGGAAAGGTATGAATCCGACTCTCCCGCCAGCTATGGATAAATAGCAGGGCAGACTGGACTCTTTACCCATGGTAGGTAACCAGTCTAGGAGAAGGAAAACTCTGAATTAAAACCTGTAAAACTCGCTTTAAGAAATTGACCTTGTGTCGTATCCTGCTCGTGCGGAGGAGTTGGTTAATATATATATATATATATATATATATATATATATATATATATAATATATATATCAGTTGTTGTGAAGTGGCATAGCTCGCCCAATTAGTATAGATTTCCAATGAGACAAGCATAAGATACAATCATGTTTATGTAATCAATACTACTACCTCTTTATACATGCGTTTGTCTTTATCATACAATTATAAAGGAATTTCTGTCAATGGTCTGAATGCATCATTATATTTCTAAACAATTGTTCACAATCATATTTAACCACGCCTTGTATGCTGAAATCTAATTCATCTTGTGATATTTTCAACACCAAACTTTGACCATTTTATATGGCATGGCATTAATCTTATGTTTTTTGGATCTCAGTTATTGAAAAAAAAGCTAAGTAGAAGCTCTGATCATTATGGACAAATCAGAAACGCATTTTTTTCCTGGTTATATAGTTTAAAGCAATTGACAATGTACAGCGCAAGCTGCCTACTTCAAACTGTCAAGCCTCAAGTCATTTTTTTTTGTGAAGGATCGACCGCGGTTCATCAACCAAAAAACCTGAATATGGCCGGTTTTACAACCCCTCTCTTTTCGCTATGCATACATGTATGTAATATATATATATATATATATATATATTTATATATATAATATATATTATATATATATATATATAATGTACATATACATATATAAATATGTATATATGTTTCATTAAAGATTACTGACAAGGAATAGCTCGTAAGTTTGTTTTATATCTTTGTTTTTTTTTCCTATATCAAGCAGTATGTTCCTTCACAGGCTCTATCAAGAATATACTGGATGACCATATACATATCTAACTGTAAAAAACAGTGAAAATATTATAAGCATTATTGATATAACCTTCAAAAAACACTATTAAGATAATTTTTTTTAACGTCTTATTACAATGGAGATTCGGTGTATATATGCCTTTGACCAAAACTACGTCACTGCTTACCTCTCAATACACTCATTAATTGGGTTATTTTATGAATGAAAATTTGATTCATGGTCAGATTCATTAATACATAGAATATATAATATTTATTAATGAAGTCTCTATGAAAATTTGAGTTAGATTTGCCTCAAAACAGCCTGTGTTATAAGATCCTGCCATCGGTCTTATATATTACTAAGAAATAAAGATTTACCTAATATATGGTGTGGTTAATTTGCATATTGGTTTTAACAAAACCGGGTTTAAGGAATTATTACTTGGTATTATTGATCTCTAATATTATTGTTGTATTCTCCATTAAAATCAATCCCATGAAAGATTTTATATAGAACCCAATTAAAATAGGTGTAATCATTCATATGCGTTCTTATTTTGAAAGCACTAATAATTTTGAGGCAAGACCAACTCAGACTTTTATAGAGACATTTTTAATAAATAAGATTTATTCTATGTATTTATGATTATAAATTAATCATAAATTATAAATTAAATACTCATTGATAAACGTACGAATTTTCTGAGGGTATTGTTACCTAGGCAGTGACGTAGTTTCAGTTACAGACAGATAACGAATATCCATTAGAAATATATACAAAAACTTCAAATTCAACAACACTTGAATTGTTAGCAATCATTTATTGGCGTTTAGTAATATTTAAAATACATGACTATAATAAAAATCAATATAATTTATATGAATAATCAATTCTCCAAATAAGAATATGTAAATGTTATTTGGTAGACACATTTTTTGTACTCAGTAAATTATCTGGCAAGGTCCAGGTATTTATTTATCTTTTCGATTGCTATCATTTTTATTCTGTAATCCGCCAGATAACCAAAATCCACTAAATGACAAATTCACTTGTTATATAACACTACGCCTGGTCTTTTGACCGGGATTTGGTGATCCGTCTGTATCTCAGTCCCAGAGAATTTATGTGTCTCATTCTCTATTACAGATTCCGTTTTGTGCATGTAACATTTTGTAGCACGGTGAAAATTGAATTTCTTGCAAAATTCCCAGCGGATCACCTTTCATATCCAATCATCTTTAGTCTCGTACTCTCTTTGTACAAGAGTTTGATTTTGAGTATTAAATCAATATTGAAATCTTGTCACTTACAAAATTAAATGAAATATATGAATAACCAACGTTTTAAGACAGTCAATATGAAATCTATATTAATACTTATGTTCCTTAAAATTAAAAAATATTATCTTGAAACAACCTATAGCTAAGAATGAGACCGTTCAAATCGTCCAAGATAAAATGCGAAAATGTAAATACAGATTATCTAGTGTTGCTTATTCTTCAAATTCTTATTTGTTATAAGTGTCGTCACCTCAGTTAAATGAAGGACCGTTCCGTTTTTATTATAAAAAAGGGAAGAAAAAGTAACTGCTACACTGAAAAATACGATAAGAAAGAAAGAGTAGGGATATAAAGATGGGTTGACTGCTCATAAGCGATAACGCTAATCTGTTTCTATGAAAGATGATGAAAAGAAGGAATGAAAGAAGACAAAATTGATAATTCAATCAAGATTATTATATTTTTACATATTGAAATATTTAACAATAGCTCGTAAGTAAACATATCAAACGTTGTAATAATTAAATTATCATAGTGTGGCATATCCACAGTTTTTTTAGTTGCTTTTTGATATAGTTGTATGGTTGCATGTATTTCTATCTAATACTCAAAATTATATTGTTTAAAAGTAATTGGTAATTTGCTTGAAGCATTGTTAAGTATGTTATAATATATTAATAATTTGAAGGCCAATACAATGCATATGAAAAATAAAAACAAAAAGATGTTATTTTTGTCTTATCGATTTCGAAGCATGAACTTCATCAGAGTTTCGTATCAGAAATGGACGTGATTACGTTTTTCTTTGTGTGGTTATAATTTCTCTTCTTATTTCTTTTTCCTCTCCTTTTTTTCCTTCTTCTTCTCCTCCTTTATGAATGACCGCATGACAAACAGACAATATTGGATACAGTTGTTCTCAACAAACATAAAAAAAGAAAAGAAATTACAGTTATTCGCCCATTTCATTCATAAAGGAGGAGAAGAAGAAGGGAAAAAAAGGAGAGGAAAAAGAAATAAGAAGAGAAATTATAACCACACAAAGAAAAACGTAAGCACGTCCATTTCTGATACAAACCTCTGATGATGAAGTTTATGCTTCGAAATCGATAAGACAAAAATAACATCTTTTTGTTTTTATTTTTCATACGCATTGTATTGGCCTTCAAATTATTAATATATTATATTGTTTAAATAATTATTTCTATTTTATAACATTCGCCTATTTGCCCCCAGTTATATGGTTTCATGTAACTAATGATGCTCCTTAAAATTACAACTTCAAGTAACTATTATTAATACAAATAATTTACAGTTATATGTCAAGTATTTATATCGAATATGAATTCTTAAAGATATCGATTTTAACCATAGATTGGGCCTAAACATATACTCCATCTCTGAGTGTATCTGGGAGTAATGAAAATAAATGGATGTTTCACACTCACCATATCTCCAGGATTGAAGCCTCGCCATCTCCTGGTGTTTAGTGTCATAACCAGGACACCCATATTCTGGTGAGGGTATTACTATCCTGCTTTCGGATAGAGCGGCTCTCTTTGATCAATTGGATGGTCACATCAAGCACCTATCATATTGTCCCAACCCTATTGGCATTATGGCAAACGTCAACCCTTTTTATTAGATTACCATAAGACTTTACAATTAGTACTGAATTATAAAAGAATAATTGAATTGGAATCTGTGTGATATTTAAACTTTATGTACTTATGGTTTGCAGAAGAACCATTTCTCTACTGACTGAGCTCCCAGATGCTTTTCTGCACAGATTAGATTACCATAAGACTTTACAATTAGTACTGAATTATAAATAGGCATTGTGGCAAACCCCAATCCTTTTTATTATATATGTGCTTGAAGGCAGTAGCTGAGGGTATTAATGACCCTGGTATAACGTTAAACTCTCTGATGGTGAAGTTCCAATTCTGGAATTATGAGCAATATGGAATACCTCTTCATCATCATGTTACATAATTATTATATACCTAATATTTATGTGAAATAGTGTAGAAATCAAAATGGCCATTATAAGCTGCAGCCCATGGCCTTGAAGGATTTGAATGACAAGGCTTGACCTGTCCTGATCCTTCATTCCGGTGGATACCGTGAAAATCGGGAGAGAAGACCCTCTCCCGGTTTAGATTAGAAATAGATTTTAGTCAGTCGGCGAGAAACCACGACGGTGGTGAGTCGTGTTATACACGCTCCGACTCGATCTGCGGAGGTAGTCTGGTGGGGGATTTCGAGAATAAAATATGATCAAAGTAAATCGAAGTCTTGTGTTATTATCTAAAAACTACCAATGACACAGGGCTTCTGATAAAGAGAAATCACCAATGGAAGACCAGACACGAAGTCCCCAAGAGAAGTCCAGACGTTAGAAGAGACCTAGAAGAACTTAAGAAGTAAGAAGTAAGTAAGAAGAAGGGTATGCAACAATCATCATCATCGTCATCATCATCACTCCAAGATCAATTCTGACCCGGGGTGATAGTACCTAAGTATCTATAGGTTAAAGAGTAAAAATGAGTTTAAAAAATAGGTTTGGAAAAAATTATGTTTAAAAAATAAAATGGAGTACCATCTAGCATGAATAAAACAGAATGTCTCGGCATAAAATAACCTAACAAGGGTTGAAATTCCGTAAAATTCAAACTCCCTCCTGCTGGTGATACTGTCACCAGATTCTAAGACCCGCCGAGTTGTCAGACCTTTTCAATGAAATGTAGAGAGTTAAATCTGTATTTGTATTTGATAAAAAGACGAGACGTGCACAATAAAGAGAATATTTCCAAGTATTTTTCTTTTATTTCGTATTTTATGTTTGATGCGTTAAATACATTTATAATTAACTTGTTGACAAGTTGTCTAAAAGTTTTGGATTTCCAATAAATGTCATTCTCTGACGTAGACAGGTTCCCTAGGGAAGAGATAAGTTTGTAGTACTTATGAAAGATGTAAAAATAATGTTTATTAAAATATTCTTTGTGTGTGTGTGTGTGGTTGTATGTGTGTTTACCTATATGCACATGCGCTCATATGTGTGTGTGTGTGTGTGTGTGTGTGTCTGTCTTTTTTGTTTGCACAATATTAGGTATAGAGTATCAGAAGATTGACTTGCATACATCAGCACACACACCAACACACAAACACACACCCCACCCCCACCCCCCACACACGTATATATATATATATATATATATATATATAGAGAGAGAGAGAGAGAGAGAGAGAGAATAGAGAGAGAGAAGAAAGAGAGAGGGGAAGTGAGGAATAGAGAGATGAATAAAGAGAACAAGAGAGGAAAAGAGAGAAAGAGAGAGGAAGAGAGAAAGAAAGATTAAGAGACAAGAAGAAAAGGGAAGGAGAGAAAGAGAAGAGAGAGAGAGAGAGAGAGAGAGAGAGAGAGAGCGAACGAGAGAGAGAGATAGAGGGAGAAAGTGAGCGAATGAGAAAGAGAAAGAGAGAGAGAGAGAGAGAGAGAGAAAGAGGAATAGAGAGAGAGAGCGGGAGAGAAAGAAAGAAAGAGGAATAGAGAGAGACAGAGAGAGAGAGAGATAGAGAGAGAGAGAGAGGGAGAAAGAGAGAGGGGAGGAGAGAGAGGGGGAAGAGAAAGAGTATAACCAATATCAGCTAGACATTTAAAAACAAACGAATTCAACTTCTGAACTGAACTTGCTAACCTTTCTTTTGTAACTATTTCGCTTGGGAACGGCTTTATTTTAGATCACTGCTGTCTATCCCATCAATTAATTAAGAAAACAACTCGTCGCTTTTATACCACAATGGAGGAGGAAGAAGAAAGAAGTGAAACTGTAAAATTTAGACAAACCACGAACATGTGCAGTATGATAACGACGACATCGTGAGAAAATAAAAATAGGCCTGAAGTGAGAGGCATCTAAAAATTCCCCTTGTAACAAACAGCTGTGTCGAGATTTTTACTGTTTTGAGTTGAAACACACATAAAACTGACCAATACACTAAGGAAACGTAAATCCTTAAGGCAACGTGGTCGAGTAGTTTAAAAATAAGTATCGTTGTTTAACAGAAAAATAATATGGTTTCACTGTCTCAGAGCGGCACTACCACATTGATCCATCCCTGTCTCTAGACAGAGTTACGCCCCTTTCGTCACACAAATCCTCATCCTCCCATTTTTAGCAAATCATCCAGATATTTTTCAGAATTTAAGTTCTGACGAAGGTTGCTAAAACCGAAACGTTATAACCTTGACTTCTATATCAAGAATAAATTCATAGTTAATGTGTTACATAATTATTAGAAGCCTAATAATTATGGCAATAGTGTAGAAAACATAATGGCGATTAGTGCAGCTGATGGCCTTGAGAGAGTGAGTGACGGCGTTGATCTCACTCACCTTGCTTTCCGGGATAAATCGTGAGAACTGAAGGCATAGAAGACCCTGTTCCGGTTAAGGATTTTAAGGAAGTTTCAGTCAGTTAGCAGGTAGGAGCTCGAAGTGTAAGTCGCATTTCTATGCGCATCCTGTCATCTGCGCAGATGTCTGGTTTGGGATTTACAAATAAAGTAACATCAACGTAAATCGAAGTCTTGTGTTTATTACCTAAAAACTAACAATGACACAGGGCTTCTGATAAAGAGAAATCCCTAACAGAAAACAGACCGAAGTCCCCAAGACAACTCCAGACGCAAGATGTTAGAAGATAGAACCAAAGCCGGCCAGAAGAATAGATGTCCAAGATATAGAAGCAAGTAAGAAGTAAAGAAGTAAGAAAGGATATACAACAAATGGCTAATAGATCAAAAATGTTGGTGTTGTGATTCGTTTCTTCCACGATAATACCTCCAACGTAACACAGGCCCAGTCGGCTAGAGCTGTAGAATAAACCGACTGCACTTCTGCAGAGGGGTAAGACACTTCCCAATTAGGCACCTGTTGGCCGTGGGAGACGACTCATGATTATAAAGGATTGAACACTAGTGGGGAAGTAGTCCATCACTTGCAACACTTCCCTTTGGTTCTTTACTGAGGCTAGACGGGCAGTCGGAGGACCAAACTTTCAATTGGCTGGCCACGTCAAGTCCTAGCATCTATATGATTGTCCCAATCCTACGGCTTATGGCTTTATTATTATATGGTCCACCCTGACCAGATGTAATAAGCAGTCTCAACTGATAGCCCTTTTGTGATGGCTATCTAATGGGAATGGACGCATTTATGGAGGTACCTACAGAAATTTATTCATTACAGCCAAATGATGGTATGTTAATTTAAAAAAAATTCTTACTCAAAGTGACACACACACACATACATATCATCATTGGCATTTCAGTCTCGGAAGACTATAATAAAGTTTTATGTGCCCCTGAAGTTACATCGCCTGCTGTGACTGTGAAGTCCGATGTTTGAAAAACATTCCCGACCACAGATGTCGCATTTAAAGGCTGTCCCTGAAGATGTTGATGTTCCGGTACTTTGTTGCCTTAGCTTCCTGGTGTTGCGTCAGGGTCACTTCTGACATGAACAGTCCTCTACGGACATTCTCCCTCCAACGAGGGTGGTCCTGAGCCAAATTTTCTGAGCTAATTTTGTATCAACTGATATCCCTTTTGTGATGGCTATCTGATGGGATTAAAGGGCATTTATATAGGAACCGATGGAAATTTATTCATAACAGCCAAATGACGGTATGTTAATTAAAAAAAATTCTTACTCAAAGTAATATATATATATATATAATATATATATATATATATATATATATATATTAACACACACACACACACATATATATATGCATATATATATATATATATATATATTAATATATATATATATATATTATATATATAATATATATATATATATATATTCACATATTCCACAGTTGAATCCAGAATTTGCTAATATTAAAATGAGACTTAGAAAATTATTAATTAGAAATGAAATGGACAATTTGAAAAAAAATATATAAAAGGAATAATCAAATTCTTTTAAATTTTCATAATCATTATGACATCTTCGAGTGACAAATTATGCCTCATATCACTCAAATTAACTAAAGCTGCTAAAATATGTAATGAAAAATATATACACATATATATACAGATATGTATGAATAAATAACATTATATATATATTTATTTATTTATTTATTTATCTGAGTAAATCTAAAGCCTTGTTTCATATTGAGTTTAATGTCACAAAATATATCCCAAAATATTCCTTAGTTTTGTTTGGAAAAATTCATTTTTATTTAGTTATACTTACTCGTAATTTGCAATTAATTCAAAAAATCACCCGTCTTCTACTTCCCATTCTTCCTCTCACTTTCCTCATCACTCCATATGTGTGGATTATCAAATCTGTATATATGTTATTTTTCTCAGTGAGCGTAAAGTGAGGGTTTGGAGATTGTGGGCGGTAGATTAGCTTATTCGTATGTTAATTTTCAGCAGCTAACGACTGGCATATAGAGGACGGGTCATTTTTTTAAAAGTTTAATTAGACAAATTAGCAAAATTATTTAATGTCTATTTTTTATTATTCTCCGGTCGTATTCATTTTTTTTAAATAATTCGTTTTGCAAACTTTCTTCCAGATCACAAATTAAGCTCAATAGGTTAACAAACGAGTGACGATATATATATATATATATATATATATATATATATAATATATAATATATATATATATATATATATATATGAGAAGTAAATACACAAACGATGTGTTTTGATATGGCTTTATTAGCCGACAATTTAGGAGATATGTGCTTAATTGAAGTCGTACCTAACTTAAGAAGTTAATTAATAAATAGTTGATTAATTAGGCGGGCATACAATTTCAAATGTAAGGCCTAAAACAAATCGAGAAAACCAGATTTATTCTCTACTCTTATT
>CM042141.1:46713974-46748830 GCA_023376005.1 Doryteuthis pealeii | reverse complement strand
AAAATGACATACAGAGATCGACTTATTCTCGATTTGTTTACGCGTTACATTTAAACCGATATGCACGGCCTAATTATTTATTATAAATAATTAATTAAAAACAAATGAGGTATGACTTTAATTAAGCACATAATCCCCTAAGATTGTCGGCGATCACCGACGGAGATCAAATTTCTGCTAAAAAACAAATGCATCATTGCTTTGTGCTGGCGTTTGAAATCAATGCAATATACTTATATATATATGAGTGTGACAAAACGAATTGAAGGGCGAAATCTCTTATCAGAATTAATGTGCTTAATTAAAAAGTCATACCTCATTTGTAATTAATTAATTATAATTAAATGAATTAGGCGTGCATATCGGCTTTTAAATGTAAAGCGTAAACAAATCGAGAATAAGTCGATCTCTGTATGTACATTTCAGCCCATTATAGCTCTGCTGATGAGGCCTAATGGGCTAAAATGTACATACAAAAGATCGATTTTTCTCGATTTGTTTGCGCTTTACATTTAAACCGATATGCCCGCCTAATTCATCTAATTATAATTAATTAATTAACAAATTAGGTATGACTTTAATTAAGCACATAATCTCCCTAAATATATATATATATATATATATATATATATATATATATATATATATATATATATATATATATACTCAAATGGGAATAATTATTTTGGTAATTCAAATCCTCTACGTTTACTTACACCATGAATCAACATTTGTTCTGAGATTTCTCGCGAGATAAATAAATATAAAACTGTTTAAATAATAACTTTGCCTGTACGCAATAATCATTCATGATTACTTTGCTGATTATATATAAAACTTTGATTGTCGGTAGAGAACGGAAAATATCTTCAGTTAACATAAATGCTCGTGATACATATATATGTATCGATATATTACTATATTTATGTATGAATTTACTTATATTTATCTAATTCCATCTGTTCATGTCTATCGAGGTACCTCAGTTGTTTATGTCTATATCTATCTATAAGCCTGTTCCTATCTATCTATCTATCTATCTATAAGCCTGTTCATATCGATCTATCTATCTATAAGCCTGTCATATCTATCGATCTATCTATTATCTATCTATCTCTATCTATTAAATCCTGTCTCTATCTATAAGCCTGTCCTATCGATCTATCTCTCTATCTATAAGCCTGTTCCTATCTATCTATCTCTCTATCTCTCTATCTATCTATCTAGCTCTCTATCTATAAGCATGTTCCAATCTATCTATATATCTATCTATCTATCTATCTATAAGCCTGTTCCTATCGATCTATCTCTCTATCTATAAGCCTTCCTATCGATCTACTATAAGCCTGTTCCTATCGATCTATCTATCTCTCTACTATAAGTCTGTTCTATCGATCTATCTATCTCTCTATCTATAAGCCTGTTCATATCGATCTATCTATAAGCCTGTTCCTATCGATCTATCTATCTCTATCTATAAGCCTGTTCATATCGATCTTACTATAAGCCTTTCCTATCTCTCTCTCTATCTATCTCTCTATCTATAGCCTGTTCCTAATCTAATCTATCTATCTATCTATCTATCTATAAGCCTGTCCTATCTATTCTATCTATCTATCTATCTATCTATAAGCCTTTTCCTATCTATCATCTATCTATATATATATATATTATATCTATAAAGCCTGTTCCTATCTATTTATCTATCTATCTATTAAGAGTCTAGTTGTTCAACTATTTACCCATAGTTGGATTCAAACTTTTTTAGAGAAAGGAAAATATTCCAGTTAAAACAATCGCTCGTGTAAATATATGTCCATGTATTTACCAGGATAGGATACGAGGTCAATTGGTAGCGGATTTAACATGCTTGATTTCAGTTTTCCTTTTCAAAGAACCATTTACTAAGGTTAAAGATCCTAATCTGTTCAACTACTTACCCATAGTTGGATAGCAAATGGATACATATCTTTCCCAAGATTCGATAGTTTGCCCTGTCTAGTTTAGTACTGATTTTGCTCAATTCTGATTTACGTGTTTTTATCGTCTCATATCATTCTTGATATTATCTTGAGCATTCTGAATGATTTCAGCAATGAAGTTGTATCAATTTTATGGCTTTCAGCCAGGTCAGATTACATAAAATCCATTTATTGTGGGGAGCCTTTGGAGAGGGCACCCGACCGGTACGGAGACCACGCCTGCGCTTTAAGATGTCTGCAAGAGGGAATGAAGACATGCCACATCGACATCAACATATGGGGGAGGATGCTAATGCAGAAGACCGTACGACCTGGCGCCTTCATCCGTATCAGATGAACATAAAATCCATTTATTGTGGGGAGCCTTTGAGAGGGCACCGACCGGTAGAGAGACACGCCTGCTGCCTTAAAGATGTATGCAAGAGGGACATGAAGACATGCCACATCGACATCAACATATGGGGGAGGATGCTAATGCAGAAGACGTACGACCTGGCGCCTTCATCCGTGTCAGATAAACATAAAATCTATTTTTTGTGGGGAGCCTTTGGAGAGGGTACCCGACCGGTAGGGAGACCACGCCTGCGCTTTAAAGATGCCTGCAAGAGGACATGAAGACATGCCACATCGACATCAACATATGGGGGAGGGGGCTAATGCAGAAGACCGTACGACCTGGCGCCTTCATCCGTGTCAGATGAACATAAAATCCATTTATTGTGGGGAGCCTTTGGAGAGGGTACCCGACCGGTAGGGAGACACACCTGCGCTTTAAAAGATGTATGCAAGAGGGACATGAAAACATGCCACATCGACATCAACACATATGGGGGAGGATGCTAATGCAGAAGACCGTACGACCTGGCGCCTTCATCGTGTCAGATGAACATAAAATCCATTTATTGTGGGAGCCTTTGGAGAGGCACCCGACCGGTAGGGAGACCAGGCCTGCGCTTTAAAGATGTCTCCAAGAGGACATGAAGAGATGCCACATCGACATCAACACATGGGGGATTTATGCAGAAGACCGCACGACTTGGTGCCACCTTGTTAAAAAAAGGAACGAAAAGGAGTGAAAGCCTCAGAAAATAGAACCGAAAGAAAGGAGAGACAACAGCATCCCCAGCAAGCATCACCGTTTGTTTGCAATCACTACACCAGAGATTGTCATTCAAAAATTGGTCTGTTCAGCTACTCGTGCAATTGCAGATAAAAGAAAAGAAGTGGACACTACGCCATCGTCATTAGTAGACGGAAGGATGCCAATCTGTGGGGAGCCACGCACTACCCGAAGCTCATTCAGTAGCCAGTGTAAAAATTGCGTGTATCCCACCGGGCAATAACCCAACCCTGCCCTTTCTTCTTAATCTTATTGTATGAATGATTGCAATTCCAACTCCAATTACTCTTGTTTCAGGAATATTTTCAAGGATGCTTGTCATCATTCAAATGGTGAAAGAAAGGATCACTTTCATATTAAAAAAAAAAAAATTGAGTTGTTTCCTGTCATGCTCCTGATTTTTCCGTAATTCCTTGGCCCTTAACATCTCTCTATCTCTCTATCTTTTCAACATTTGGAGAACACGAACAACATACGTCACTGTTTATGAAATATCTTTCGTTTTCTTTTTCTTTTTTCTTTTTTTTTTTTTTCATTTTTGCAATGTTTTTTTTTTTTTTCTGGACAGGATGATCAGCTTAAATTTCGGAATCTAAAAAAGTATATTTGGCGTGTTTCCCAGACGGATTCTTATTTGAAGAATTATTAATATAAAATAGTTCCCATCAAAATGACGAGATTATTTACTTATTGATTCAGCGCTTCATTTCCTGCATCTTATTATAATGAAGATTGGTGTTTGTCTGTCTGTAACCGAAACTAAATCACTACTCAAGTCACAATTCCCTTAGTTATTGACGTCACATTCACCATGAATTTATCTTTATTCAAACCTCAATTATTGATAAAATTGTTATACTTTATTAATACGTTGATTAATCTACATGCCAATGACATGCAAGTATATTTATATATTCAACAAAATAGCGGTTTACAGTGTGAACGAAAGGCTAATTTGCATATTGGAATTAAGAATTTGATTTTATAAATATATGCTTAGTATTATTGATTTCTAATTGTTTGGTTTTCTCTTAACGAATCTGAGCAAAAATCTCGGGATAATCTTAAAAGAAATCCATAAACAAGACGAAAGAACTTTAATTTTATTAAATACTTCATAATCTAACCGGGAGTATATGGAAGATAGATATAAAGCTGTTCTATTTTCGTTTACACCCTCAGTTTATCATTTCTAAATAGTTTCTATTTGATACAATATTCTATTACATAAACCTAAATACTTGCACCGAAGGGTGCATATATTTGCTAGTATATAAATCTGTTGGCGTCTACAAGACATGATGGCGTAGTGTCCCAAAAATAGGTACCACATAGTCTGTGTGGGTTGATATGTGGATGAGCTGTATCGAAAGCAGCAGGTTCCCCTCTCCACAATACCGTTTAGGTCCAAATGTTACGCAAAAATAACCAATTGTATATATATATATATATATATATATATATATATATATATATATATATAACGGAATACTCGTTATTACAAATATTTTACAGACGCGCCCGCTTTCAATAACAACAAAGACAAAGGATCCGTTCAACAGGAGCGACATTCATCTGAGGACGGGAATCTAGCGATCCCGAAAATTTATGATAATAAATAGATAATAAAAATACATGAATCCTGTACTCCATAACATCGAGTTTCTGCATTTATTTTTTTGATATTGTTTTTAATGCTTCATAATAACGCCCAACTTCAACATAGAATATATATATATATATATATATATATATATATATTATATATATATATATGCTATTTTCTGCAATCGTTCGTCTTACATGCCGTCAAATACGGTAATATTGGTTCAAACTATTGAATTCCACACCTGAAAAAATTAGAGAGATCAAAACAGCTCAAGTGGAGGCCAAACATGTCTTTCAAAAACAAAAGCGACATCTCAACCATCGATGGCAAACTCCATAAACTCTGCAGAAACATTTAGATACTTGGGCAGTAACATCTCCTTCACAGAAAACGACGTTCATGCACGCATAGGAAAAGCATGGGCCGCTATAAATAAATTATCGATTATATGGAGGTCCAATCTCACAGACAAGTTAAAGAGACAATTCTTCCAGGCCGTTGTCGTGTCAGTACTACTGTATGGCTGCACCACCTGGACCCTAACTAAGCGACTAGAGAATAAACTAGATGGGAGCTGCACAAGATTGCTGCGGGTGATCCTGAACAAGACGTGGAAACAGCACCCTACGAGAAAGCAGCTGTACGGTCACCTACCCCATATCACCCAAACCATCCGAGTGAGACGGACAAGATACGCGGGACACTGCTGGAGAAGCAAGGACGAACTCATAAGCACGTCTTACTGTGGAAGCCAAGCACATGGACAGCCAGTGTGGGCCGACCAGCGAAACGTACATTGATCAGCTCTGTGCGGATGCAGGATGCTGCATAGAGGACCTCCCGAGAATGATGAGCGATAGGGACGGATGGAGAGAGATTGTCATGGATATCCGCGCTGAAAGCGCGACATGATGATGATGATGATGATGACTCTTTTCTTATTTGATTATTCTGTTAGGAAACTATTGGTCATTTATACGATGCTGGTCAAGTCTGCATCTCTATTCAGTCTTCAAAATTTTATATGCACTAACCAACCAATTAACCCCTATTTTCCCCCAGCTATGGTAAATAGTTCCATTGCTGTTCTTCTATTGAGATCAAATCACGCAGATATCTCTGATTCCAAAATGATTACCGACGATGTGTCTGTTCAATACGTAATTGGGGGACCACTTGAATAACAGCATGTACTGTAAGTAACTTGAGTCCTTTTATCCAAAGTTTATCAAAATAATTTTGATTCAGCATTAAATTACCCGAAAAGGGTTGATATGCCGTAAAACAGATACAAGCAACCAATTTCTTCTCTCCCACAAGATCACCGAAGTTAAGCAGCGATGAGAACTTTATTAATAATTTAATTCGGCATAAAATGCCGTAAAAAAAATTAACAACCAATTTTTTTCTCTCTTAGATAATTCTTGGAGGCCTATATTGCAATGGATATCCTCGAAGAAAATAGTCGGCATCAAAATTAAAGGACATCATCATTATTATTTCATTCGTGAGGTTTTCACACCAGCGTAAGGTGATAATCTTTCACTGGAGTCTAAGTGACAACAAGTCACTTCAGATTTCCAGGATTCTTCTGATTATTCTAGCCGATCTCAGCAATACTGTTTTCTGGATGGTTTCAATTCTCCCTGTTTTCCAGGTCGTCTAGTCTCTTTTCTAAGGGTTTTGGAGACCAACTTCAATTGGTATCACTTCCATCCTCATATTCCACAGCTTTTTATTTCAATTCTCTGACAAGGCCCAAGTATGTATCTATTTGTTCGTTTTCTTTCATCTTCACCCTGTGATCTGCTGGAACGGAAAAATTGACGAATTGGTAAGTTTTTTTCTTCTTTTTAATCAATATTAGATTTGGTTTTCTTGCTAGGATAAGGCGATCCGTTTTTATCTCGAAGTCCCAGGGAATTTTATGTTGTCTGAAATGGTCTCGATTCTTCCCCTGATTTCAAATCCCTACTGTCTCTTTTTCTAAACATTTGGGACCGTTACAAGTGCACCAAGTTATTAGTATAACTTTAACCCACATATTCCACAGCTTATTTAATTCTCTAGCTAGGTCTAGGTATCTGTCTATCTTTTCGTTTTCTTTCATCTTCCCAGTGATCTGATTGAACAGTAAAATCTAACAATTGGCAAGTTCTTTATTTATTCATTTTTTTGTTAAGCATTATTTTCATTGTTGTTTTTTCGTCCTCTCTTCGAGAATCCAAAATCAGTTTCAATTGGAGTTTTTTCACGAAAGTCTACATAGCAACAGATCTCGTAAATCTAACGGATGCTATCATTGTTATAATTGTTGTTGTTGTTATTATTGTTATGCAATTAATTATTCAAAAGAAAGAAATAAAATATCTATTTATCTCATCGTTTTACTTTCGACATTCGTAATTCATGTTCATATTATCCCAATATAATTAACACACAATTATAATTCTTTCTTTATAGAGAATGTATTATTCCTATAATTATATCCATCATTTTTATCATAATATTATTGTTTCTTTCTTTGCTGTCATGTCCGGCTATTTAATTTTTCTGATGTCTATCGTTATTGATGGACGTTTTAGATGGCGCCAATTATTTGATAGTTCGTCTGACCCCCACGCCATTCAATGTTCCTGGCGAGTGACTCTTTGCGATTCCAAACGCTGATTTTGCCGTTAGGAATAATGACAATGGCGTGACTTTGAAATAAATTGGCATAAAGCGTCCAGTATTCCATTGAAATAGAGATTAAAACTACGTCAACTTACAAGCACTCGCACACGCACTCACTCACGCGCACACACGTTCGCACCACACGCACACACACACGTACGTAGCATGAACAGCCGGAGAATCAATGATTTCAGACTTAATTTAAAACGGGAAGATGAATTGTCGACTTTCTCTATTCTCTATTTGTCTCTGTGTTTCTTTCTTTAATTACTTTTCCGTCTATTTACCTATCTGAATATAGATCAATCTGTCTCTCTATATTCTATAAATTTATTAATGACTCTCTCTCTCTCTCTCTTTCTCTCTCTCTCTCTCTCTCTCTCTCTCTCTCTCTCACTCTCTCTGTGTGTCCTTATATATAAAACACATAGAACACATGGAGGCGTGTGTCTAATAGTTGAGTCGTAGGAAATGAACTCGTTAACGCGAGTTCAATTCCTGAACGAAGCTGTTGGCATTTCACATGGCGCTAATACCTTGGGAAAGGTATGAATCCAATTCTCCCTCCAGCTATGGGTAAATAGCAGGGCAGATTGGACTCTATAACTATGGCTAGGTAACCAGTCTAGGAGAGAAAAACTCTAAATTTAAACCTGTTAAAATCCGCTTAAGAAATTGACCTTGTGTCGCATCCTGCTCGGACGAAGGGGTTATATATATAATATATATATATATATATATATATATATATATATATATATATATACAGAGTTTGTATATATATATATATATATATATATATATATTTATATATACAGAGAGTTTGTATATATATATATATATACACACACACACACACACACACACACACACACACACATATATATATATATATATATATATATATATATATATATATATATACAGAAAGTTTGTGGAAGAGAGAGGGAGAGATTATAAAATTCATAGACATGCATTTGCTTTCTTTAGTTCAGTTTGGTACTTTCCTAAATTTTCCTCACAAAAGTGAAACCCATTCGAACATTATATATATATATATATATATATATATATATATATATATATATATATATATATATATATATATATATATATATATATATATATATATATATATATCACCAGAAAATTAATGAATGAGTAAATCCAAATGAATAACACAACCAACAATCCCCTGAAGACGGCAAGCAAACTGATTGAAAGCGCTTTGGTTAAACAATATGGGACAATTTCTCCACCATCTGGATCCTGATCTACGAAAAACTACTAAAAGTTTTTAACACCAAAGAAGAAATGCTTTGTTTTGTTTTGTTGTTAACAATACCTTTAACAATACCTGCATAAATAATAAATCTATAAAAAAAAATGAAAATAAATATATAAAAACAAAGCAATATCTAATCATCATAAATTAAGAAGTCAACTGAATTCGAACACGTTTCTCCGATTCTACGTCTGCACGACACAGCGACCTCTGTTAAAACACATACGTTTATATGAAAATGGAGACCGACGTATTTCAGTGTATATGCGATTTTATTCGTATATATTTACTCACGTAACATACGAATATATTTACCGACATAATGTACGTATATATTTATGCACATGTCTCGGTGCACTGATTTTACTGTCACGTTTTGAATGACTTAAGATATTTTTTCCTATATTTTCACTGACATAAATTGACAAGTTTTCGTCTTTATGGAACAAAGCACCGCCCCTGCCAATCACAAGCCAAGACAAATATCGTCATCTTCCTTGATTCTCCTTGTTGTCTACCACGCTGATTCCAAAAACAGTCAACGGAGGGAATAATCTCCCAACCGTGGGATTATGTCGGTTATTACATCACGCATGCGCACTGGTATGCGTGCGCTGGTCGTATGCTGTTCGCTTGGTTTGCTTGGACAGTTCAGTTCGGTTGGATTTAGTGCAAAATTGGCGCTTGATGTCAACGGTTGAAGAAGGTTGGTCTTAAGTAGGCAAGACGGAAGACCTACAGGGTGAATGAGTGCGGAATCAATAGATTGGATAAGATCGGATAAGATTAGATGAGAGTAGATATGATTAGATCGATAGGTAGGGATAATGATATTTTAAGGAAATAAACGTTACACAACACACTCATATACATATATATATATGTGTGTGTGTGTGTGTGTGTGTAAGTATACGTGTATATATATGTATATGTGGTGTATATGAATGAATTAATAATCTTCTTAGACCGCTGGGTTCTTTCAGTGCTCTACACTTTCCGCAGACTTCCAGGATGTTCTTCCAAATTTCTGTTTTTGGCATAAACCTGAAGATTTCAAATGTACTTTTTTTTTTCAATTCTAAATAACACTGTTATTGCGTGCAAACTGATTCTGTTTTATAAAATAATCAGTTTTCCCAGATTAAAATTCTGAAATATATTGCTTCGTTGCAATCGAGTATTTTTAGTCTCAACAGATTCGAGTTTCAATATTCAAATACTGACAACCTAACTTTGATGGTGGCATTTCGAAATCTGAAAAAAATTGAAAAAAGGTAGATACAAAAATGAAGAAAATAAGAAAAATATATAAAGAATGATAGATTAGGAATTAATTAAAATATGAAAATAAATTTGCGGTTCAGAAATATATATATATATATATATATATATATATATATATATATATATATATATATATATATATATTATTATTATTATTATTATTATTATTATATTATTAATAATAATAATATTTTGAAGGCCAATACAATGCGTATGAAAAAATAAAACAAGAAGATGTTATTTTTGTCTTATCGATTTCGAAGCATGAACTTCATCATCAGAGTTTCGTATCAGAAAATATACGAAACTCTGATGATGAAGTTCATGCTTCGAAATCGATAAGACAAAAATAACATCTTTTTGTTTTTATTTTTCATACGCATTGTATTGGCTTTCAAAATATCAATATTTATAGCATACTTAAGAATGCTTCAAGCAAATTACCAATTTCTTTATATATATAATATATATATATATATATATATATATATATATATATATATATATTAATCTGAGGCAGAGCGCAACATCTACCATCAACTCCTCACTTTTCTGTCAAGATACATGTGCTACTCGTATGCTCAATTCGCGAGGGTATCGAACCAGGAACCTTGTGTTTCCTAGTCGGACACTCTAAGGACCGGTATACCTATTTAGCAAACCACTATTAGTGAGTTTGAGTCTCACTGGGAGTTCCCTATATCCGTCCTTGTGGCACATCTAAGCAAATATTAGTAGAAAAAAAATACCCCCTCCTCGCTAAGAATTGTGGACTTAGAAAATGTTTTCCCGTTATTTTCATCCAGAAAAAAACTAGATACAAATCTGAGGAACATGTATAATTTGATAACCAATTTTCTGGTTCCATGGAAAATACATAAAATTAACTAACATAATGTATTCTAATCTATAAACTAGATATATTAATAATTTGAAGGCCAATAAAATGCGTATGAAACATAAAAACAAAAAGATGTTATTTTTGTCTTATCGATTTCGAAGCATAAACTTCATCATCAGAGTTTCAAATGGACGTATTATGTTTTTTCTTTGTGTGGTTTATAATTTCTCTTCTATTTCTTTTTCCTCTCCTTTTCTCTCTCTTTCTTCTTCTCCTCCTTTATGAATGAAATGGGTGAATAACTGTAATTTCTTATTTTTCTCTTTTTTTTTTAATGTTTGCTGAGTGTTTTTTTAACATAAGGTAAGATGTTACTTAAAGAATCACTAACCTTTGAAGAAAAAATTATGGAATTGCCAAAAAATCATCGGCATTTTGTTGCCCTCGTCTTGCACTAACCATCGAAAAACAATATTTTCACTGAGTAGCTTCGAGGTTTCTCCCGTAACTCTTTACTAATCAGCCTTACAGTCTTGGGTGAAACATAACAGAAGAAAGATTTTCTGAGAGTTGTGAGTTCATATTTTATGTCAAGGTTAGTATTAAAACCCATATTTCATTACCTGACTGATTAACACATAAATATGATTACTAAGCTTATATCCTAAATTAGGTACTGGCAAAATGAGCCTCTGCTACGAGTTTTAAAAGCGAATTAAAATAATTAAATCTATCATTTAAGGTCAAACTTTGTCTAAATCGATAAGTAGTAACATAATGACCATCATTAAAAAAAGAAAAATATCATTTCATTAGCAATTTATTTTGAATATATTTAAAACGTTTGTTTTGGTTAATTTTGATCGCTGACGCCATTTTTAGTTCTTTTAAGTGTTTTATTGGCTTGTTTACAATTTTTATGTAACATTTGCGATTGAAAATAAAAATTACCAAAAATCAGGTAATTATCCGATTTTAATGAAATTTTCAGTATTAATTTATCAATTAATGAATTTTATAATGCATAAGTTATTTTATTTAAAAACTTTAATTTAATATTTTTGCTATGAAAAATTAATATATAAAATTCATTTAAAATATGAAAAGCATGATGTTAAGTTTAAAATGTTATATTTTTAGATTCTAGAAATCTATTTAGTGCAAAATTTAAAGTTTGAAGAAAAACTCTATTGTAAATGTAATATCAAGTATAATTTCTTTCATAAGATAATAGCCAATTAAATAATTATCGAAATGAATAAAAAAGAAATCTCCAAAATATTAATTATTCATTATTTTTTTTACATTTTATTTTTCAATTTTCGGTACTTATTTTCTCATAGAAAAGCCATCGTAATTTGTTTTTTGTTTCTATTCATAACTTCGGTCTTTTATCTCATTATTTATACATTACAATACCAACTCGAAGAAATGTTACGCCCAGAACATAAGGGGTGTGGTCAAAATTAAGTGACCTAAAAAAATGAGAAAGTTTTGAAATGAAATAAATAATGTATTATAAAGATCATTCATTGATAAATAAACACTGAAAATCTCATTAAAATCTGATAATTCCCTGATTTTTGGTAAATTATTTTCTGTAAAGTCATTTTGTCAAAAAACACGTTTAGGCTCATTTTGCCAGTACCTATCCTAAATCAATCAGTAAATACTAAGACTAGTCCGGAATCAAACTCTATACTCCAGATGTAACCCCAACCTTCAGTACTTCCATTTATACTAATGTTTCCTGTAAAAAAAAAAAAAAATAGATGTCAGATTTTCTGTTTAGATAATGCTTTATAATTTGTACTATTTGGATTTTCGGACTATTATCCTCATAATCATTGCTATGTACACAGCATCCAGTTGTACAGATGGTGCAACAGATATAAGGGTTGCATCAATACAGTTTTTATGACAATCATCTGTAGGGTGCAGGTTCAATCCTCGCCAGAGTGATAACATTGAATACTTAACAGAGATTAACATTTGCAACCGGTTATAACTAACAGAATGAGAACAGTCTATCCGGTAGATTGAATAAAGGTTTCGGTTCGATGTTCCGTGAAGGCTCCCGATTACAAGATGAACGCTCTCTAGTTCGACCAGAAGGTTCCCGAGTTCACCATAAAACAGTTGAAGAAGACCGGAAGGCACATCAACAAAACGTTGTGTATATAGCCATAAAGATGAGGACAATATTCCAAAAATCAAATACGAAAAGAATAATGTGTATTTAAAACATATATTTATTTAAATTGTGATATTCTAATGATAGCTATGGTTATTCTAGAAAATATAAATTGTTTCTTATGAAACATAAATTTTGATATCGTCACAGAACGCGCAGCACCAACATGTCCGAGGGCGATGAAATAATTTTTTTTTACAACATTTGACGCCGCCCAAATAATCAGCTGTTACACTTCGGGGTTGAAATATTCGCTATCAAATTCGAGCGCGAAAATCTCCGTTTCCACAAAGTCTTATACCGAATTAAAGAAAAAAAAAATGTTTCTAAAATTCTTTTTCTCTACATTTTACATTAATCTCTTGCCATTCCCATTTCAGTAATTATATTTGAAATTCGTATATTTTTATAGATTGTCCCTGTAAAATGCTGCAAAATTATATGTAATTGGGCAAAATCAATGTATTCTTTGGTTAATTTTTTAAAGTTCTAATTTTTACCGAAAAATATTGAAAACTTGATTACGCTTTAGTATACAATTATCTGAATTTGTTTGGATGTAATGAGAAAAAGAAGTTGAATTTATTCAGAATAAAAAAGAAAGAATCAATCCTACAATGTAGGAGGATTAATTTTGCTCAATTAAGATATTTCTTTAAAGTTTTGCTATATATAATCTTATACATCTTTATAGAAAATACAATAAACTCTACAAGTTTTTCAAGGGGAGTAATCGTGGCATAGCTGCTAACCTGCTGGCCTGCAATACAGTAGGAAACGTGTTCGAGCTTCAGTTATGCTAATGCCTTCATTTTAAAACAAATACTGTTAAATTTTGACCGAATATTTTTAGATGAGGTTTGTTAATTTGTTATTTCTCTGAATGTTTGAGATGAGGCTTGAAGATTAGTATTATCTGCGTTATTCGGACTATTGTCCCCATCTTCATTGTTATTTGTACAACGTTTCGGCCGATATACCCCCCGGCCTTCTTCAATCCTGAGTGAAAATAGTTAGAAAGATAATTAATTAACACAACTCCTACCCTAGCTATGGTTAGCGGAATGAGAACAGGATACCCCCGTGGATGGATAAAGGGTTAGGTTCAAAGTTACGTGATGGCTCCCGAATACGACAAGAAAGTTCCCGGGTTCGAAAAGAAGGTTCCCGAGTCCGAGAATGTTCCCGAGTCCGACAAGAAATACTTGAAGAAGGCCGGAGGCTACATCGGCCGAAACGTTGTTAATTTGTATTTGGACTTTTCGGATTGTTTTTATAAACTTAACTAAACGAAAGTGCAATAAATTCTGAATTATTTAAAGAGAATTCCCCGTGATGTAGTCACTAACGTGCTCACCTGGAACATCGTAGTAAACGTGTTCGAGGTACAGTTGCACTATTGCCTTCTCATTAAAACTAATACTCTTGATAAAATGTGTCCGGATTTTTTTTTAGATGAGGCTTGATAATTTGTATTATTTGTATTTTTTGGACTGATGTACTTAACTTTATATACAATGCTTCTCGGTTGATATGCCCTCCGGACTTCTTCATTTGTTTCTTGTCGAAGACGAGAACTTCCTCAAGTAGGCAAGACAGAAGATCACCGAGTACATCAGTTCGGAATCAATAGATTTGATAAGATCGGATAAGATTAAATTAGAGTAGATATGATAAGATCGATGGTAAGGAAAATAGTATTTCAAATTTGATTAAAACAAAACAGAATCCTTTTTTTCAATCTTGTCTTTCTTTCAAGCATCCTGATAATTCTTTTGATGTTACAATCTTTAAAGGCATTAATAATTTCTCTAAAAGAGCCATTATTGGCAGACCAAGTATTTTCAGTTCTTATCCAAACTAATATAAAGGTGTAAATCTGTCTATCATTATTAAAACTGTTTAACTAAACTATTGTTACATAATCTATGCGGTTGCATAAGATCATTGTCAATCCCTTGTATTTCTAGAGGGATGGCCCTTTTCATATCACGGCGGGACTTTCCATGGAATAGTAGAGAAAGCCCGCCAAATTACGTGAAGTCACGTGGGACCTGGTTTGGTCCTCAGTTTTTCAGTTGGACGTCAAGCAGAGAAGATGTTTCTGCCTTAACTGGAACTCACTGCATACGCGCGCTATGTTAGTCAGATGTTAGTTACATGAAATGTATAGTTAAGGAAATAAAAGTTTAAGAAAAAAAACATGGTCTTGTGATTAACGGGTGTCTTGGTAACAGGACTGATTGGAAGAAGAGTGCGACCGACAAGACGAAGTCACCAAGACGAGTCACCAAGACGAAGTCACCAAGACGAGGTCACCAAGACGAAGTCACCAAGACGAAGCCCAAGACGCTAGAAGAAGACGTAAGATAGAAAAGATTAACCACAGAAGAATAGAAGAAAGTAAAGAAGTAACGAAGGGTATACAACACTATTTTGTTTTGTCACGATGGTGACGTTAGGCAACAGTGGCAGTTTATCTTTTAGATATTTCCAGTAAGCTGGGCAAACTTGGTGACGAAAACAAAACATTAGTTCAGTTAAACATTAAACAGTTTTAATTATGATAGACCATAATATTGTTGTATGCTTATCCCATTTTCTGTGCTACTTAGAGAAGCTCGAATCTGGTCGATGGATCTGATGTTGAGTGGGTTGACTATTCTTTGATGTTTTGCTTTTGGAACCAACTTGGCTGCTGGAGGACATCTTGCCTTTTGTCATTTATAATCTTTTTAGTAATAACACAAGGTGATTGATTTTTTTCATGAGATTTTTATTTCCCCCAGATCAAACTGCCCTGAGTGAGACACGTCTCACTCCGTCAACGCATCGTTCCAAACTCACTCCACATTCTCACCTCTCACTCCTACTCTTCCATCCTTGATAATGGTTGAGACTGAATGCATTCGGAATAAAAGAGAAAGAAATGACCCTTGAATGAGACAAAAGGATTAATTAGGCTCAATTAAAATATTTATTATAATTTTTTTTTCTATTTCCTCTTCATTTGGTGCTGGCAGCACGGATATCCATGACATTCTCGCAAATCATCCCTATCTGTCATTGCCTCCGGGAGAGCTGATCGATGTAGGTCTTTGCTGTGCGGCGAACACTGGCGTGCCCATGTGCAGGTTTCCTCAGGAGAATATCGCTTTTGTGTTTATATTTGCTTCTCCAGCTGTAGCCTGAATGTCTTGTTCGTCTCACTCGGATCGCCCTGTGATAGGGACCAAGTGGCTTTATAGCTGTTTTATATGAGCATCCACGAATTACACCCAAATATTAAAAAGTTGGCCAGAAAACTTGAAAAAGTCACAAATAAAATTGTTAAACAGGAGATGTATCTTTTGTTTAATTCAACATGCATAAATGAAAGAATGCTGCCCAAATACACACACAGATAGAGAGGAAGATAGAAAATAAATCAAAAGTTTTATCTGATTACTGTCTTCTATTCCATATTTGATAGATGAAACATAGTAAGGAAACGATAGAAAGTGAGGGTTTATCTAAGTTGTGTATATATATATATATATATATATATATATATATATATATATATATAAACTGACCGAAACACATGTGTAAGTGATATTGATTAAATTCATCTTTTATTATCCATTCTGTACTTTCTTTTCTTTACTCATTCCTCCTCATATCGTCGGATTCAAATCCAATTCCATTTTTACACACACACACATACACACACACACACACACACACACACACACATATATATATATACATATATATGTGTGTGTGTGTGTGTGTGTGTGTGTGTGTGTGTGTGTGTCCGTTTTTCCTACGATGGATTACTCTTTATGGTGTATAAGCTTCCACCAGTTAAATCTATTTCAGCCTCTGGCATTGTGTTCAAAATTCAATAGACGGAAATAAGTATATTTACTGTTGCAGATTGTCTTTAAAACACAAGAAGAATCCACCTACATTTCACGACACATCGTCACCTTGGCTTTACAAAAGAACTTGTTATAATCTGTTAAAACTCATTCTGGTGTCATGGACAGACCATCAGTGTAGGTACTCTATACGGTGGCTGGTTGGTTGGATTTTACAGGATATCAACACTTGGTTTATTTTATAAAGATGTCCTGCTTTACTTATTCTTGATAGGTACTCAATTTCTTTTAAACATTTTTTCTATTCAACCCATTGATGGAACCCTAACAGGTACAACTACTCCGGGCCAGAGTTTACCTGTGAGTAATAGTGATGAAGGGGTATCCCATATTCCCCAGAGCTCCAGAATTGGAACTTCACCATCAAATAGTTCAACGTCATACCCAGTATTAAGTTTCTGACCGCCATCCTTGGCCAGTTGAAAAGAACTTAAAGTAAGTAAGTCCTGAACTATAGAATCCTTTGGTAAGTGAATAAGTCCCGAACTATAGAATCCTTTGGTAAGTGAATAAGTCCTAAGTTTTGGAATCCTACGTAGTGTCAAAGGTCCAGTGATATAATCCTATGTTCTGTCGTCCACGAAGTTTCAAAGCAATATGCGTAGGTATGACCAGAACAGCCGGTATAAATATCAGCAGCAGAGCACTGCCAATGACTGGCCAATAGGTTGGTCACATGATTATCGCTGAGTCTATAAATAAGAGTAGGCATCTAAGACACACCTTATATCCAGAAAAAGTCAACACCCAGAAAAATAAGACCCTCAACCATCGCTTTCTAGCACACATTTGATAAAAGCAATAGGATTGGGGCAATCACATAAGTGCTTGAGCTTGACGGGATTAGCCGATTGATCGGAGGGGGCATCTCTCCGACCTCCCATCTAGCCTAAGTAAGTGCCAAAGTGGAGTGTTGCGTGTTATAAACTGTTCAGCAACCAGTCTTACTTCCTTAAGCATCTCGGGTTGCCAACAGGTGGCTCCATTTGGAGAGGGGTCTTACCACTCTGCAGAGTTGCAGTCTGTGTATTCTAAAGCCCCAGACGACAGGGCGTATGTTACGTTGGAGGTATTATCGTGGAAGAAATGAATCTCAACACCAACATGTTTCATTAGCCATTAATCACGAACTTATTCTTGATAAGAATTCGACGTTATAACGTTTCGGTTTGAGCAACCTTTATTAGGAATTGTTGTAAACACTTTTGCACTTAATCATGCTTAGTTTAATCAAATGAAAGGCGCATGACTTTTAAAGTGAATCCATCCTTCTGAACCATATAAAAGGGAAGTGTGTGGTATAATGGTTTATAGTCGTAGAAATGGACTCATCGTCCCAAGTTCGAATCATAGACGAGACTGTTTGATATTTCACATAACACTAATAACCTTGAGGAAGATGTGCTGTTAACAACTCTCCCATCAGCTAGGATAAATAGTAGAGCAGTTTGGGCTCTTTAACCATGGCTAGGTATCCAGTCTTAGAAGAAAAACTCTGAATCCAAACCTGTTAAACTCCGCTTAAAAAATTGCCCTTCTATGGCATCCTTCACCTCGGAGGGGTTGTTTAATATATATAAAATGGAACGCGATGGCTTGATAGATATTGATTTGTGTTTTTAGCGATAGAACACTTTCACCCAATAGACGATGATAAAGTTATTCAAAAGTATTCATTGCTTTCGATCAACGATTCATAATTTCATCATCACGAAAACGCATTTCAGTTTATATTGCTTCTCAAGTATCTGAATGATTTTGAATATTTAAATGTTTCCTAACAACGTGAGAAGAACCATGGTAAATGTGTGGCCGGGTGGTCAGTTTCATTTATTTTGGAATAGGATTTGCTTAGTGCACAACTTTACTTTCCTCAGGGCTGATACTTAAGCAAAATGTATGTTCTAGCCATAGAACGAAGTCAACATGGTGGGGTGCAAGGTTTAGGTACCAATCATGTCTGCCTAAAAGTTGGGAATGATCCCTTACAGAAAATTCTCATATTGTAAACAGTTCCTAGTTCCCTTTATTTAAGCATAATATCTATTATCTAGATGTAGATATAATACAAATATATTTATATATCTAGATAATAATGTGTTTAATATGTAGATACTATTGTAAGATAATTCATAATAAATTATGTATTTTTTTTAATACAAGTCATGTAATTTTTTTTATTGACTTTAACTTTTGTCTTAATTAATCAAATCATTTAGAATTTAATAAAGATAGACAACACATTTAACTGTGGTATATAGAAATCTAATAGACTTCGAGAATCATAAAAATGATAATTTATTATACTAACTAGCAAATATATGCACCCTCCGGGAGCAAGTATTTAAATTTTAATGTAATAAAATATTGTATTAAATTAGAAAGGCTAATGAAACTAAGAATACAGATAAAAGATTTGAAACAGAGGGAGTATAATAAAAGATTTGAAACAGAGGGAGTATAATAAAAGATTTGAAACAGAGGGAGTATAATAAAAAATGGAACAACTGAAACTTACTCTTCCATCACTCTCGTCTTTCATTGTTATTTTTTCTAATTTAAGTATTTAGTTATAAGAGGAAGTAAAGAATAAAATGACAGTTATTTTATCTTGTTAATGGATTTCATTTAAGATTCATTGAAGAGATTTTTCCTCATATTCATTAGGATAAAACCAAACAGTTAGAAATCAATAATACTAAGCACATATTTATTAAATTCGATTTAATAATATTAATATGCAAATTAGCCTTCCCGTTCCCACTGTAAACCGCTATTTTGTTGTATATATAAATATAATTGCATGTTGTCAGTATGTAGACATAGTAAACAGTATTAATAATGAAAGACAATTTTATTAATAATTGAGGTTTAGATAAAAATAAAATCATGAAGAATGTGATGTCAATAACTAAGAGAATTGTGACTTGAGTAGGAATATAGTTTCGGTTACAGACAGAAAAACACACTATCTCCATTATAATAAGATTTGATTTATTTGGTATTGTCTAAAAGACTTCAACGGGTTAAGTACAAAAATATCACCGGGTATCACATTTTAAGAATGACTCCTACCCCCGGTTAGTGGTATAAGTTTTTTGCAATATCACAAGAAGCGAAAAGAAGATAACGGATTATAACTGATCTTGTGTGTTGTTTTCCTTTGAAGACATCCACTTGTGCGAAATTAAAATTCATTCCATGTTTCCACATCGCCGAATATATATTGGAACATGACAGAAAAGTACAATACATGACAAGACTTCGTTTCCTCTCTGTTCTTATAATAATAGGATCACCGAGGAACTTCAATCAGATATGACTTATGGTATCATCCCATTCCACGTGGGAAGAAGAGGATAATTCTAAGAGTGGTATCAGGTAAATCAGTTTATTCAACACATCTCGTAGAACAGAGTTGAAAGCCTTAGTGAGACCGACAAAAGCTATATAAAGTTTTTTTTTGTCAAAGTATTTTGGCACCTTGATGTGAAAATATATGGATTGTCCCATGACCTGAAAAAAGATTATATATATATATATATATATATATATATATATATATATAATATATATATATATATATATATATATATATATAATATATATATATATATATATATATGAAAAATGAATGGAAGTGAATCCGACAGTGTGAAATAAATATTTAGAAAAAACAAACACATGATGTTAGAATTCGCAGACAGAATTCTGTTTCGACCCTTTATTGAAGTGGTTTTCATCAAGAGCGAGTTGTGTATGATAGAGAGAACGGTGAAAGTGGACCGTTATAATACGAAAGCCGGATTTTTTTTTTCATTAAAATTTTTTTTTTTTAATTTAGAAAATGCATATTCTGTTTTGAAAATAAAATAAAATAAATTTTATTTTATTTTATTAAATCAGAAGCATTATAGTCCACAAAGAAAACTCAAAAGAGTTTGATGTAAATGTGTATAAAAATGTATAAGAAAGTATCAAAAAGTTCAAAAATCCCAGCACTGTAGATCACGATGTTTACCGGATAAGATGTAGAAATCCTGGTATTTTTGTTTTTCAAAAGACAATATGAAAAATGAATGGAAGTGAATCCGACAGTGTGAAATAAATATTAGAAAAAACAATATATATATATATATATATATATATATATATATATAATATATATATATATAATATATATATATATATATATATATGAGTGTGTGTGTGTGTGTGTGGTGTGTGTGTGTGTGTGTGTGGAATGTGTGTGTGTGTGTTTGACATGATCTCCCATAAAAATACATCGTAAAGAAAAAACAGCAGAAAGCCCCCAATGAAATCTCACTCAAAGAAATACATGCTGCAGAACCAAAAACATGTCTCCCCATCGTACCAAAATGCAAAACACTACTGTATAAAGGAAAAAAAACAAAAAATAAACACAGCCACCTGGTGTGAAAATCAGTTACCAAGCGCCGTTGACTTCATGTCCATGCTAGCATAACTTGTATATTTAAATTGATTACAAGTACAAATATGCTGGGCAATATCATGACATATCAGCTATAAAAACAAAATAAAATTGCGGGGAGGTCTTGGATCATACCTATAATCAAATATAATATCTTTAAATTGTAGTGTATTTATCGTATCTAATATAATGATTTAGCATGAAATCAAAGCCTAAATGAAATAAGTAAAAAAATAGCATCTTCTAGAAGACATAATCAAAACACTTGGAAGAACATTGCCTTCTGGAGACGCTTAGATTGACTATGACAAAGTCATTCACAATTACGGCCGTTCAACTCAGTACTTAAGCCTTTCATTGACACTTCTTACTGTTTAAATCTTATTTTAGGTATGTTCTTAAACTTTTGTCCATCTAGTGTTTAGCTTAATTTCCAAGTATTCAAATATATCCTGTTAAATACTTAAAAGTCATTAAATTTATATCTTTTTCTTTTTCTTTTCATTTTTCAGTTTTTGAAGCTCTTCTCAAATATATATTTACCAAACCCCTCCGCACTACTAGGATGTGGCACAAGGTCAATTTCTTAAGCGGAGTTAAACAAGTTTGAATTCAGAGTGTTCCTTCTCCTAGACCGGTTGCCTAACCAAGGCTAAAGAGCCCAGTCTGTCCTACTATTTACCCATATCTGGAAGGAGAGTAGGATTCATACCTTTCCCAAGGTATTAGCGCTAAGTGAAATGCTATTACCACGTCCAGGATTTGATATCGGTGCGACGAGTCTATTTCCATGACTTTAACCATTACATCACGCGCTTCCTACGCTCTTCTCAAATAAGAAGCGTAAAATGTTTTTTTTTTGTTTTGTTTTTATCTTCATTAGCCACGGGATTTTGTTTAGCAATTAGCTGACATTTAAAGCACACTTCTTTTTCACCTAAAGTTCAATGAATAATATGCAGATTCATTGAAGAAATTGTATCAAGTTACATTCATGTAAAATATTGCAAAATATAAAGTTTAATGGTGTCGGTTTCGGCGGCAACACAGCTTTTCTCTAGATACTAACTTCGAAGTCAGACAGCAATACTTGTCCCGGGTGACGCTGCATTTATATTGCCAAGGCTCGTTTCTGGTTGGTTGTTCAGACCAATCAGCACGAGAAGCTAATCATATAAATGGAGAAGTCTCTTCTCGTGATCCTCTTTTTTGTTCACGTCCGGTTTCAAGGGAGACAAGCAAAGGAAAGCAATGCGTATTTTTTGCCATCTCGCAAACACCCCGCCTAAATCATGGACCTCCATGTGAAACAAGTGCTTGCCCGCTTCGCTTCACCAGGTAAGTCTCTTTTCTCGCTACAAAGGGTCATCTTCTTTTCACTATGTTAAATATTACTTTCGTCGGGTATTAAGTCCAATATTGAATAAAATACTATTTATTGAATTAAATATAACTTAGTGTAAATAATTAAGAATAACAGGAAGTACACTATAATTACCTATTATTTTCCGGGCGTCCTTAACTCTTTCAGTCGCTTTCCCAATCTGCATTTTAAAGGCCCGCACTCAACATACAAACAAGTTTGTACAGTGGTGGCCAATTCGTGCCGATAGTTGTTTGATAATATTTGTCTGAATTTTTAGATTTCTTTTACTGTTGTCCACATATTTATTGTTAAATACACAATGTTCCGACCGATGTGCGAAAGAAGGTTCCTAACTTCGAGAAGGTTCAGAAAAAAGCCCGAAAGATCCAAATAATACAGGTTGTTTGATGTTTTTAATATTTGTATTATTTAGATTATTCGGACTATTATTTTCATCTATATTGTTATCTGTAAAACGTTTCGGCCCTGTCGTAATCGGGAGCCATCCCGTAACTTGGAACCCAACACTTTATTCAATTCACGGGGTTTCCTGTTCTCATTTCGCAAACCATACCTAGGTACAAGTGTAAAGCTGCGTTAATTATTATCCTATGTTACAGTCGTCCTTAATCAGACACTGTTGTCTTTGTCCAGGATTGAAGCTGCAGCCGAAAGATAACTGTTACTTAGAACTGTATCAACTTAACACCTATACCCACTAGGCCATGTGTCCAATTGTACAGATGACAATATAGATGATGGTAATAGTCCGAATTATTTAAATCATACCAAGCCTCATCTCAGAAAATCAGAAAAATAGTTTTTGATATTTTTGGCTACAACACAATGTTATCTTTTTCTTGATCTCGCCGTTTTTTTGGTGTTTTTTTTTCTCATGTTAGTCCGAATCTCTTTTGATTTTAATCTATCCCTAGTCGTTGAGACTTTTGACAATATAAACAAAGATTTAATTTGGCTTAAATAAGTTTGTACAGTGCTCTCAAGTATTTCTATAAAATGCACGGCATAAAATACCCGAACAAGGGATGGCATGCCGTAAAATCCAGCCAATCAACCAAATTAACCCTAATTCTTGTGCCAATCTAACAAAAGTTTCCATTTTGTTTAAATAAGTTTTTACAGTCTGTCCTATATTTTTATAAAATGCAGGACATAACATAACCCAGCAAGGGGTAACAGCCATAACATTCAACCAACCAACTTACCCTAACCCTTCTATCAATCTAACGAAACTTTAATTTCATTTAAGTAAGTTTTTATAGTGCTGTCATATATCTATATGAAATACACAGCATAAAATAGCCCAACAAGGGTTGACATACCGTAAAATCAAACCGATAAAACTTACCGAACGCTTTTATCAATGAAACGAAATATTTAATTTTGTTTAAAAAAGGTTTTACAGTGCTGTCATATATCTATATATCTATATGAAATACACAGCAGAAAATAGCCCAACAAGGTTTTACATACCATAAAATCAAACTAACAAACTTATCTGAACGCTTTTATCAATGAAACGAAATATTTGATTTTGTTTAAATAAGTTTTTACAGTGCTGTCATATATATATATATATATATATATATATATATATATATATATATATATATATATATATATATATATATATTATCTATGCTTTTATCTAATTCAGAGAGATAAAAGCATAGATAATAAAACTAAAATCAACTAAAAACCAAATTACATAACCCCATGAATACGACTGGAGCAACAGTCGAAAGCGCTCGGGAAATAAGTATGAAAAATATGATGAATCAACTCGATCCAGATTCAAAAAGGATAGCCAGAAGACTGGAAAAAAATATCCATACAAAAAGTGAAAAAAGAATACTCCGTGGTATTCAATAACACATGTCTTACGAATAATTTGCTGCTAAAATACACAAAAAAAAAAAAATATATATATATATATATATATATATATGAAATACACAGCATAAAATAGACCAACAAGGGTTGACATACCGTAAATAAGTTTTTACAGTGCTGTCATATATTTATATAAAACATTCCCAATTCATAATGTAGTTCATTATTTTCCTTCTGAATGAACTTATTTTCTAACTGTGAATATAATTATGTGTTGTATGATGTCGACGTAAAAGGTCTGTCAAGATCAAAATGTTGACAAGTCGAGCACACTTCTGGAAGAATTCAAATCTGGCTAGAGGTAAAATAGTCATTTCTGTCAGAAGGGTCATTCAAATGTCTTGAAGTAGACCAAGACAATCTGTATGCAAACAGTCGACTGAAAGCAATCATACCTAACTGTGAAATTCATTATCTTTCCATTGTAAAGAGTTGAGTATCGTTGTCAATTTAGGAAAGAATTTCAGAGTTTTCTATTTGTTAGAACAGAAATTGAAATTCTCTTTTCGTGTCAATGTTCTTTTCACAAGCACTTTTCCCGCGTTAAGTGAAAAAAGAAAAAGAAAGAAAAAAAAGAAAAGAAAAGAATAAAACACTGTCAAATAAATTGATAAAGAAATCTAATAGAATTGTATTTATGAGACAAGAGGAATGAATTGATACCTTTTTTTTTTTATTTCTAAATCTTTAAAAGAAAATCTTTCTTGATCTTGAAGAAAAAGAAATGCCATAATCAGTGTTCCATTTACTATTCTGTGCTTGACGTAAGGGCAAATTGTTATACATGTACCATTTAAATTATTTACCAGCATTTCTTTAAAGATTGTACAAAAAATGTATCCATTCGAAAGACTTTCCAATAATATGTAAATATATATATATATATATATATATATATATATATATATATATATATGTGTGTGTGTGTGTGTGTGTGTGTGTGGTGTGTGTGTGTTACTCCCACTTTGGTTGAGTTCTCTAAATAGGGATTTAATTGTAAAATTCAGCGTTCTGGGGTGTAGCTAACCCTCGCTTTGTTTACAGAAGTTTGAGGACTCTCGTGAATTCATTTCCGCCTAGAAATGTATCAATTAAATATTCTCCTATATTTGTCAGCTGCCTCTGGCCGCACGGGTAAGAGGCTTGGGGAACGAAAGTTCATTCGGGTCTCAAACCCGGCCAGGGGTAGCTGTTAAGGTATAACCACACTGATTAGAGTCAAACCCCGAAACACGTATTTGTGGATTACTTCAATTTGAGATCCTTCAAATCTCACTGTACATCCATACAGTATTATGCTCTTGTAGGTACAAAATTATAGTCTTGTACAAGGATTCTAATAAATCCCTAAGAGAGCTCAATGTATAATAACTAATAAATTAATAATATACACAGCAATATTTAACTTTATAAAAAAGAAAAACTTAAGAAACCGTTATTTGACTATGATAAAATTCATATCACCCAGAAACTGGACGAGACTGCTTGCCTTTCACATAGCACTAATGCCTTGGGAAAAGTATGAATACAACTACTCTCCCCCTGGCTATGTGAAAATAGTAGACTCTTTAACCTTGGCAAGGTAACCAGCCAAGAAGAAAAACTCTGAATTCAAACCTGTTAAAAGCTGAAGAAACATACCTCGTGTCGGACCATGCTCGTTCGGAGGGCTTGGTAAATCTGTAACAAAAACTACGTCATTGTTTACGTCACAATACCAGAAATCGTCAATACATACAATAAAGAACAACCCTGTAATCAGTTTTAAAATATTTTGTAATCTCGCCCTTTTTCCAATAACAAGAGGTTTACTAAAAAGTTAACAAATAAATACCTACTATTTTGTGTAAAATCTATGTCCAAAATATTTAAATTAATCATATATTTGAACGGGACAGATCTAAGTTTCCATTTCAAATTGTTTTATTCATTTTATTTTTTTTACTCCTTATTTGATATTTGATGATTTTTCTTCCTTGTATACAAACTCTCTAACATTGATTTTTTTTAACTCCCACCGCGTGCAGGCACTATCTTTTGAAAAAATAATTTTTACACCGTCCTGAGGGCGTTTACTTTTTGCTAGTATACATAATGAATAGTTATAGCGTATCATTTTAGTAATATGAAGTACTTAGAGGTTAATTTTAATGGAAATATCACGGTAAGTTCATAGGGTTTGATTGAGAGCAGCCATCGCCCCGGGTCATCAGGACAGGCCTCTCAGATAGACATGGTAGGCTCTTCTCCCGCTCGCACATGGTCAAGTTTGTATCGGGAATAAACTGCGGGAAATAACTCAATAATCTATTAATAATGGAGATTCGCTTCCGGTTTTTGTCTGTAACAAAAATTACGTCACTGCTTACGTCACATTACCCAAAATCGTCATAGAATAAATACACTGAAAATTTGAACATGCAACATTAGACAGTTCTCATTGTTTTTTAAAACAAGTTTTACTAAATACATAACTGGTATTAAATATCTATATATAGTTTGTTTTATTTTAATACATATTTAAAGTTTACATTTCAAATTGTTTTATTTTTAATCCTTTAATGAATTTGATGATTTTACTTACTTAGGGTACACACTCTCTGACATTAAAATGTTTACTCCCACCCCTCAGGCAATATGTTTCAAAAGTCTATTTTTACATAGCCCGGAGGGTGTTTTTTATTTTGTAGTTAATATAAATCAGGAAATACGGAAAACATACCGAATACGTTTTTTTTATTCATTCTTGTTGGGTTTTTTTTATTGAATTTTTAACACATTCTTAAAACAAATTTTTATATATTGAACCCATAGGTGGTGATGAAGGAGTGCGCAACACATTCTAAAACTCCATAATTTGGACTTTACTACTAATTGCAGTTTAACGCCACAATCAGGACACTAAAGCCCTTAGACACCACCTTTTAGCGCATGTAGGATAAAGATTTGGATGGTTTCACTAAGAGTAATAATATTGGTAACGATCATGTAGGTGCTAAGGCTTGGCTTAAACAGTCTTTTGGTCGGAGGCGGTTTCTGGGACCGCCGGTTTTGTCCAAGTAAGAGCCAAATTAGAGTGTTGCATGGAAATGGAACTCAGAACAAGAGAGGCAGCATTACAATGAAGAAAAAACAGACAACTCGAGACAGCCCAGCAGAAATAATAAGTATCTAAGAAATGTATCTAAAAGACCATAGTATTACTTAGAATATTCTAAAAGAGGTTCAGCAAGTTATAAAGATGAGGGATCACTCTATTGATTATTAACATTGTTAAACATTTATCATTTTTATCACTTTTTCATACAATAAGACTAATCTTGTCTTCTCTTTTTTTATTCATATTTAGTAAATTTAACTTATCTTTCTATAAATTGAGTTTTGTATTCCTTCTTTTTGTACTTGCTAACATATAAAATGTGTGGTATCATACAGGTATAAAATTCTAAGCAATGTGTCAAAATATTTAACACTTATGGGTGTACGAATAATTTAATTGATGACTATATCTTATTATAATGGAGATTGTGTGTTTTTCTGTCTGTAACCGAAACTATATTACTACTCAAGTCACAATTCCCTTAATTATTTACGTCAAATTCTCCATGATTTCATTCTTTTAAACATTCAGTTATTAATAAAAATTGTTTTACATTATTAATACTGTTGACCATATCTACGTACTAATAACATGCAATTGTATTTATATATACAACAAAATAGCGGTTTACAGTTTGAACGAGAAGGCTAATTTGCATATTGATATTTAAAATTTTATTTTAATAAATATGTGCTTGGTATTATTGATTTCTAATTGTTTGGTTTTATCTTAAGAAATATAAACAACAATCTCGTGGGTAAATTTTAAAAGAAATTTATTTACAAGAAGAAATAACTGTAATATTATCCTTTACTTCCTATTTTAACTAAATAGTTAAATTAGGGAAATTTACCACTGAAAGAGGGGAGTAATGGAAAATGATGGAATAGTTAGTTTCAAAGTTGTTCTATTTTTCGATTATACCCCCTCTGTTGCAGATCTTTTTATCTGCATTCTTAGTCAGTTTCATTAGCCTTTCTAATTTAATATGATATTTTATTATATTAAAACTTAAATACTTGCACCCGGAGGGTGCATATATTTGCTAGTTTAGTTTAATTATTTCAAGAAATCGTTTTATGATTTTGGTATAATTTTGTACTCGTGTCTTTGGAAAATATTTGTGGATGTTTATTTTAATCAATCTTAATGAGTATGACATTAAACTCTATCTGATGGTAAACTTAAATCTCTGAAGAATGTGAAGTACACTTTCATCATCATTACTCGCAGGTCCACTTTGACCCACTGTGGAAATATCCATTAGGGTCCCATCTATAAGTCAAATGGAAAAAAAGACGTGAGTTAAAAACTTTTGAAAAAATTGAGTTTGCAAAAATTGTTAAATACCCATCAAGAATGAATAAAACTGTTATGTATTGGAAATCATTTAACGAGAAGGTTGAGTGGTTGTAATAATAGTTTATTACAAATAATACAAATAACAAAAAACGGCTTCCGGCCGGCAAGGTAAATAAAAGTCTCTGCGCATAAAAGAAGGATTGGTAAGATTACTTATCTTGAAAAAGTTGTAGTACGAGTGATTGCAATCTGAGAATACGAAACAACGTTCGTGGTTGGAGATCAACTCGCATCATGCTGAGCCAATCTTCTGTTGTTTCTTTATACGTATCTCATTTGCATACGTGAGTGTTACTTCCCTTTACAACAAAAACAAAACGTATTAAGGATACAATAACCCAACAAGGATTAATATGGCGTAAAATCCAACCAACCAGTCAACCAACTTTTGATCGACATTGTATTCTCCTTCAAAAACAAATTTAAAAAAAAGATGGGAACTTTTAGTTCTTCAAAACTGTATCTTAATCTTTCTCCCCGTTAGCATTATCTTCGTGTGAGGAGGAGTTTTTAGTTCGGCTTCATTATCTAAACGTTCACTGCAGACAAATATAAAAGGAGATTATCAAGAGTTCAAAGGCGTTCAATATTTTCCAAGAAAGACATGAAAATTAACTGGAAGGAAATGAACATTTCATTGGGTACTCGAGACAAAAATCTTTAAAAATCAAATGTCTGTAAAAATCGTTTTCCTTTGATAAAAAAATATTCAGCGAAAATCAATTCCGCAAACTGAACTGGTGTGGTACTGATATATATATATATATATATATATATATATATATATATATATATAAACCGATATGTTATTGGGTGAGTTCACGTGCGCGTGTGTATGTATCTATCCATCTTCTTTATCAATATATACGATGGAGAGCCAAAAATTATTCGCACTTTCTCCATGACATAACTTTATTATTGTCACCTACGTTCTGCGCATGCGTGCTTATAGTTGGCACTTGTGTTCACAGGATCAAAGTTTGACCCTGATTGTACCATTTTTCTCGTGGTCTTTATGGTGTAAACATTGCCACTTTATTAGTAGGTTTCACCAAGGACGAATAGATGCGTGACCCGATTTCTCTGATCGGAAGGATTTTCAGGGGCTAAAATTCATTAGACGTTTTTAGCACAGTACGGGGACAGTGACTACAGTTTATAAGTGTGTAAGGGAAGTTTAAAAGTGGTCAGACAAGTGAGAAGCCCGAAGACGGAGCAGGATGCTCGTTACCCTCCACCAATGATGAGAAGATTCAGCAAACTCCATGTGATGGAGAACCAGAACTGCCGTATTCATTAAGGAAAAGAGCAAGACATTGTCTTGCCTGTCGGAGTCGAACCCGCAAGAAAGTGAGACTTAGTCGTTGCATGGACGCGAGGTTCGACTCGGGTGCTCGGATGTTGGGGGCCTACCCGCGTCCGCTCGAATGCAACAAAGTGAGACTTGGGCGTTGCACGGACGCTAGGTTCGGTTCAGGTGCCCAGATTTTGGGAGGCTACTTACATAAGTAGCTGGAATCTAAGGAGAACGACTGAATCAGAGAGGCGTGCGCACCGGCAGAGACTAAACAACGTAAGGCTTTAGTTGAAACTAGTGAGAAAAGACAAAAGAACAGTGACCAACTTAACCAGTTGCGGCGGACTTGATTGTGGACCCCGCTTAACAGAGAATTTTTTATTCAACAAACTCTACAAATGGTAATGGTTAAGGGGCGAGTTCTTATTGATTTGGTAGCTTGTTCTCTGCAGAATAATACATTTTCTGCTTATCATATCATCAATATAAAACAAATATGAATAATTTTTAACCCTCCCTCGTATATTTTCCCATTATCTAGCTTTATGGCCTTAGTGGGCACTCGACCAACTGAGCTCTCAGTAAGAAAAGCGTCCGACCTGGATCACTTTTAACCTTGGTTAGGCAACCAGGGTAGAAAAAAGGAAAACTCTCAATTCAAATCTGTTAAACCCTCTTAAGAAATTAACCATGTGTCCCAGCCTATTTGTGCGGAGGTGTTGCTAAATATATAAGAGACATAAATATTAATCTAACGAAATTTAGAAAAATATCATAGTAATTTTCTGGAATAAAAACGTTGAGCTCCATGTCATAATAAAGACGTGTATAACAAATAAGCTGTAATATGAAATGGAAAGTGTAATTTCATTTCAATAATGTAGTAAAGAACTGGCCTATTTTCAGTATCAGCTGGATTGTTTGGGAGTCTATCCCTTTTCATGACACCAGACCGGAGCGATTGTTTCGTGTCTGAGATGAAGCGCCACACCCACCATCAGCTTCTCGATTTATCATACAGATCCAAGCTGTACTACATAAACAATATACATAAAAAATATATGAAATAATATTAATAAAAATAAAAAATAAAAATATAAAAGTAACAATCAATAATAATAATAATAATAATAATAATAAAAACAGATCACCTTATCCCAGCAAGAAGACCAGACCTAGTGTTGATAAACAAAAAAGAAAGAACTTGTCAACTGGTGGATTTTGCAGTTCCAGCAGATCACAGAGTAAAGCTAAAGGAAAATGAAAAAATGGACACATATCTGGACCTTGCCAGAGAACTGAAAAAGTTATGGAATATGAAAGTGAAAGTTATACCAATTGTAGATGGTGCACTTGGAACGGTCCCAACAGGATTGGAAAAGGGTTTGGAAATTTCGGAAATCAGAGGAAGGATTGAAACCATTCAGAACACTGCACTGCTGCAATCTGCCAGAGAGTCCTGGAGACATGAGGAGACTTGCTGTAACTCAGACTCCAGTGAAAGACCATCAGCTAACACTGATGTGAAAACTCAAAAGAGTAAATAATAATAATAATAATAATAATAATAATAATAATAATAAAAATAATAAAGAAAAATAATATCGCTAATGCTCTCCACCTATTGTTTTTGGCGCCCCACATTACTGAGGATACACTTCTATTCGATCAACTAAATATGAAAGGTCTTTTTAACCCATATAATGCATTTTTAAGTTTTCAAACACTTATGCGCTGATTTGTTGGCAAATACCGGTATCGAACCCGGATTATTGTGGTTTCGAGCCGAATGACTATTCATGGCCAACTGTACATTTACCCGACTATGTCTTAGAAATAGTGTTAAGTTGTTTACTATTGTTAGTCTGAATTCAAAGTTGATAATCTCCTAGACTGGTTGCCACACCACATGTCTAGAGAAACCAATGTATCTTCCTGTTTCAGCTATAGCTGAAGAAAAAACTGGATTCCAAATGACACTACTGCTAATTGAACGCAAACAGTGTCGACTAACCGAAGTGATAATGAAAGTGCCAATTCCCGCTAGATCACCAAAGTTAAGCAGCGATGAGCCTATTTAATACTTAATTGGGTCACAATTTAAGAAACAGCAGGTACTGTAAGCAATGTAAGCCCATTTATCAAAAATAGCTTTATTCTGCATTGAATGACACGCAAAGGGTTGATATGCCGTAAAACAAAACCACCAAGCAAAGTGATAAACTACATAAAGAAGAAACCAGCCAACTCTTAAAAAATTAATCATGAAAAATATCATGGAGCCATAATCAAAAGGAAGATCATATCAGGAATTGAAGAACAAATAGAAATAAACTAAAGGTTCCTTCAGGAATTTGGACAAAACCGATAGAAACTACTAATCTGTATAATGACAATGACTCATCTGAGAATTTCATACCATTTTTGCCTTTTTCTCTTTTGGAATTATAATTGATTTTGCTGATGTCTGTAGCGAATTACTTTTCAAAACGATTACTAAATTATGAATGGGTTTTGTCAGAAAATATATTAAAAGTAATTCGCAGTATGATGAGCCGGTTTCATCTAGCCAAGA
Organism: Doryteuthis pealeii; assembly: GCA_023376005.1. Taxonomy (NCBI): domain Eukaryota; kingdom Metazoa; phylum Mollusca; class Cephalopoda; order Myopsida; family Loliginidae; genus Doryteuthis; species Doryteuthis pealeii. The sequence goes on along the minus strand of CM042141.1, from coordinate 46,715,849 downwards.
CTAATTCATTTAATTTTCAGTTAAGTTTTTGTCTTTTCTTTTTTCTTTTTTTTTTTTTTTGATTTTGGTAGACAAAATCTATTTTTGACGCTGGTTGCTGGACCAGACTTTAATTAAAATAGTCCAAAGGAGATTTAAATGAAGAAATAAATGATGAAAGTATTTTTGCTGAATTTTGAATTAGTATCTTTACTGCATCTTAATGTCTTTTTGGGGTTGTGTGTGTGTTGTTTTTTTTGGTGTTTTTTGTTTTTTATGCTTTTTCTTTGGTAGTGGTGGGGTACACTATTTGTTTGAGATCAAGATGTTATCAACCCAGAATAATGTATGATAAATGATTAAACAAGTAAATTAGACTACTACTACTACTACAACTACTACTACATCAAGTAAGTAAAGTCGTCGGGTCGGCCTAAAATCAGTATCACCGAGGGAGTCTATCCTCTTTTGCCTAGCCCTAGACCAAAGAGATTGTTTTTTTGCGTATGAGATATTTTTTGTGTCTTTTTGGGGTTGTGTGTGTGTTGTTTTTTTTGTGTTTTTGTTTTTTTTGCTTTTTCTTTGGTAGTGGTGGGGTACATTATTTGTTTGAGATCAAGATGTTATCAACCCAGAATAATGTATGATAAATGATTAAACAAGTAAATTAGACTACTACTACTACAACTACTACTACAACAAGTAAGTAAAGTCGTCGGGTCGGCCTAAAATCAGTATCACCGAGGGAGTCTATCCTCTTTTGCCTAGCCCTAGACCAAAGAGATTGTTTTTTGCATATGAGATGAAGTGCCACACCAACCACCAACCACCAGTTCCATACTTTAAAGCAAGATCCCGTGCTTCTCATACGCTGAGTTGACGATGGTCAGTATGGAACCAAAGAGAATTTTTTTGCGTATGAGATGAAGTGCCACACCAACCACCAGCTCCATACTTTAAAGCACAGATCACCGTGCTTCTCATACGCTGAGTTGGCGATGGTCGGTATGGAACCAGGAAGAGTGTGGTTATTAGGCGGATGCTCTATCGACTGAGCTAAACCTTGCAAATTTAAAAAATTATAGAACATGAAGGTACCGGTGATACCGATCTTAGTGGTAGTTCTCGGAATAGTCCTTTAGAACCTAGTAAAGAAAACCCTAAGGGTTATCATCCAATAAGTCTCTTTCTCGCTTCTCCTATTTGTGATGGCAATAATGCCAATATACAGTTAGGAAATGCACAGTGGTTTACAAATTAACAAAAGGCAAACGAAAAGATAAATTCCCTTATATACATGAATTATGCTAAGATATTTGCCAAAAATGAATTAGAACTAGCAACGCTCATACGAACTCTATGAATATAAATCTAGGATATAGGAATGGAATTTGGGATTGAAAAATATGTCATGAATATAAAACTAGGACATAATAAGCGAATGCAGAAAATTGGCACAAGATGAAAACAAGATTCGACATGATTGGGTGGGAAAATATTGTTGGTGTAAACTTTATATATGGGAGGCATTGTACTTGGTGGGAGTCCCTGACGACTGCGATATCGTGATGAGTGAGTTCGAACTCTAGTTGCGCTATTACTTTCATTATCGGACATATATTTGGGAAAGGTATCAACTCCTTCATCACACAGATATGGGTTAGATAGTAGCGCTAATGATAAGGTTGGTATTGGCATTAAATAACCCACAAATGTTGATATGCCGAACTAAAACCACAGCGTAGATAGTTGAATAAGTCCACGGAGGTCTGTTTAATAAAAGCGATTTATTCCCCCAACAAATAGTTATTTTTCAATATGTTTTTACTTCGAAAATACTTGAATTTTGAGTAAATTTAGAATAAGAATTCTGCTAATAACAGTGTGTGAGGCTAA
>CM042141.1:46688974-46706474 GCA_023376005.1 Doryteuthis pealeii | reverse complement strand
AAATATTAGGTTTCTAATAATTATGTAACATGATGATGAAGAGGTATTCCATATTGCTCATAATTCCTGAATTGGAACTACACCATCAGAGAGTTTAACGTTATACCAGGGACATTAATACCCTCAGCTACTGCCTTCTAGCACATATATAATAAAAAGGATTGGGGTTTGCCACAATGCCTATTTATAACTCAGTACTAATTGTAAAGTCTTATGGTAATCTAATCTGTGCAGAAAAGCATCTGGGAGCTCAGTCAATAGAGAAATGGTTCATCTGCAAACCATAAGTACATAAAGTTTAATTATCACACAGATTCCAATTAAATTATTCTTTTATAATTCAGTACTAATTGTAAAGTCTTATGGTAATCTAATAAAAAGGGTTGACGTTTGCCATAATGCCAATAGGGTTGGGACAATATGATAGGTGCTTGATGTGACCATCCGATTGATCAAAGAGAGCCGCTCTATCCGAAAGCAGGATAGTAATACCCTCACCAGAATATGGGTGTCCTGGTTATGACACTAAATACCAGGAGATGGCGAGGCTTCAATCCTGGAGATATTGTGAGGGTGAAGTATCCATTTATTTTCATTACTCCCAGATACACTCAGAGATGGAGTATCTGTTAAAGCTCAATCTATGGTTAAAATCGATATCTTTAAGAATTTATATTCGATGAAAATACTTGACATATAACTGTAAATTATTTGTATTAATAATAGTTACTTGAAGTTGTAATTTTAAGGAGCATCATTAGTTATATGAAACCATATAACTGGGGGCAAACAGGCGAATGTTATAAAATAGAAATAATTATTTAAACAATATAATATATTAATAATTTGAAGGCCAATACAATGCGTATGAAAAATAAAAACAAAAAGATGTTATTTTTGTCTTATCGATTTCGAAGCATAAACTTCATCATCAGAGGTTTGTATCAGAAATGGATGTGCTTACGTTTTTCTTTGTGTGGTTATAATTTCTCTTCTTATTTCTTTTTCCTCTCCTTTTTTTTCCTTCTTCTTCTCCTCCTTTATGAATGAAATGGGCGAATAACTAATTTCTTTTCTTTTTTTTATGTTTGTTGAGAACAATTGTATCCAATATTGTCTGTTTGTCATGCAGTCATTCATAAAGGAGGAGAAGAAGAAGGAAAAAAAAGGAGAGGAAAAAGAAATAAGAAGAGAAATTATAACCACACAAAGAAAAACGTAATCACGTCCATTTCTGATACGAAACTCTGATGAAGTTCATGCTTCGAAATCGATAAGACAAAAATAACATCTTTTTGTTTTTATTTTTCATACGCATTGTATTGGCCTTCAAATTATCAATATATTATAACATAGTTAACAATGCTTCAAGCAAATTACCAATTGCTTTTAAACAATATAATTTTGAGTATTAGATAGGAATACATGCAACCATACAACTATATCAGAAAGCAACTAAAAAAAACTGTGGATATGCCACACTATGATAATTTAATTATTACAACGTTTGATATGTTTACTTACGAGCTATTGTTAGATATTTCAATATGTAAAAATATAATAATCTTGATTGAATTATCAATCTTGTCTTCTTTCATTCCTTCTTTTCATCATCTTTCATAGAAACAGATTAGCGTTATCACTTATGAGCAGTCACCCCATCTTTATATCCCTACTCTTTCTTTCTTATCGTATTTTTCAGTGTAGCAGTTACTTTTTCTTCGCTTTTTTATAATAAAAACGGAATGGTCCTTCATTTAAGTGAGGTGGCGACACTCATAAGAAATAAGAATTCGAAGAATAAGCTACACTAGATAATCAGGATTTACATTTTCGTATTTCATCTTGGACGATTTGAACGGTCTCATTCTTAGCTATAGGTTGTTTCAAGATAATATTTTTTAATTTTAAGGAACATAAGTATTAATATATAGATTTCATATTGACTGTCTTAAAACGTTGGTTATTCATATATTTCATTTAATTTTGTAAGTGACAAGATTTCAATATTGATTTGATACTCAAAATCAAACTCTTGTACAAAGAGATTACGAGACTAAAGATGATTGGATATGAAAGGTGATCCGCTGGGTATTGTGCAAGAAATTCAATTTTCACCGTGCTACAAAATGTTACATGCACAAAACGGAATCTGTAATAGAGAATGAGACACATAAATTCTCTGGGACTGAGATACAGACGGATCACCAAATCCCGGTCAAAAGACCAGGCGTAGTGTTATATAACAAGAAGTGAATTTGTCATCTAGTGGATTTTGGTTATCTGGCGGATTACAGAATAAAAATGATAGCAATCGAAAAGATAGATAAATACCTGGACCTTGCCAGAGAATTTACTGAGCACAAAAAATGTGTCTACCAAATAACATTTACATATTCTTATTTGGAGAATTAATTATTCATATAAATTATATTGATTTTTATTATAGTGATGTATTTTAAATATTACTAAACGCCAATAAATGATTGCTAACAATTCAAGTGTTGTTGAATTTGAAGTTTTTGTATATATTTCTAATGGATATTCGATATCTGTCTGTAACTGAAACTACGTCACTGCCTAGGAAACAATACCCACAGAAAATTCGTACGTTTATCAATGAGTATTTAATTTATAATTTATGATTAATTTATAATCATAAATACATAGAATAAATCTTATTTATTAACAATGTCTCTATAAAAATCTGAGTTGGATTTGCCTCAAAATAACACGTTATTAGTGCGTTCAAAATAAGAACGCATATGAATGATTACACCTATTTTAATTGGTTTCTATATAAAATCTTTCATGGGATTGATTTTAATGGAGAATAAAACAATAATATTAGAAATCAATAACACCAAGTAATAATTCCTTAAACCCGGTTTTGTTAAAACCAGTATGCTAATTAACCACACCATATATGAGGTGAATCTTTATTTCTTAGTGTTGTGGGGTTTTAAGGGGTCAAAATAAGAACAAAACGACGGGTAACAAATGTAGGAAAATGTATTAACAAAAGAGTAGACAATTACAGTACAGAGAAGTGGGAATTAATTCCGACAAATAGAGTTATGAGCTGACTCGCAATTGCCTTCTCTCAAGCCATAATTGTCCCTGTTACTTAGAGTAACCGTCGGCGCATTTCATTAGTCTATAGGGTATATCACCTATAACACTTAGTGAGATATAAGACCGATGGCATGATCTTAAACGCACTTATAACACGGGCTGTTTTGAGGCAAATCTAACTCAAATTTTCAGAGAGACTTCATTAATAAATATTATATATTCTATGTATTAATGAATCTGACCATGAATTGCATTTTCATTGATAAACTAACCCAATTGATGAGTGTATTGAGAGGTAAGCAGTGACGTAGTTTTGGTCAAAGGCATATATACACCGAATCTCCATTGTAATAAGACGTTAAAAAATTATTATCTTAATAGTGTTTTTTGAAGGTTATATCAATAATGCTTATAATATTTTCACTGTTTTTACAGTTAGATATGTATATGGTCATCCAGTATATTCTTGATAGAGCCTGTGAAGGAACATACTGCTTGATATAGGAAAAAAAACAAAAATATAAAACAAACTTACGAGCTATTCCTTGTCAGTAATCTTTAATGAAACATATATACATATTTAATATATGTATATGTACATTTATATATATATATATATATATATATATATATATATATATATATATATATATATATATATATATACACGTATGCATAGCGAAAGAGAGGGGTTGTAAAAACCGGCCATATTTAGGTTTTTTGGTTGATGAACCGTGGTCGATCCTTCACAAAAAAAATGACTTGAGGCTTGACAGTTTGAAGTAGGCAGCTTGCGCTGTACATTGTCAATTGCTTTAAACTATATAACCAGGAAAAAAATGCGTTTCTGATTTGTCCATAATGATCAGAGCTCCTACTTAGCTTTTTTTTTTCAATAACTGAGATCCAAAAAACATAAGAGGAATGCCATGCCATATAAAATGGTCAAAGTTTCGTGTTGAAAATATCACAAGATGAATTAGATTTCAGCATACAAGGCGTGGTTAAATATGATTGTGAACAATTGTTTAGTAATATAATGATGCATTCAGACCATTGACAGAAATTCATTTATAATTGTATGATAAAGACAAACGCATGTATAAAGAGGTAGTAGTATTGATTACATAAACATGATTGTATCTTATGCTTGTCTCATTGGAAATCTATACTAATTGGGCGAGCTATGCCACTTCACAACAACTGATATATATATATATATATATATATATATATATATATATATATATATATATATATACCAACTCCTCCGCACGAGCAGGATACGACACAAGGTCAATTTCTTAAGCGGAGTTTTACAGGTTTGAATTCAGAGTTTTCCTTCTCCTAGACTGGTTACCTAGCCATGGTTAAAGAGTCCAGTCTGCCCTGCTATTTATCCATAGCTGGAGGGAGAGTCGGATTCATACCTTTCCCAATGGTATTAGCGCTAAGTGAAATGCAATTACCACGTCCAGGATTTGAATATATATATATAATATATATATATATATATAATATATATATATATATGGGAGTGTTGTATTCATTAATAATCTTTACTATTTGTTCAACTTAGGTATCGAGCACTTGTTCAATTTTAGCTTTAGACTATTCTAGCGGTTATATATATATATATATATATATATATATATATTATATATATATATATATATATTGCTTTTGACCTAGTGTTATAGTGTTAATCATCTATATTCGGTTAGTGTGACCATCTTGGTCTTTTCTTTTTTAAAAATTTATTTCCCCAGGTGAGGTTTGCTAGTATATTTTTCTAACAAATTATTGCAGTGTTTTTTTTTTTAACCGTAAGGGATTACTAATAGGATTAGTATATAATATATATATATATATATATATATATATATATATATATATATATATGTGTGTGTGTGTGTGTGTGTGTGTGTGTGTGTGTGTGAGAGAGAGAGAGAGAGAGAGAGAGAGAGAGAGAGAGAGTGTGTGTGTGTGTGTGTGAACATGACGGATATTTTTATATCTGACGATTATCTTCGATCTTTTCTAGTTTTCTGGTCAGATTATCAAAATCAGGATGTTTTCGTTCATCTAATTTCAGGTCTCCACTGTATAAATGGAAGAAACTGTGAGGGGAAACTTGGGGGAATGATATAAAACGCTATAAAGATGGTAGAAGAGAATTGGCGGGATATTGAGTTATAGACATTTTAGGAGGTGGCTGCTATTAATTTGAAAACTACGTTTTTTCCAACAACCCCAAGAAAATGAATACTTTATTACACAAAATTTAAAACCACCAATGTCGTCACCAGCAACAGTTGTCTTAACGAGACTAATGTAGCGTACAAATTTAAATGCCCCTCGGGTGGTTTTATCTAAAAAAAATGAAAGCACTTACAATGGACTCGCTACTACGACCTTGTCGGGCCGTTTGACATTTTATCTATGTGATACAGGCTCCATTTCACAACACGGAAAATAATATGCATGCTCCCCGCCCCCCATCTATTTACCAAAAAAGTCTAATCGAAAACACACATCCTGCACAAAGAAAGAAACAAACAAAAACGCTAAGCAAAATAAACCCACTTTGAATAAGTTTACTTTTGAATCAGACACATATATACCCAACTTATTTTTGTAAAATGATCACACTTGCCTTTCGTCTACCATATTATAAAACATCTTCGTGAATGATATGCATTGACATTTTAGAATATGTACTAGGAGAATTTAACCTTAATTTATCAATTTTTACCGACTAAAAATAAGAATTTATTTATATAATGTCTTAAAACACACAAGAAGATTTAGAACAAAAAGACGAACACATTCATTTAAAAATGCAACACGTTTACAATGATAGTAAACTCACATTAGGAAAAAAAAAAACAATTCCTCTTTAACCTCGTAAGACACATTTGTTCAAACCATAGATATAACTTACATTCGGTCGCTACGTGTCGAATAAAGTCAGGTATGTGACCGGAAATATTTAATAGTATAATTCTCGTGTATAATACGCACCCTTAACTTTTGTTCTTGAAAAAATAGTGCGGTATATACACAAATAATTACTCTATATTAAAAAATATTTCCGTTCAAAAAAAACAGATGACGCTTACAAAAACGATACTACTTCTTGTATGTTTTTCTTAAATTTCTTATTTATACAAACTGCAATTCAGTTTCCAATACAAGAGGCGGTAGATACGTTTTTAATTGCTTCTGGAAATAAGTTTCCTAAAGGCTCTCATGTTGCTATCTGACTGTATGTATTTATTATATGAATGAATAAATAATATAATTTATATATACGTACATACACACAACACACACACACGCACACAAACACTATATATATATATATATTATATATATATATATATATATATATGAGTATAGATAAAAAGAAATATGAAAACAACACAAATATGCTGTTAAAGTGAAAACATTTTAAACATATGTTATAAAATGTTTTCACTTTAACAGCATCCTTTTATCTATACTCATACCATCGGGTTCATTTATTTCTTTTATATATATATATATATATATATATATTAATATATATATATATATATATATATATATTTATATTATATATATAATATAAGAAAAGATCTTCAAATAAACACCATAAGATCTAATTTGAAAGCCTAATGATTGCGACTTAGCAAGACAACCTGGGTAGTTGTCTATAATAAGCATATATTTTTAAAAACTCAACAACAAATTAAATAAATATTAGCTCTCACAATTTGTGATTGAGCACTGTATTTTCTTTGTTTCATCACAAAAAAAATGTGTTTATAATATATATATATATATATATATATATATATATATATATATATATATATATATGTATCCATCACTATATAATATGTATAGGTTGCATATGTTGTCTGTTTAACTGTGCTTACATGAATATATGGGGTCCTGGCTTCCTGAAAAGAAAATCGCTTTTTCCCGCATGCGTCACTGTAAAAATATTGTCCTTTGAAAGAACTAGAATAAAAAAATGCAGACTTATTAGAAGTGTATTGACGGAAGACCAAGGAGAGGAAAAAGACATTTTAATGGCACTTTTTATGTCAAGCCTGGAAACCAGTCTTGAATGCATGTCAGAACATTGTTGATACGTCCTGCCAACTTCTGTTTAGATCAACCGAGAATAATGATGTCATCTAGGTATGCAACGGTAACATTACGCATTGAGCACCTGCACACATAATTAAGCATCCATAATCTGCTTGAATATAGCGGGAGCTGTTTTTACTCTAAAACCTTACATTTAATGTTGGAATAAACCACGGCGAGTATTTATTTTACATATTTCCCTGGAGTCAGCAGATGTTGCATAGGGTCAGTTTCAAGTTGTAGTAGTAATCGTTAGCAGTAGTAATATTCGTTAGTTCAGAAACAACATACGCAGTGGTATAGTCACAAAGGAGTTGTTGTTTCTTTCTAGGTTCGTTGGTTCTTTTTCAGAGAGAGAGAGAGAGAGAGAGAGAGAGAAGAGAGAGAGAGAGAGAGAGAGAGAGAGAGAGAGAGAGAGAGAAAGAGAGAGAGAGAGAGAGAGGTGGGTAGGGTCAAAATATTTCTATCGTTAATCATGTTCGTTACTACTATGCGAAACCCATACGGGGGAACCGAGAAAGCCCCGTCTGCCTCTCACGAAAGCCTGACCGAAAAAAGGACGATTTTACTCTTCTTCCGTTTCTCGTTCTGGGGATGGGATGGCCACTTCACATGCTCCACAGAAACTAGAACTTCCAGTTTTATTTTTAACTTAGTTCCGGGATCATTCGTCGGTCAATTGAGTTCCAAACTGTAACCTCTCTGTTCTTATTTCTTTTCGTCTCTTCTCCAGAAAAATCCAATATCGTTTATTATCAGTACCCAAGTTCCTCGTAAATCACAATAATCACGGTACAACAAAGACATCGATGAGGTCAAATAGGAGAAACAGGTACTAATTTGGAAAAACTATATATAATATCGTAATATAACTCTTTTCATTGATGACTTTTACGCGTTTTGTACGTTTTTAATATTTACGCTTTTCAATTTTAATCTTTACTACATAATATTTACATAAGCACATACATGCATGATATATAGATATATATATATATATATATATATATATATATATATATATATATGAGGAAAAAAATGAGTAAAGAAAAGAAATGTAGATGATAAAAATGAATTTTATCGATATCACTTTTAATCGATATCACTTACACATGTGTTTCGGTCCGTTTATCAAAATGTATACGGATTTACGCTATTATTATTATTAAATAATCAGATGGAGTTGAAATGAGGATAATAATAATAACAGGAAAAATGTAAAAATATTCCGTACACAGAAAGATTTTTTACGACCTTCATCAGAGTGAATTTTTTTTATTTTTTGAGTAGAGATAAAAAAAAAACCGTTGGAGACAAAAACAGAATGTTAAATGTTCAAAAAAAGAATATTTTTTGAATCATTTGGAACGCAGATACCGTTAAAAATTTGAAAGTTTTGGTGGATGGATATAATTAGTATTGCAAAGAATGAAATGTTATTAATAATCTTAAACTTGTTGATGATTGAATGAAGCATGTTTTCATTGTTATTGTTTGGGGGAGAAAAGAGAGTTTTATAATTTGCTTGAAGCATTGTGTATATATTGGTTAGGAGGTTGATTTAGAAGGCTATCACAATGCAGATGTAAAGAAAAAATAATAATACGGTAACAATGAGTTGTGTGTTAACTGTATTTAATTTTTGAATTTTCGAGAATAATATCTCGTTTTCAAAGATCATTGGGACTGAAGTAGTCTAGTTATGGCATTCTTAAAAAAAAAGAATTTTTAAGAAATGCCATAACTAGACTGCTTCATTCCAATGATCTTTGAAAAAGAGATATTATCTCTAAAATTCAAAAATTAGATACAGGTTAACACACAACGTCATTGTTACCGTATTATATTTTTCCCTTTACACCTGCATTGTGATAGCCTTCTAAATCAACCTCCCTAACAATATATATATATATAATTATATATATATATATATTATTATAATATATATATAGGTTAGGTAACAAACAATGTGTCTATTTTTATAGGCTTAAGCGAACAAATTTTGGAGGATATATTAATTATATATATATTATATATATATATATATAATATATATTCATCTCAAGACTAGAAAAATTTACCATTCCAACCACCTGGAAAATAACAATGAACCTGACTAATGAAACAGATGTGTATTGTGATTTTGTTTCTTCCACGAAAATACCTCCGATCGTAACACCAAGAAATGCATACAACAAATAAATCCCAGAAACCAAAGAGAAAAAATTAATTTCTTAACGAGCCTACACAAAAAAAAAAATCTGCCTGACAGCGCAAGGCTAGTTAGCGCTATTGAGTGGCTCAATCTAAGATTTCTCTCCTTCACCGAATACGTGAATCTCTCAAAACCGTTTCTTTCAGCCCGAGGAATTTTGTAATCTATTTGAAATCAGCTGAGTCATCGACTAGACTCACAGATAAGACTTTCGCTATTTCCTGCTATGGAAGCGAAAAGGCGAATAATGGCGGCTGCTAAGATTCAGAAGTTTAAGTTTGTGGCAGACAGGAAGTCAGGTGAATCAACTTGAAAACAATGTTGGGTAACAAGAATGAAAATGGTGAAGAAAGACACGTAGACAAAAGCGCATGTACAAACACACATACACACACACACACACACCACACACACACACACACCAACACACACACACACATATATTACACATATATATACATATATATATATATTATATATATGTGTTATATGTGTATAGTATATATATGTATTTATATATGTTTATTTATATATACATATATTACTATATATATATTACACAAATACATATATATACATTAAATATGTATACATATAGATTATATATTTATAAATATGTATATGTATATATATATAACATATACATATATATACATATATATGCATAATATATTGTAATATATGTACATGTATTATATACTATATATTATATATTAAATATACAACAAACATATAATACCACACACACATATATATATAATATATATACGTATATAATGTATATATATGTATTATATATTGTATTTATATATGTATATAGAATATTGTATAACATATATACAATATATATAATATACATTAATGTACAATATTAATTGTATATATATGTATATGTAAATATAACATATACATATATATATTATGCTATAATATGATTATATAGTACTGTATATATATATATACACACACACACCACAACATATATATATATATATATATACATATTATATACTACACACATATATACACACACACACACACACAACACATATATATATATATATATATATATATAATATATATATATAAAATTTCTGTGATAGTATGAAAACTGAGCTTGATAAAAATTAGATATTTTGTTATCTGAGCATAAGTTCTCTAAATATCTCTTATTTTCATAGAAAGTTAATCATACATACCTATAAATACACATATACTCGCACAGACACATAATACTCAAACACAGACATACACATATACAAATACAAATATATATAAAACGAGAGAGATTGATATTGATAGATAGATAGTGTCCAGGTTATATACCAGTTTTCACCAACTCAAAATATGACTTGCACATGTGCGGTAAAGTGAGGAGCTCATGGTAGGTGTTGTGTTCTACCCAAGACGATATGCTGGTCTAGCGCTAGTGAAAAGGGGATAGTCCATCGCTGTCTTGCTGATACTGACTTTAGGCCACCCCGACGACTTTTACTTACATATATAAAGTAATACTTAAACAATTGTGAAAATTTGATTGTATAGACTCAGTCAATGACTGACACCATTTCAACCGATAATGTTAATACTGTTACATAATCTATGCATAGATTATTGTCAACCCCCTGTATTTCTGAAGGGATGGCTCCTTTTCATATCAAGGGCGGGTCTTTCCATGGAATATTACAGAAAGCCAGCGAAATACGTGAAGTCACGTGGGACCAAGTTAACCCGTTAGTTTTCAGCTTGGACGTCAGGCAGAGAAGATGTATCTGCTTTAGTTGGGACTCACTTGCACACGTGCGCTGTGTTTAGTTAGAGGAATATGTTTAGTTAAGTTAATAAATGTTTACATAAATAATATGGTTTTCTGGTTGATGAATGTCTTGGCAAGAAGACTGACCTAGAAGAAGAAATGAATCAAGGACGACCAACCAGCAAGAACAGAAAAACAGAAGTCATAGAGAAAGAAAGGAAACGACTAGAGATAACCAATGGCCAAGGAAGTAAGTTATGAATCTCTCTATACATCTGTGTCTATCTCTCCCCCTCCCTCCAGTAAAGGAACACTTGTGTATGTACCCAACATGGGTATATGTGCATGAGTATGTAACAATACCTGTTCATTTCGACCAATAATGGATGTACTTGCTATGTGGGCAACTAGATATGGTTAAATATCATTTATATTCGGCCTGTGTCCAAAAGAACCCAAAGACTTGTTCAATGAAAAATAAATGTGAACACACGATTAACACTATTTCTTAATATAGCAATAAAAAGTACATAGGGTGTTTGCAGGCTCTGAAAATCACTCAAATGTATATAATTCCTATAAAATCATGCACTTCTTGTTTGAGGACGTTACATTTCAGTTCTCATTAATATATACAGATGCATGGATGCCTAGTCTGTCCTACTATTTACCCAAGGATTTCAGGGATATGTGAAATGCAAAAGGCCTCGTCCAGGATTTGAACTGCGGTCGACTAGTCCATTTTCTACGACTCTAAAGATTACACCACACACCTTATACATCTCTCACACACACACTCTCTCTCTCTGTCTCTGTCTCTCTATAAATATATATATATATATATATATATTAAATTTTATAGAGAAAACACATAATTTATATTGATAATTGAATTGTATTACCAGGACCATACAAATCGGCAAACACCATGAGTGACATCCAGATAACTGGACAGCTGTTTCGACCTCCTTTGGTCACATCAGCTGTGCATACCACAATCTCCACCACTAGAGATTGAACCAGTGGACCACAGAGTGAGAAGTGGAGACTTTACACCTGGGCCACCAGTCCATGCCACAAACGGAGAATCCCGAATCAACTAGTCAATGGTAATGGTAATTCAAGCACAGACATTTAACCTATATTTGTCGTGTTCCCATCGCAAGATTACACGGACAAGGTCTACCTCCAGCACAATATATATATATATATATATATATACATATATATATTATATAATAATATATAATCTCTCTCTCATATATATATATATATATATATATATAATATATAATATATATATATATATATATATATTATATATATATATATATACGTATATTATATATATATATATATATATATATATATATATACGTATATAATATAATATATATATATATATATATTTATATATATATATATATACTATATATAGGATTACAGAGGACAAGGTCTACCTCCAGGTCAATTAATATAATATATATATATATATATATTATATATATATATATATATAATCTCCCTCTTCTCACTTTCTGTATATATTATTATATATATATATATATAATATATATATTATACATACGTATATATATATATATATATATATATATATATATATATATATATATATATATATATATATATATATATAAGAGAGAGAGTATATATAAAGTTTTGCCAGAACACATGCAAACAACTTTGTGAAATCATTCTTTTTAATGCATCAGTAATAAAGTTGGCTCGCAGCTGGAAAGATTCTGGTCGTCTAAAAAGAAATTGACAGCGAAAGAAAGGAATGGACAAATGTGAATGAATTGTGCATAAAAGATTTTGGTAGAAAATGTTCCTTCTTCGTATCCAACTGTCTATTGCATTGCCTCAGGGCACGGATTTCAAGGTTGTATGAAAAAGCAAAAATCGACTGAGAGCATTTTGTCTTCTCATGCATGTGGATATCTTACACAGCAATATAAGCACTGACTGACTAATGCACACATTATGTATATATATATATATATATATATATATTATATATATATATATATATATATATATATATATAGAGAGAGAGAGAGAGAGAGAGAGAGAGATAGATAGATAGATAGATAGATAGATATAAAATAAATATACATACATACATATATAATGTTATGGAAAATATAAACTATCATTTACAGTTGTATAGTTGAGTATCATACCGAAAGTAATATTTATGCTCAGTATATATATATATATATATATATATATATATATATATATATACTAGACAAGACTTACCCGTTGGATCACCCGTTAAGCTCTCGCTAGATGATTGGGATTAGGAAAAAGTGTAGAATCTGCCAAAATATCATCTGCTTTTCATTTTAAAAACGAATTAAAATTCATTAAACCGATTATTTAAGGTCAAATTTTTGTCGAAAAAGTAACATAATGAGCATCACCATAAAAGCAAAATACTATTACACATGTAATTTATTTTTGATACATTTAAAACGATGTTTTCGGTCAATTTCGATCAAGGTGCCTGTCAAGACGCTACTTAAAATCCGTTTTTACAAAATAAATTGTAACTTTTTGCGATTGAAAAATATTCACACTGGATTGTCCAATTAGACACATAACCTAGTAGATAAAGGAGTTAGGTTAAGACAGTTCTAAATGACAGTTATCTCTAGATTGTAGGTTCAATCCTGGTCAGGGGCAGCTGTAACATAGAATAATAATTAACATAGCTTAACACCTGTAACCCAGCTATGGTTAGTGGAATGATAAAAGGATACCCCCGTGGGATGAATAAAGGGATAGGTTCAAAGTCCCATGATGGTTCCTTATTACTAGAAGGTTCCCGAGTCCGACAAGAAATACCTGAAGAAAACCGGAGGGCACATCGGCCGAAACGCTGTACAGATAACAATGAAGACGAGGACAATAGTCTGAATAATACAAATTATGGTAATCTTTGCAGAGTTCCGTCCTGGCCTCCTGCTTCAAAAACTGCTAGCCGCAGACTTCTGAAAAAAACAGCACCAGCTACGATTGAAGTCAGTAGCCAAAGCGGTATCACTTGAAAAAAAGAAAAAAAAACAACTTAGGGCGTTTTTTCCTGAAAACCCAACCCCAACTCCCTCTAGTTAAAATTAAGTTTTATTACAAAATTTGTGGTTCTGTTTTTCTTGGGTCACCCAAATTATTTATTTATTTTACATTAAACTACATCTAAACCCAAACACTCACCCCAACCCTAGCCCTAAACCCTAACTCTATTTGTTACACCACTTCGGCTACGGACTTCAATCGTATCTGGTGTTTTTTTTTTCCAGCAGTCACTGGCTACCTTTTTTGAGGCAGGATTCCAGGACAGAACTCCGCAAATATTACCCAAATAATACTCCAAAAATTATGTTTTTATTTTTTATTTTCATTTTATTTTTCGATTTTCGGTACTTATTTACTACTCGAGAAGATTCTTAAAAAAAAACCGTACTCTTCTGGAGAACCGTCCCGCCTCCTGCCCCCAAAAATGCTAGCCGTTCGCTGCTGAACAAAAAACACCAGCTACGATTGAAGTCCGTAGACGAAGCGGTGTGACTTGCAAAAAACAAAAAACAAAACAAAGACAACCAACTTGGGGCGTTTTTCCCAAAAACCCAACCCCAAGCCTAAACTCTAACCCCACCCCTAGTTAAAATTAACAGATTTATTACAAAATTTCTGGGTTCTGTATTTTTTGGTTTATAAAAAACAGAGCCCAAATTGTGTTACTTCTGTACATACCATAGTATATATATATATATATATATATATATATATATATATATATATATATATATAATATATATATGAGAGAGAGAGAGAGAGAGAGAGAGAGGGAATGATAGAACACATTTGATTTTAAATCCTGTTTGCTTATCTTGTTAGGAATATTTAAAATAAATAACTCTCAATGTTATCTAGCGTCACCTTAGTGACAAAGAAACAACTAGTTTATTTAAATATTTAAAAGTTTTGATAATACTTTACAGAAATATGCTTGATAATGGTTCAGAAAAGAACCGAAAGTATTTAGTCTACATAAAATAAGCCTTTCAAGATGTTAACCTCAAAAGAATTATTAGGAGACTTAAGACAAAAAGAAAACTTGAAAATAATATGGATTCTATTATGTATAAACAGATTTGTTAGAATATATATATATATATATATATATATATATATATATATATATATATATATATATATATATATATATATATATGTATGTATATATATATATATATATATATATATATATATATATATATATATAATATATATGGAAATACGGAGAGGAAATTAATCCAACAATATGAGAAGAAAACACAGGATGTTATGATCAGGGAAACAATTTTATGTGTCAATACTGTATATTGTACCATCTTCAGGATATTGTTAAGTAATGTTTATGTGAGGGACAAAATAAAAGATGTTAAGTGTATAGTGAATGTGTGAATATGATGTCATTAACCGTTAATCTTTATATGCGCGTTTGTTTACGAAAGCCAATGACGTGATCATTGCATGTGCAAAAATGTAAGGTGAAGATCATAGGAGGACGCATGCATGAACGTGAATAGGCGGAGAACGAAATGTTAACAAAGATATGACGTATTTCATATGGAATATTAATGTTAGAAAAATAAGAAAATTAAAACAATATATAAATACATATAATCCATATATACGCATATCCGCCTATAATCATGCATATATATATATATATATATATATATATATATATATATATATATATATATATATATATATATATATATATAAAATGGTGCAGTAGAGATCTAGGTATACATACCTTATAAATGTGCTTACTTAAAACTATCCTAAAACATTCAGAGATAAGTATTTATCCGTTTGTATTTTGATTTCAAAATATCGTGAAATGGTAATAAAACTATACCTAACATAGATAAATAAAAAAAAATGAATAATTCAAAATTTCGTGTCGTAGCTAATATACTTCGTGCTTCCTTGATAATATCTTATTATAATGGTCATTCGGTATATGCCTATCTGCAAATAAAACTGTCACTGTTTATATCACAGTAACCTCAGGAATTG
This sequence comes from Doryteuthis pealeii, assembly GCA_023376005.1. NCBI lineage: Eukaryota > Metazoa > Mollusca > Cephalopoda > Myopsida > Loliginidae > Doryteuthis > Doryteuthis pealeii. The sequence continues at coordinate 46,690,170 of CM042141.1, read as the reverse complement.
CATACGTTTATCAATGAGTATTTGATTTATAGTCAAAATAATTAATACAGAGAATAGAGAACAACCCTGTTTTATGTATACTCATAAATTAGGTACGAATCATTAAACGGTCCACATTGCCTATTAAAACAAGTTTTAATAAATACATATCCGCTACTATATATATATATATATATATATATATATATATATATATATATATATATATATATATTATCATGTTTTATCTTAATGCATATTAATAGTTATCTAACGTTTAGATTTTTACGTGAAAATGATCTACAAACAAAAATAGTCATTACTTTTTTATTACGAGTTTAATTTCAACGACAGTTTCATCAATCATGCTTGCCCCTCTGCTTAAAAATAAACTCGGTAACAAAAGATATACAAACGATTTCTCTAACGACAGTTTCATCAATCTTGCCTACCCTCTCTGATTTTTTTTTTTCATATTCAATGGCACAGGTCTAAAAAATGAAAATAAAAAATGTTTTCTCAAGTTAAACTTAGTATTTTGCAATAAAATTACTAAGAATATAACATAATTTTATTAATATTAAATAATAATTTATATTTTATTATACTGTGCATAAAAACATGTTCTGTTTTGATTATCGTCTGTCGTAAAACAAAACAACATTTTTTTTTCATTTGATGCCCCGAAGAAAAACCTTAAATATTATAATTCATTTAACTGTTAGTAACTTGGATTTATTATAAAGAAAACATATTTATTTGAAATTTGAGACCAACACTATTTTGTGTATTATTAAAAATAATATAAGGTTTCAGAAATATGTTTACATTTTTTTACGAAAGAGCGTATAAACTCTGCCTGGAGGATTTTTATTTTTGCTAGTATTTAGAACTAATTAGTTAAACTTTTAGGTGTGGTTTCAGTTTTACTATGAAGCTAACTTTGCCAAGCTCGGATAATGCCAAGGTTTATAATTCTATCGCTGCACACAATATTTAATAAGGTATTGGTTTGTTAACAAAAAATAACATTTCTCTCTGATTTTTTTTTTCATGAGGTTTCATTATTTCTCGGATTATTGCCCTCAACTTTATTGTTATTTACATAACGTTTCCACCGATGAGTCGTCTGGCCTTCATGTATTTCTTAACGGACTTGCAGGGCACATCAGCCGAAACGTTGTGTAGATAATATTAAAGATGAGCACAATAGTCCG
>CM042141.1:46671474-46686474 GCA_023376005.1 Doryteuthis pealeii | reverse complement strand
ATCCCTGTGCTACTCATACGCTGAGTTGGCGAGGACCGGTATCGAACTAGGAACCTTGTGGTTTCTAGCCGAACGCTTTACCGACTGAGCTAATCCGGCCCCTTGATTTATCCCCTCTCACTCTTCTTTTCTTTTCTTTTTTTTTCTTTCTTTTCATTATGTTCGATTGAAACAGATTAGCGCTATCGCTTTTGCACCCCCTCTCTTTATCTTCCCCTTAATCTCTTTCTTTTTTACTTTATTTCGTATTATATATTTCTTAACAGTCTGTTCTTTTTTAAAAGCTTTATTTCTTTATAATAAAAAGGGAAGGATCCATTATTTAGTTGAGGGGACGGCACTCCTAATAATGAGAATTCGGTTGATTAGCAACACCAGATAATCAAGATTTACATATTTGAATTTCATCTTGGACGATTTGGACTCTAATTTGTAACCAGAGTGTGTTACCAGATAATAGTAGTTATAGTGTATTAATTATAACTAGCAGGACACGTGGATATACCACAGCAATCATATTCTATGAAAATGTGTATTACGTATATCTATAATCTCTGTTAAAAGTGAGATATCTGATAAGATTAAGGAAAATGCTTTTAAGGAAATGTCGGCTATCACGCCGAAAGACGACTTTGCTGTTTTGAAAGGCCATCGAGACAAGAGTGTCAGATCCCAAGTTAATACTTTGAAGGCGCCTTTTTCCTAGGTAGGCTACTTGTTCGTTAATGTTTAATGAGTGGCTGCTTTTCGGACATGCTGGACGCAAGAACACATGCTACAAGCAAGAACGAACAACCGAGGACACTTACACATGGACACCAGTGTAGACCGACCAGCAAAACCCTACATCAATCAACTTTGTGGAATTCTGTATGCTGTATGGAGGACCTTTAAGGGGTGATAACCAAGGGACGGTTGGTGAGTAATGTATATCTTGTGTAAGCGTGACCTGATGAGAGCACACCCCCCCACACATACACCTCTAAATTTGCTTCCACATAAAATCATTCATATTAGCGATTTTAGTAGGTTGGAGAATAAAACAATTATATTAAAAATCAATAAAAACAAGTAATTATTTATGAAACCTAGTTTTGTTTGAACTGGTATGCAAATTAACCACACTATATATTATGTAAACCTTTATTTTATTGAGATATAAGACTAATTACATGACTGATGAGATGGGCTGTTTTGAGGCAAATCTAACGCAGAATTTTTATAGAGAAATCATTTATAAAGAAGATACCGAATCTCCAATATAATAAGATCTATGTTGGACTTTTAATAGGCCAGGTCAAGGAATGGTTTGGTTTCTTTGTTCAATGGCATATCAACCTTAGTAGGATCTATAATGTCAAATCCATCGTTGTCCAAAAACCATATTGGTACTTTTTAACATATCAATCTGTCACTTGATCCCCAGTGAAAGCAACCAGTCAGAATGGATTTCAAAATTCAACCAGTACACCAAAATAATCATTGTTAATATATTTTATACGAGAATTAATTAATGATTATCACTGAAGGGAGGTAGGTTCTTATAGCTTTCTTCACTTCTCCCCGGCATTTTATTGCACGATTCCCAATGGGATGACCTTTCCCACCCAGTCATGTCGGCTCTCGTATTCCTTTTGTGTTAGTTTGTATCTTACTTTCATTTCATATACTTGATTTCTTTTATATTTACTCTTCGATTCGCTAGAACACCAACATCGATTAGATGACACATACTATTTGTAAGCCAGGTTAAATGTTAGTTTCTTGTATAATTCCCAGTGGATTACCTTTCCCACCCAGTCATGTCAACTCTCGTATTCCTTTTGTGCCATTTTGTTGCATTTGCTTATCATGTGACTAACTGTTCAATCGCTCAAAAAAATAAATAAAAAATAAAAAAAACTACTCTTACTATTTCCTTTGTATATTATTTTCATCCATAAATATTTAGTGTGAGTTGTAGTTTTGTATTTTTAAAGATCTGTCACTTAATCCCCAGTGAAAGCAACAATTCAGAACAGATTTGAAAACTCAACAAATACAACAAAATAATCATCGTTAATGTATTTTATACGAGAATTATTTAATGGTTATCACTGAAGGGAGAAGAGTTCTTGTTGCTCTCTCCAGCAGTTTCGTAATGATCCAACACAAATTCAACATTTCAAGGCAAATTTATTTTGGATTTTCATAGACATTCTTAATAAATAAGACACCGAATCTCCAATATAATATCTATATTGGACATTCCAAATGTCAGGTCAAGGAATGGTTTCTTTGCTTAATGGCATATCAACCTTAGTAGGATCTATAATGTCAAGTCCATCCGCGTCGAAGAACCATACTGGTACTTTTTTTTTAACACGTCAATCTGTCACTTGATCCCTAGTGAAAGCAATCATTCAGAATGGATTTGAAAACTCAACGAATACAACAAAATAATCATCGTTAATGTATTTTATACGAGAATTATTTAATGGTTATCACTGAAGGGAGAAGAGTTATTGTTGCTCTCTCCAGTAGTTTCGTAATGATCCTACACAAAATCAACATTTTAAGGCAAATTTATCTCGGATTTTCATAGACATCCTTAATAAATAAGACACCGAATCTCCATATAATATCTATATTGGACATTCCAAATGTCAGGTCAAGGAATGGTTTCTTTGCTTAATGGCATATCAACCTTAGTAGGATCTATGATGTCAAGTCCATCCGCGTCGAAGAACCATACTGGTACTTTTTTTTAACACGTCAATCTGTCACTTGATCCCTAGTGAAAGCAATCATTCAGAATGGATTTGAAAACTCAACGAATACAACAAAATAATCATCGTTAATGTATTTTATACGAGAATTATTTAATGATTATCACTGAGGGGAGAAGAGTTCTCGTTGCTCTCTTCAGCATTTTCATAATGATCCTACACAAATTCAACATTGTCATTGTCTGAATTCATTTATTTATTCATATATTTTACGATGTCCACCGATTCTCATAATCCAGTGCACTGTTACCATTAAGCCAATGATTAGCGACAGGATTTCATTGTATGCTTCACGTTATCATCCTACATATATTTTTAGATATATTATTTATGTTTTCAGATTATTTCTCATTCAGTGTTCTGAAATTTATCTCTATCTTATTGATTTCATATTTCGTATTGTAGAAAAGCCGAAGTGAAAACCTGTAATTGCTTTATGAGTAGCGCCTAAACAACCTCATCTGTGAATGTATCGGGGCACTATGCCTTGTAATCCCTCTCTATCATTACACCTCTCAGAACAATTAGTTACTTGGTGATGCCCAACTCCTCTCCAAGTAAAACCTGATTCGTTATAATGTATTACATGGAGGCGTATTGTGAAACGGTTGGAGTAGTCGACCTGATTTCAAATCCTGGACGAGGCTGTTTGAAGTTCACATAGTGCCATTACCCTTGGCAAAGGTATGCATCCTACTACTCTCATTAAACCTATGGGTAAATAGTAGGGCGGACTGGGCTTTTTGAAGTTGGCTAGGTAACCAGTCTTGTAGAGGAAAATACTGAATTCAGACCTGTTAAACTCCGCTTAAGAAATTGATCATGTGTCACATCCTACTAGTGTAAGGGTTTGTTATAATATATATATATATATATATATATATATATATATATATATATATATATATATATATATATATTATTTGCTCTACTTAGGTATTGAGCACTTTTTACTTATTAGCTTTAGTCTCCTGGAGGTTTTGTATGAATATATATATCTTATATATATATATGCATATAAATTGTTTTTTCTTTTGGCCAAAATACTGTATCTTTTTTCCACAAATTTTTTTCTTCCCGGTTGATGTTTGGTAGTATATTTTTACGATCAAACTAATTGCTTTTTTTTTCTCACCGCGAGGATTTACCAATAAGTTTGGTATATTATATATATATATATATATATATATATATATATATATATAAAGAAAAAAGTGGAAGTAAATATGTAATATAAAAATTGAAAAAAACACAAGTTTCATTAACGAATGATATTTAATAAGCCGACGATGAAGTGTTTCGGTTTGTTTAAAAAGGTTTGTTAAACAATTCGAAACACTGCAGCATCGCCTTATTAAACATAATTCGTTAATGAAACTTGTTTTTTTTAAATGTCTATAATATATATATATATATATATATATATATATATATATATATATATATATATATATATATATATATATATATATATATATATATATATATATATATATATATATATACTGTGTTAGGTGTTACGAATATCTGAGAGAAACTGTTTGGACAGTCCCCGTGGCGTACTGGTAGAAATTATGGACAGCGACATCGTAGTAAGCGTGTTCGAACTCTAGCCACTCTATTACGTTCAATTTCGGAAAGTTATGAACCTCCTTATCCTCCTGCTATGGGTTAATATGTATCAGTCCTGCAATAATGGCTTCGGCATTATATAACCTACGATTTTTATTATGCCATTAGACAATGATTCCAAACCAATAATTGACCTGTCCTATTGAATGACCAAAATAAATTAACAAAATATAAGAAAAACGCAATATGAGTCATGGTAAAAATCATGCATGAGTCTATAGGTAAATATTTTACGAAAAAAGAAAATTAGGTTTATATATTCTAAAAATTCACTGAATTATCCAGTAGGACATATGGCGTAAAGGATATAAGTGTTGAATTAATACAGTTCTAAGTGACAATTATCTCTTGGGTCAAGGGTGATGAGTGTCTTGTAAAATATCGCCGAGAAGCATCAAAGGATGACAATTGGTGGTTTTACACCAGTAGCCTTACAGATTGTGGGTTTCGCAAGAGCACATTTATATATATTGGCCCAGGTATACGTAACACATAGAATACTTAACACATGATAGTAATGATGTGCATACGGATCTCTGGTTTAATAGAGAGATTAAGATGAATTAGAGACCCATAAATAAAACGTGTTTATATTGCGCGTGTGATACTGGATAGTATTGGAAGGAATGGACTACTTGACCCGAGTTCAAATCCTGGACGAGCCTATTTGCATTTCATATATATTTAATACCTTGGGAAAGAATGCATCCAACTACTCTCACTCCAGCTATGGGTAAATTATATTTTATAAAAGGGTGGACTAGGCTCTTTAATTTTGAATGGGCAATCAGTCTAGGAGAGGGTAAAGCTTTCATTTAAACCTATTAAACTTCGCGTAAAAAATTGACATTGTATTGCATCCTGCTCATGCGGAGAGGTTGGTAAATATGAATATTGCAAATAAGATTTAAAATGCAGAAGATAGAAACAGTTTAACACACAAACGTATTGACAAGACGGGGTGAATATATAAAAGAACATGTTATATATATATATATATATATATATATATATATATATATTATATATATATATAAAGTAAGTAAAGTCATAGGATTGGCCTATGGTGTATTCCCCTTTTCATTAGTGCTAGACCAAGGAGATTGTTTTGGCAACTGTGCTACGCATACCCTGAGTTAACGATGGCCGGTAGTGAACCCTCAACCTTGTGATTCCCAGTTGTCACTCTACCGTGTGTGTTTGTGTAAGAGGACTATATATTAATCCTTGCCCGGGTAAAATACAGAAAAAGTTAGAAACCATTCAACACAAGCGTGTTCATGAGACGGGGTGAAGAGAGATTAAGAGAGAAAGTGAGTAGCGGGGATAGATTCAACCAGCAACAATGTAGATATAAAAGGACATGTATATATATATATATATTATATATATATATATATATATATATATATATATATATATATATGTGTGTGTGTGTGTGTGTGTGTGTGTATTAATCCTTGCCCGGGTAAAGTTTTACAATTAAACTGGCACAATGTTCAAGCGAACTTTCAATACTTGCCTCCAAAGTTCACCCGTCTCATATTTAAGAGCAATCGTTACACAACCCATCCGAACACACCCAGCTTCCAACAAATCGTTGATTCACTACGAGGCGTATGGAGAGTAGGAAATTATTGGACACGCTCTCTGGTTCTTTGCACTGGAAATGGCTTTCTGCTCCAGGGATTTCGGATTTTTTCTCTCTCTCTACTATTAGTACTTGTGTGTAGCGCCGTATTTATTGGACTTTTTGTTGAACATTGTAAATTGATGTTGTTGTTGCGAGCACTGTTCTCATTGATACAGGTTTTTGGCCAGTGAGGATATTACTTCGAATCCCAAGCTCTATCAGACACACGCACACACACACACATATATTCATGAATACACATACACATATGTATATATATACAAACAGTTAAAAGCCTAAATATATATACCCAATGTGAGGAAAATGTATAGACACACACGGAGACACGGTCATGCATGCTCCAACACCAAACCATATAATATATATATATATATGTGTGTTTGTATATGACTGTATTTATGTAAAATATATGCGTCACATTAATATGATATATTTAAGGAACACTTGTTCCCCCCCATATATATATATATATATATAATTATATATATATATACATATATATATATATTCATGATGCAAGGACCTATATAAATCTTGCCTAGTAGGAAGCGTCAAAGATATATAGAATATATATATATATATATATATATATATATATATATATATATATATATATATATATGAGGAAAGTGTCTCATATAAAAGTGTAGGTACACATATGCATACGTATATTTATATATATATATTGTTTCAGAATCGTCTCTGTTTAGTTTATCTTTTTTCTTTTATTTATCTCTGTAGAAAAATAAAACTCTCACAAAATGTATATATTTATATACATACATGCATCGGTATATATATATATATATATATATATATATATATATATATATATATATATATATATATATATATATATGGGAAGGTCTCTAATATACACGTGTACATACACAAAAATACGTATATTTATCTATATATTGTTTCAGAATCGTCTCTGTTTCGTTTATGTATTTTTACTTAGCTCTATTAAAAAAATGAATATACCATAAAAAAAAAACAAAAAATAAGCCGTTAAAAAAGGTAAATAAAAAAACTGTGATTCATAATTTTAATCGAAATGTCGAAGAGGCTGACTGACGTTTTTATATTATAGGATAAAAGAACAGTTGACATTGTTCAACTTTTATTACTTTCACGTATTTATCTTTCTCTCTCTTTTCTTCCTATTATTTACTCTTATTTATATTTATTGGGTTTCTACTTTTAGGGAAATACTGTTATGTATTTTTTTATCTGTCATTATTTCTAATATAATCCACTTTTTGGAAGAAAACCTCTGAAAAAGACCCACCGGTCTTTACATATCTCCCTCTCTCCCTCTCTCTCTCTCTCTCTCTTCCTACCTACCTACCTACCTACCTATTTATCTATCTAACTCAGTCTATCTCTCTCCATCTCTCTCTATTCCTACCTCTTCCTCTCTAGTTATCTCTCTATTGCTATCTCTTTATATACACGTGTACATAGACAAACACACACACACACATATATATATATCTTATTATAATGGAGATTGTGTGTTTTTCTGTCTGTAACCGAAACTATATTCCTACTCAAGTCACAATTCTCTTAGTTATTGACATCACATTCTCCATGATTTTTTTTTTATCTAAACCTCAATTATTAATAAAATTGTCTTACATTATTAATACTGTTAACTATGTCTACGTACTAACAACATGCAATTATATTTATATATACAACAAAATAGCGGTTTACAGTGTGAACGGGAAGGCTAATTTGCATATTGATATTAAAAAATCGAATATAATAAATATGTGCTTAGTATTATTGTTTTCTAACTGTTTGGTTTTATTTTAATGAATATAAGCAAAAATCTCTTCAATGAATCTTAAATGAAATCCATTAACAAGATAAAATAACTGTCATTTATTTCTTTACTTCCTCTATAAACTAAATACTTAAATTAGAAAAAATAAACAATGAAAGACGAGAGTGATGGAAGAGTAAGTTTCAGTTGTTCCATCTTTTATTATACTCCCTCTGTTTCAAATCTTTATTATACTCCCTCTGTTTCAAATCTTTTTATCTGTATTCTTACTTAGTTTCATTAGCCTTTCTAATTTAATACAATATTTTATTACATTAAAACTTAAATACTTGCACCCGGAGGGTGCATATATTTGCTAGTATATATACACACATATATATATTATATATATATATATATATATGGAAATACGATGAGGAAATTAATCCGACAATATGAAAAGAAAATATTTTAAAAATATAACTAACACAGGATGTTACGATCAGGAAACAATTTTTTAGTGTCAATACTTAAGTATTTCGGTATATATACCGATATATAATGATATAAAATACCGAAATACTTAAGTATTGACACTAAAAATTGTTTCCTGATCATAACATCCTGTGTTTGTTATATTTTTAAAATATTTTCATTTATATATATATATATATATATATATATATATATATATATATATATATATATATATATATATATATATAGGAGGAAAGTGTCTAATATAAAAGTGTAGGTACACATACACACCTGCAATCAACTGCACACTCGCGAACACACACGCACCAACACCTCCGCAAGAATATGACGCGACACGAGGTCAATTCCTCAAGCAAAGTTCCCCTTCTTCTATGTGGGTTACCTAACTAAGGTTAAAGAGCCCAGTCTACACTACTTCTTACCCCTAGCTGGAGTGAGAGTAGTTGGATGCATACATTTTCCAAGAGTATTTCTATTTCCAACCAATATTTCCATTACGCCACACGCCTCCCCATATATATATATATATATATATATATATATGGTATTTGTGGAAAAGGTGACTTACCGGTGAAACAGGTCACAGTGGTTAATTGATGCAAGATTCACAATGATAAGGCAACAAGTATAAAGTGCTCAGTACGTTGGTAGAGCACGGTTATTATGATAATGGTACACGGTAATAACCTACTCGAGTTTCTCAATAAGGATCTTCAGGGTTAAATCCACTGGATGAATCAAAATATTTATATTGATTAATTGCAGTTAATTGATCGCAAAAAATACACACGTGCAATCAACTGCAATTAATCAATATCTTGATTAATCCAGTGGATTTAACACTGAAGATCCTTATGGTGAAAACTGGAGTAGGTTATTAACGAGAACTGTTATCATAATATATTATATATATATATATATATATTGAGTGGCCTATAAATCGGTATCATTCGGGACTCCTCGTCTTAGGTGTGTTTTTGGGTTTTTTGGGGGGTAGAAATAGATCTATAACCGCAAAATGGACGATTTTTCAGCCTTTTTCTTTATATTAATATATATATATATATATATATATATATATATATATATATATATTTACCAACCCCTCCGCACGAGCAGGATACGACACAAGGTCAATTTCTTAAGCGGAGTTCAACAGGTTTGAATTCAGAGTTTTCCTTCTCCTAGACCGGTTGCCTAACCAAGGTTAAAGAGCCTAGTCTGTCCTACTATTTATCCATAGCTGGAGGGAGAGTAGGATTCATACCTTACCCAAGGGTATTAGCGCAAAGTGAAATGCAATTACCACGTCCAGGATTTGAACTCGGGGCGACGAGTCCATTTCCCATGACTTTAACCATTACACCACGCGCTTCCTTCATTCTCTTTATATATATTCTCTCTCTCTCTCTCTCTCTCTCTCTATATATATATATATATATATATATATATATATATATATGTGTGTGTGTGTGTGTGTGTGTGTGTGTGTGTGTGTGTGTGTGTGTGTGTGTGTGTGTGTCGAAGTTTTCCATTTAAAAGTACATGGACGTAAAGGTAAAACTGATGAAAAAAAGTGATTATGGAAAAACAAATAGAAAGAGTTACTTCAAAATCCACGCTTTTACGAGCATCACAAGAGAAACTATGATTATCCTGGGAGGCATAAAACACGTTTCTGCTTCGTTGAACTGTCAACAAATAACAAAGGAAGTATCGATAGAATGTGTGCCTTTTTTTAATAATGTTATAATGAACTTCAGTCGGTTTAGTTTGGGCAATTGGTTGATAGAATAGTATGATTGAGCGAAAGATTAGATAGAGACAAAAGATTAATAAGGATATAGAAAGACAATAAAGAGAATGAAGGAATGAATATCATTAGAAAAAAAACAAAAAACAAAAAAAAACATAATTGGTGTGAAAGAGAGAATATAGTTATACATATATAGTTGCATCTGTGTGTCTGTAGCTAAATGAAAAATCATTAATTTTGCACAATATACACTTTACAATATAATTTTCATTTCTGCCAATTCAGTTAATTCATTGATGTATATTAATCGCATATTTTCAATGTTTTATAGTGAAATGCAGACAGGGAAATAAAATTAAAATTGATATCGAACAAAGGCGATAAAGGATCGACTGAAAATAGACAATAAATGTGATATATTGTAGCATTGAAATTACCCCCATATAAATAGACGCTGCTCCAGACGTAGGGCCATTTATAAATGTATACTACTACTACTACTACTACTACTACCTGTATAATGGGATATTTCAGAATTCACAAGCCCTAGCACCTATATGATTTTCCCAACCCTATTGCCCTTATGGCAAGCCCCAAACCCTTTTTAGCATATGGGTGTTAGAAGGCGGTGGCTGCGGGTCTACATGTCCTGGGAATGACGTTAAACTCTATCTGATGGTGAGGTTCCAGTTTTGGAAATTTGGGGAATGTGGAGCACCCCATTCATCACCATTGCTCCCTGGTCCACTCTGACCCGGAGTGGTAGCACCTGTTAGGGTCCCATCTATGGGTTAAATAGAAAAATGCATTTATAAAAAAATTGTATTATCCATTAAGAATTGATTTATTTCAAAACTTTATCGGTATTAAATGACCCACTGAGGTTGATATGCCGTAAAACAAAACAAACCAAACCAAACCAAATCAGAATTCACTACCTATTCACCTCAGAACTCTTTTTTTCTTTTCAAATAAAATCCTATCATTATAATAATCTGAATCCCTCTTCTTAATTATAATGAACTAACTACCAGTGGATTACAGTCTGGGAGAGCCTATGTAAGCGGCTAAAAGTAAGCAGGGAGTTCAATATCAATATTGTGCCACATCATGCGGAGATGTTATGTAAATATATACTATGTAAATTCTATTGTAGATTAAATTTACGTGAACATCAAGGTAACGCTCTTAATGCTCTCTCCTACGGTTAAAAAAGCAAACTCTCTTTCAAAATTAATCAAATCTAAAATTAATTAAAACTGCATTCAATTCACCATGCGTTTTAATGTTAAAAACTATTAATTACAAGATAATTAAAACAATGGAACGGAGGGCTCCACTCCAATCAATGGAGTAATACTCTTGTTCCTAAATTGTACGTACGTTAATATCTTGCAACTAGCTCTGGTTATAAGTGATACCATCCAAATCATCCAAGATGAAATGCAAAAATGAAAGTCCAGATTATTTGGTGTTGCTTATCCACCAACATTTCTTATGAAAAATACGAGAAAGAAAGAGAGTAGAGGGAAGGTACAGATAGGGGTCGAGAGCGCAGAAGAGATAACACTAATCTGTTTCAATTGAATATAATTAAATGTTGGACAGAAAGAAATAAAAAGACTGAGAGAGAGGGGGGGAAAGAGAGAGAGAGAGAGAGAGAGACAGAGAGAGAGAGAGAGAGACAGAGAGACAGAGAGAGAGACAGAGACAGAGAGACAGAGAGACAGAGAGACAGAGAGTGCGTGTGTGTGTGTGTGAGAGAGAGAGAGAGAAAGAGAGAGAGAGTTAAATCAATATTATTATACTTTTCACATATTGAATTATTTCACAATAGCTCTTAGGTAAACATATCAAACGTTGTAATAATTAAATTATCATACTGTGGTATATCCACAGGTTTTGCCATTAAGAATGAATAAAATATCAGCATTTTGAGCAAGAAATTCTAGAACGTTAACCCTTCTTTCTTTCTTTTTCATCATTCTGTACTTTCTTTGTCCTTTTTTGTTTACTTCTTTCTTTTCAAAATAATTTTTTTTTTATTATTAATTTTTCTTTCATTACTTGCTTATATTTCTCTTTTTTTTTTTTTCGTTCGTTTTTCTTTTTTCGAGCTTTCTTTCCCCCTTTTTCTCTTGTTTCTTTATTTCTGTTCCCTGCCTCTTACTTTATTCATTTTGTCCTGAGTATGGCGTTAAACTGCATCTAATGATTAAGGTTAACTTCTGGAGCTCTGTAGAGTGTGGAGTACCCCATTCATATCCCCATTACTTCTGAGTCCATCTGGCCCGGAGTAGTAGTAGCATTTCGGTTCCTAGGCATAAATAGAAAAAAAATGATTTTAGAAAAGTGTTTAGAAATGAGTTAGAAAAAATTGAATACCATCAAGCATAGAAAAATGAAACGTCTTCGGCATAGAATAACCCAACAAGTGTTAATATGCCGTAAAATCCAACCAACTAACTTTACTTATCTCTATTTTCTTCTGTTCACTTTGATTTCCCCTGTTTCTTTCTCCTTTTTCTTTCTTTCCTTCTTTTTGTTTCTTTCTTTCTTTGTTTTATTTCTTTCTATTTTTCTTTATATCGCTTTTTTCTATTCTTTCTTATATCTTTCTATGTCTTTCTTTCTTTCTTTCTTTTCTATTTCCTTTTTACTTTATTTCTATTCTTCCTTTTTTCTTTCTTTCTTTCTTTGTTTCTTTCTTTCTATTCTTTCTTTATATCGCTTTTTTTCTATTCTTTCTTTCTATCTTTCTATTTCTTTCTTTCTTTTTTTCTTCTTTCTTTCTATTTCCTTTTTTCTTTCTTTCTATTTCTTCTTTTTTATTTCTTTTTTTTCTTTCTTTCTTTCTTCTTTGTTTAATTTCTTTCTATTCTTTCTTTATATCGCTTTTTTCTATTCTTTCTTTATATCTTTCTATTTCTTTCTTCTTTTCTTTCTTTCTTTCTATTTCTTTTTTCTTTATTCCTTTTTCTTTATTTCTATTTCTTCCTTTTTTTTTTATTTCTTTCCTTCCTTTTTCTTTCTTTCTTTCTTTCTTTCTTTCTTTCTTTCTTTTATACAATTAAACATTATCACCAATTCATTTCAAAAACGTAGTCGGCATTAAATAACCCATTGAGGTTGATATGCCGTAAAACAAGAACAAAATCAAAATCAAAATCTTTCTTTATATCGCTTTTTTCTATTCTTTCTTAATATCTTTCTATTTCTTTCTTTCTTCTTTCTTTCTTTCTATTTCCTTTTTTTTCTTTATTCTATTTCTTTTTCTTTTTTTCTTTCTTCTTTCTTTCTTTCTTTCTTTCTTTCTTTTGTTTTATTTATTTCTATTCTTTCTTTCATATCGCTTTTTTCTTCTTTCTATCTTTCTATTTCTTTCTTTCTTTCTTTCTATTTCCTTTTTTCTTTATTTCTATTCTTTTCTTTTTTCTTTCTTTTTTTTTTCTTTCTTTCTTTCTTTCTTTCTTTTTTCTTTCTTCTTTCTTTTTTCGTTTTTTTTTTCTATTCTTTCTTTATATCTTTCTATTTCTTTCTTCTTTCTTTTCTTTCTTCTTTCTTTTTCTATTTCCTTCTTTCTATATTTTCTATTTCTTCCTTTTTTATTTATTTATTTCTTCCTATTTCTTTCTTTCTTTTCGTGTTAATTATGGCCATTGACATTGGAAAACAAGGAACACAAACAGCCTTGTCTAGGATTCGAACTCATCTCTTTACAACCATTTTTTAAATGTCGATAACCGTTAAGGCATTCACGCAGCTATCTTTCATACATGGTTAATTTGTCATAGCAAGGGGAATTACTTCGCTCTTGCAATACAGAATTTGGGATCATTAGTTTTTAGCATCGATTATTTTGGTTTCCAGGATACGTTCATCCAATTACTTTCCAAATTAAAAACAGAGAAACAGACCCGATGTCCTAAACCTTGACCCGTTAATTAATTAGAAAATCTGCACAGATATTCGCCAAATAAGTAATTAAAAAAATTACTGATTAAATGATGTTTAAATAATTACAAATACGCTTAAGTGAAAAAGGAAAAAATATCAAAAAAGTTTTGTTTATTTTAATTTTATTAAAGTGAAGTGAAAACGAACAATGGCTGACATTACTTCTGAAAACTGGTTTAAGATTTAAGTGTTATGGATTATCCGGAGAAATAGAATGTCCAAATCTCGGATGATATCACTTGGAGATTATTGTGCTTTAAAAATCAAAGACGGGGGTGGGGAAATTGTTAAGCAGTCCTCGAACACTTTCCGAAAAAATCGGATCATGGGCAGATAAAATATGTAGATTTTTTTTATAGCTTCGAATAGTAAGTGAAAAGTAAAGTTGCCAAATACAAAAGATACTACGGAAAAAGAAAGAGAAACACAATAAGTGTAGCCTGATCACAACGCCATGAAAGGCTTATGGCGGATTGTAGTAGGACGGTCAGCTACTAGGTCACACACAAGCAGCAACATTCCACATAAGTAGTGGGTTAAAAATAAAAAAAAAAATAAAAAACACATACGAAAAAATAGTGGGTTGCAGAAAAGCAAAAGGTGTTGCTTATTTCTCGCTCGCTCCGTGTTTTTTTTTTTATGGTTTGTTTTTTTGTTTGTCTTTTTTTGTTTGTTTGTCTTTTGGGGGGTGTTTTAGAGAGAGAGAAAGAGTAACTTTGGAATCATGAATTCCATTCATTATCACAATCTCACAACTTACAGTCAGTGAAAACACCACCCCTAACGAGCATAAAATGTCCACGTCCGAGACACCCAGTGAATAGGAATCAGACCCCTTTCTTCCGCTTGTCTCGGGATGGGCGAAGGAACATATCCATTTCTGCTCTTCTGCAGAAATTTAGGGACTTCCGTTTTATTTTTTACCTAGTTTAGGGGTCATTGACTGGTCACTGGCTGACATACA
>CM042141.1:46663974-46666474 GCA_023376005.1 Doryteuthis pealeii | reverse complement strand
TGGAATTATTGGGAACCATTAAAAACTCACGTATCCACAACTATGTAAGAGACCTTAAAGCATCAAAACAGACAGGTAATGATGGCAATAGAAATCTTTGCACCACTAAAAATGGAATTCACTAGCAATAAATTGCTAATTTTCTTGTTGTTTATTGGTTGGGTTTTACGGCATGTCAAACATTGTTGTGATATTTTATGCAGAAGACGTTTCAGTTTTATTCATTCTTACCCCTTTTTTAACTCAATTGTTTAAACACATTTTAATGTGTGTAATGTTAATGTTATAGGTGATACACCCTATAAGACTAATGGAATGCACCGACAGATTACTATAAGTAACAGTGATAATTGTGGCTTGGCAGTAAGCCAATGGGAGTAAGCCAATAACTCTATTTGTCGGACAAAATTTCCACTTATCTGTGTTGTATTTGTCTACTTTCTGTTAATACATTTTCTACATTTGTTACCCGTCGTTTTGTTCTTATTTGACCCTTTAGAACCTCACATCAGTTAATGAAGGGGTACGCTACATTCCCTGAGCTCCATAACAGAAACTTCACCATTAGATAGTTTAACGTCATAACCAGGACGATAAGACCCGCCTTCTATCACATATATGACAAAAAGGGTGGGGGTGTCATAAGGTCAATAGAGGTGGGACAACCATATAGGTACTAGGGCTTGACGTGACCAGCCGATTTATTGGAGGGGGCCTCGCCGACCACCTGTCTAGGGTCTGTAAGGGTCAAAGTGCAGTGTTGCTCAGCCACCAGGTTTTTATCTTTAAGCCTCTCGGGTTGTCATCCACGGCCCAAAGGTGGCCCCAGTGGGTGGGAGCTTACCTCTCTGCAGAGGTACAGTCTGTATATTCTAAAGTCCCCAGCCGCCAGCGCTAGAAATTATTGCAAACCATTAAAAACTGACGCATTCTCAACTATACATGCATATACTATAAAGACTTTAAACCATCAAAACAGTCATTAATTAACGTTTGATTATTATACTTTTACATATTGAACTCTTTGTAATAGATCTTAAGTTAACATATCAAACGCTTTAATATAAACTAACACAATATACACGCAAAATATAAACAAAAGAATCGGAAGAATCTTAGCCCGTGGTTAGAATTCAGCGTTGATTTAGAAATAGTCAGAAAATTAACAAAATATAAAATTGTCTGTAAGACGTTAAATATAAAATCAAAAGAGATCCAATTATATTAAAAGATTATTGGTTTGTCGATTGATTTCGAAGGCGTATCACAATGAGAAGGAAGAAAATACAACGAGAGTGTTGCTTATTTACCTGTATCTCTAGTATTATCTGCGTTATTCGGACTATTGTTCCCATCTTCATTGTTATTTGTACAACGTTTCAGCCGATATAACCTCCGGCCTTCTTCAGGTATTTCTTGTCGGACTCGGGAACCTTCTCGGACTCGGGAACCTTCTTTTCAAACTCGGGAACTTTCTTGTCGTATTCGGGAGCCATCACGAAACTTTGAACCTAACCCTTTATTTATTCCACGGGGGTATCCTGGTCTCATTCCGCTAACCATAGCTGGGGTAGGAGTTGTGTTAATTAATTATTTTTCTTACTGCTTTCACTCAGGATTGAACTCGGGTACCAGAGATAACTGTCACTTAGAACTGTTTTAACCTAACTGCCTAATCCACTCGGCCATGTGTCCAATTGGACAATTGAGAGTTAATTTTGGGGACCTAATGTCTTGATTTGGCTAGAATATCTCCCTATTTTACTTATGTATGATTTTTTACCTAGACTCATATTGTGTGTGCGTGTATCTTTAGTTCGTAATGTCGCCTTAAAATATCGGGATTAATATCCTATCTTCAGAAGACATCGGACCCCATAAAGAATGTTTCATGGCTTTCCAATTTAATCTATGTTAGTATAGAGGTAGTAATAAGTATGTTTCTGTATTTCGCTTTTAATGTTTGAATGTATTATATTCTAACGTGTAGCGTCATATCATTCTTTTTCTTTTGCGTTGTTATAGCTTTCAAAATTAATCTATGAAACCAAATATACACACAAGGCTTCAAGCGAATTTTAAATCTCTTATAGATTATTGTTAATTCGAAGAGTTGGATAAATGTACCTATAGTATTATATAATCTATAAGATTTATTTTATGTATTTTCCTTATTTGCAGTTCTTAAGTTGAACTCGAATTTACATTGATCTAAACTCGCTCACTCTATTGATTTCGGGTTGAACATTCTTCTAGATAAAACAATGAAATAAATTACAAATAGAATTCTAACTTTCGGTATTGATATTATTGTATTTTTACGTTTGCATATTACAACCAAGATTATCAATCATATTTTTCAAACATTCCTCTAACTAGAACTGCATTCTTTCAACATAAGAAATTTCGGAATCTTATCTGAAATAAATATAATTCAAATCATTTAAAGATATATTTTGAGGAAAATGTACTCAGTGTATGTTAAGGCAATGATATGTGT
>CM042141.1:46651474-46658974 GCA_023376005.1 Doryteuthis pealeii | reverse complement strand
GAGAAATATATCGTCACAAGCTGCTTAGCTTTTATTTTCGGGCTCGTCTCGGGGGTCGTTTCGGAGAGGAGGAAAGGCAGAGAGAAAGAGAGAGAGAGAGGACACTGATAAATTACTGAGATCCCACACCAAGGATCACAAGCCCGTCCGTACCCTAGGCCTCGGAAAGCAAAATAGAGGCCGGTATTTTTCTTCGTCGTCCTACGTGACCACATGACTTCCGGTTCCGGTCAACACCTGAAAATTCGGGTTGGCTTTCAATTCTCCATTCGGGGGATCACGCCCCGGTCAAATTCACGACAAACCGTTTTATGTTCATCATATTTTTTTAAACCTTTACTCTCTTTTATATCTTCTTCCTCTCTTTTCTATAGTAGTCCTCGCAAAACTCAGGACCTTCACTATCTCGTTACACTTATACTTTGCAAGATAACAAAAAACGGTAGAACATGAGAGGTAGAGATCATATCAATTGTAATTGGTGCCTTTGGAACAATCACCAAGTGTTTGGAAAAGAGTCTAGATAAATTGAAAATCAGTGAAAGAATCGAGACCATCCAAAATGATCAAAGTTTAAAATCGGCTGAAATACTCAGAAGAGTTCTGGAGATTTAAGGTCACTCAGCCTCCAATGAACCACTAGCTAAGGCGAATGATAAAAATTCTCTTAGTCAAATAACATGATGAATAAAAAGTAGAGGGAGGGGGAGGAAAACGAATGTTTCCGAATTCTTGATTTTAGTCATTCTAATATAAATATGAAATAATTAAATTTTAATAGAAAAGATAAAAAATATGTTCGCAGTATAGTGAAACAAGAATCTATAATTGCGTGGTATCACCAACTAGTATGACAGCAATGTAGATTTATAATGACTTATCGAGGAAATTATCGATTACTGAATATACATGAAAAAGATCGATCGGTAGATCTTTCAAATATTTACACACACACACACACTCACACACATACACTAACACACACACACACACACACACGCACACACACTATATATATATATATATATATATATATATGGGAGTAAATATGGAAATAAATCCGACAATATTAAGAAATTTGAAAAACGAAGTGTTCCAAAAATAAGATGAATTTATTTATCGACGCTTAAACGTTTCGGTTTATTTAAACCTTCATCAGGATAGATTATGGGGTGAGAAATTTGAAAAAACACAGGATAGATTATGTTTTTTTTCTAACTCCTGTCATCTACAATACATCCATCAATTTCTTCAACCCATAATCATGATGAAGGTATAAATAATCCGAAACGTTTAAGCGTCGATAAATAAATTCAACTTATTTTTGGAGCAGTTCGTTTTCAAATATCGTAATATATATATATAATATATATATATATATATATATATTATATATATATATAATGAGTCAGACGAACCTACAAAGATTTGACCTTAATGCTCTTCAGGACTGAGATCTGATTCTCTCAGCCCTGAAGAGCATTAAGCGAAACTTTTAGTAGGTTCTTCTGACTCATTAGATTTATCTTTATTATTTGCTCTACTTAGGTATTGAGCATTTTTTACTCATTAGCTTTAGTTTCCTGGCGGTTTTATATGAATATATATATCTTATATATATTTATGGATATAAATTGTTTTTTTTTTCTTTTGGCCAAAATATTGTACCAATTTTTTTGGTACGATTATCTTGGTCTTTTCTTTTTTCCCAAAATTTTTTTCTCCCGGTTGATGTTTGGTAGTATATTTTTACAATCAAACTATTTACTGGGTTTTATCTCACCGCGAGGATTTACCAATAAGTTTGGTATATATATATATATATATATATATATATATATATATATGGTCAGTCTAGTTCTCAGCATGAATATATTATATTTGTATATTTGTTTTGCATATGTATATGTCTACAATATATAAATTTGGGTGGGTGGTGAAACTTGGGTGTAAAATAACTCGAAAACTCCGTTGGATGTTACGTGTTAAGTTTCATTTTATTTCATTCAATATTAAGTCTAGACAGGCTGATTTATGTTATTCCTAGCGCTTTCGTAGACTGGAATGTTGAAACGAAAACGCAAAAATATTGAACGGAATAAAATGAAACTTAACACATAACATCCAACGTAGTTTCTCATTTATTTCACAACCATGCTTCACACCCAATCCTAAACAATATATATTATAGACTTATATATACATCAAACATATATACAAATATATAATCACACTAGAATTAGACTCACCAGATATACTTACGTAAAAGCATACGTTGATTCCCCAACGACTATATATATATATATATATATATATATATATATATATATATTATATATATATATATATATTTATTTATTTATATTTACAGAGTTTTCACAGATCAAAGTTCATTATAAACAGCGACCCAGGTTTCATGCCAAGGGCAATCATCAGGGCGTTGAGCAAGATCCATGGTGTTTGTTGAAGATCTTTACTCAATATATATATGTATATATATATAATATATATATATATATATATATATATATGTGTGTGTGTGTGTGTGTGTGTGTGTCTGTGTGTGAAATAAAATTGGAACTTAATCTGACAGTGTAAATATGATATATTGAAAAAACAAAGGATGTTTACAAATGCAAGGGGTTATCAGGAGAGAATGTGCAAACCGTTTCGGGGCCTTTCCCTCTACGGTTTATATAGCAACACCGGCCCTCCTCACTGATGATGTGAGGACCCAAGTAATATCTGCATCGACTGCATGTAGATCGGTCTTCAACAAAAATAAGACGGGAAGAAATGACCGTTAGCAAAAACGGAACGCTGCTAGTCAAAAGTTGGAATTATTCAAAAGAGAAAATGCGCTGTGTGAATTAAAAATAAAATGAATTTTATTCAAAAATAAAATGAATTTTATTTTTAATTTTAAAAAGATCAGAAGCATTATAGTAAAAAAGACTCAAAAGAGCCTGATGTAGAATTACATATATATATATATATATATATATATATATATATATATATATATATATATATATATGCAGAAATTCCATGAAAACTCTTATTTCGACCTAAAACACAGCCGAAGCACTAATGCTGTGACGTAATATCATTTTTTAATTATTTATTTATTTATTATTTTTTCATTCTTTAATTTTCTTTATGTTGCACATGACTTTCACGATCAAAGTCATGCAACATTTCGAACGATTACCATGATTGTATTTCGGATGAGTTACGTCACACAATTTCGAAAAGAAATTAACGGCTAAAAAACGCCAAATCCATTCATTTCATTTAATCACTTTTTGCCCTCATATACAAGATTTCATTTTGTTTCTCCAGACCCTCTGACATACCTTGAAAAAGGGTGGATGTTCGCCCGAAATATCGGAATAGATTAAACCAGGTACAGAGCAACGGTTGAATATATAAAAATTCTGATTTTTGTTCTGTTTTTCTTGTTCTTGTTTCTTTTTTCCAATGCTTCAAAAGACCAAACAAACAACGATCACAAGAAAATAACATACATAATTATATATATACATATGAAAAAGTGAATGGAAATGAATCCGACAGTATGAATAAATAAATAAATATTTTTAGAAAATAACATCATGTGTTTGTTTTTTCTAAAAATATTTATTTCATATATATATATATATATATATATATATATATATATATATATATATATAGATGGTGTCAGTATTCTAGGATGAAGTAAATGCCTACTTTTAAATCCAGCAGTCGGTGTCCTGGTTTTACACCTAGTAAGAGGCAGAATTGGTAACGTTCGAAATAGTAAACAATAGTGTAGAAATACAGACAGAAAAGTGGATTGATAGATAAATAGATGCAAAACACGTAGACATCGACGGCTCACTGGGTTAGTCGATAAGAAACTGTCTACATAAATATGTACGAATAGTCGCTAAAAAACAACTTATTGATAATTAACTATCTATATATGTATTACTCGTGTTCCCTAATTGTACGACAGTTATCATCTTTGAACAACCTCTGGTTAAAAGTGAGACCGTCCAAGTCGACCAAAATGAAATGTAAAAATGTAAATCATGATTATCTGGTGTTGCTTATCCACCAAACTGTTATTTTGTATGAGTGTCGTCACCTCAGCTAAATGATACCGTTTTTTAAGGACAGGAAATAAAGAAAGGGAAGAAAAGGAACATGCAACACAGAAAAAATATGAAAGAAAGAGTAGAGGAAAGATAGAGTGAGAGGTGAGTGATAATGCTAATCTGTTTCAATCGAGCATAATTAAAAGAAGAAGAAAAAGGGCGAGAGAGAGAGAGAGAGAGAGAGAAGAGAGAGAGAGAGAGAGAGAGAGTTAAATCAAGATTATTATACTTTTTACCTATTGAACTAATAGTAATAGCTCTGAAGTAAACATATCAAAAGTTGTAATAATTTAAGTATCCTACTGTGGTATACCCACAGTGTAACGTGGTGGTAGCGATATATTCACCGTACCAAAAGCGATATACCTAACGTTCTAATATCGATATACGTTGTATAGCGGGTCTTGTCTACGTGCCTCCAAATTCACGGCACTAAAAAGGTGTTCGGCAGGTGGCGGTCATCTTGTCGATAAAAAAGTACGCAAGAAATATATCGTCACAAGCTGCTTAGCTTTTATTTCCAGGGCTAGTCTCGTGGGTTGTTTCGGAGAGGAGGAAAGGCAGAGAGAAAGAGAGAGAGGACACTGTTAAATTACTGTGATCCTACAACTGGGACCAGAGGTCCGGTCCGTACCCTACGCGTCCGAAAGCAAAAAGAGACCGGTATTTATCTTCGTCGTTTCACGTCACCCTGTGACTTCCGGTTCCGGTCAACACCCGAAACTTCCGGTTAGCTTTCAATTCTCCATTCGTGGGGTTACGCCCCGGTCAAATTCACGACAAACCGTTTTTGTGCTCATCACTTTTTTACAAACCTTTACTATCTCTTATTTCTTCTTCCTCTCTTTTCTAATAGTAGTTCTCGCAAAACTCAGGATAATCCCCATCTTGCTACAACAGGTCCTGCTAGTCTTCATTATTATTACCGTTCCACCTTTCCGTTTTTCTATTTGTGTCTTAGGTGTGTCTTCTAACTGTATATTTTTTCTCGTTATTTGTGAACATACCAAGATAGCTGCTCGACCGTTGGATAGGGTTCATATCTTGCCATTCTAAAGCCATACAAGCTTTCTGGTTTTCTATTCTTTTCTGATATACATTCTAATAGGCTCACTCGTAATCGTTATAAATATAAGTAGTTTACATGCTTAAGTCTACATGATGCCATGCTGAACTGAAACAACGTCACTCCAATTCTCTCATCAAGTACATATGTCTTCCACACAATAGATATATTCTACTCTTTATAGAGATTCAGAAACCTCCTTTTTTAAGTCACTAGTATTCTGCACTTGGAAATCGGATCAGTATTCAGAAGCACACACACACACACACACACACACACACACACACACACATATATATATATAGTTTTGCTTACTTGTACATTGTCTCCAAATCAACGCAGTTGATCAAGCGAAAAAAGCAACATCGTAAAAAAATAAACACGCAGCTGAAATGCATGCAGCACTTAAAGAAATTTGCATATTTTATCTCCACATTCTCATATAAGTAATCTCGTTTTGCATCAGATCAGAGTTGCCAACGTAGGCGTAAAATGTTAAAGTATGTCAGATGTCTCTCGGATGAGACGTTTGAGTGCATTACTTTTATGAAATCAACTTCTTTTTTCTTAAAGTATTTATGCACTCATTCATATCTATCAATATACATATATATATAAATATATATTAATATATATATATATATATATATATATATATATATATATTATGTCACGTTGTTCTTATAGTGCAATCTATATTTCTACATATCTATGCCAGTTTCTATCGTATCTATCACAAGTTATATCTATCTATTTGATGTTATTCGTATCAGTCTATCGATATAGTAAGTAAAGTAAAGTCGTCGGGGCGGCCTAAAGTCGGTATCAGCCAGTCAGCGAGGGAGTCTTTCCCCTTTTCAATAGCGCTAGACCAAGGAGATTGTTTTAACATTTGAGGTGCACCACCTCAAATGCTAAAACAATCTACCTACCATCAGCTCCTTACTTTACCGCTCATATCCCTATGCTACTCATACGCTGAGTTGGCGGGGACCGGTATCGAACTAGGAACCTTGTGGTTTCTAGCCGAACGCTCTACCGACTGAGCTAATCCGGTCCCCTTTATCTATCAAATCTGTTAAGTTGTCCCTTGTAATACCCTCTATATTTCTACCTAACGATATATATTTATACCAGATTATATCGTATCTATCGCAAGTTTTTACTATCTATCGATCTATCAAACTCATGTAATTCATATCAGTCTATCTATGTATCTCAGTTTATTCATATCCATCTATGACATGTTGCTTCTATACTGCTATCAATATTTCTACCTAACGATATATCTATGCTAGCTTCTATCGTATTTATCACAAGTTATATCTACCGATCGATAGATCGATCTCTGTTTATTCATATCTTTCTACATTTCTACAAACGATATATCTGTCAATTTATAACGTATATATAACAACTCTCTCTCTCTCTCTCTCTCTCTCTCTCTCTCTCTCTCTCTCTCTCTCTCTCTATCTATCTATCTATCTATCTATCTAATTATCAACCAGATAATTTAAACATATCTATCGAGCTCAGTCTATTCATTTGTGTCTATCTCACTATATTCAAATGTACTCATTTATTATCTATATATCTATTTCCCGTTATCAGACTGTCTGTTTGTCTCTTCCCCCCTCCCTGTGTCTCTACCAGTCTGTCACCCTCCGTCTGTCTCACTCTTTCTGTCTCTTTCTCTTAGACAACAAATTTCTTATTATATATAAGAATATAGATGTGTTATAAAATATATAACGGGAATTTCTCCCTTATATGTATATATATTATGGATTCTCTCGTCGATTTTCGACGCATGAGGGTTCATAAACACAATGAACACCCACAGAGTGATTTGTTTATAGTGGTGAAGGCTTGTGTTGGACCATCCACACTTTTTGGCACAGTCGATAGGAAAGAATTGGTGCACCAAGGGTTGTCACAAACCCAATCAACCACCGACCTCAGGAATTTTGAATTCAGGGTTATCCCTCTCCTAGACTGGTTACCTACCCAAGGCTGAAGAGTCCAGTCTGCCCTACTATTTAACCCATAGCTGGAGGGAGAATATATGGATTCATACCTTTCCCAAAGGTATTAGCGCTATGTGAATAATATATATTATATATAATATATATATATATATATATATATATCAACCCCTCCACACGAGCAGGATGTGACACAATGTCAATTTCATCAGCGGAGTTTAACTGATTTGAATTCAGTTTTCCTTCTCCTAGACTGGTTATCTAGCCAACGTTAAGAGACCAGTCTGTCCTGCTATTTACCCATAGC
>CM042141.1:46646474-46648974 GCA_023376005.1 Doryteuthis pealeii | reverse complement strand
ACATTTATATACACACATGTGCAGGTGAAACGATTAATAGGCAAGGGGTAAGAGAATGAGGAAAATATAAAGTAGTGTAGACTACCTAATTAGTACTTGTAAAAAGTACCACTATATGTGAATTTCTAAAATTCCTTGTTAAGACAGAGGAACGTTTTATTACTTAGTAGTTTGTTTTTGTTTTGTTTGTTTGTTTTGTTTTACGGCATATCAACTTCGGTGGGTCATTTAATGTCGACAAAGTTGTGAAATAAATTCATTCTTAATGCATAATACAATTTTGTTTATCAACTCATGTTTTTCTATTTAACCTATAGATGGGACCCTAAGAGGTACTACCACTCCTGGTCAGAGTGGACCAGGGGGCAATGGTGATGAACGGGTGCTCCACATTCCCCAAACCTCCAAAACTGGAACCTCACCTTCAGATAGAGTTTAACGTCATTCCCAGGATATGTATACCCTCAGTCATCGCCTTCTAGCACCCATATGATAAAAAGGGGTTGGAGCTTGCCATAAGGGCAATAGGGTTGGGAAAATCATATAGGTGCTAGGGCTTGACGTGACCAGACAATTGATCGGAGAGGGGCCTCTCCCACCGCCGGTCTAGCCCAAAATAGGGCCAAAGTGGAGTATTGCAAGTCATGAATTGCTCATCCACCTGGACTCTATCCTTAAGCATCACGGGTCGCCACCCACAGCCAGCAGGTGGCCCCATTGGGGGAGTCTTACCCCTCTGCAGAGGTGCCGTCGGTGCATTCTAACGCCCCACCGACAGGGCGGATTACTTAGTAGGTAGAGATAAATAAATATATGTTACGTTATACTCTGCTGTATATGAGTAAATAAATAAAAGATGACAGATAGACAGATATGAACAGGTGAAAAGAGAAAGAGTCAAACACCAAAGAGAGAGAGAGAGCATCAATAGCAGAGAGAGAGAGAGGGGGGAAATAAAGTTTGAGGTGGAGGAATATACATAGTGCATGGACAAATCTGCAGGTGTATATGCGTGCGTATATAATATGCTATAAATAAAAAATATCCTGATAGATAGGTAGATACAAACACTTGAAAAGAAGACAAATATTTAGAGCCTGCAAGAGAAAGTGGAAAACACTTAAGAGCTTGCATAAATGATAGGGAGAGGGAGAAATTTTGAGTGAGGGGATAAATCCACATGTAGAGGTGATGCGTGTATACTGTCTGTATATAAGTAAATAAATAAGAAATAACATATAGATATTAACAGTTGAAAAGTAACGACAGATAGTGAAAGAGAAAGGCAACAAAAGACAGAGAGAGAGAGAGAGAAATAGGAAGACTTAAGGGATTGCATAAAATAATGGCTCAGTGAGAGAGAATGAGAGGGGTCGGGGAATAAATTTTGAGAGATAGGAAATTCATAGAGAGGGAGTGAATAAATCTGCAGGTGTATGTGCGTGATTGTATAATGTCTTGTATATAAGTAGATGAATAAAAGATAGAAAGAAAGAATGAAGCATATATATGAAGAGGTGAGAGAGATATACAGAGAGAAAGAGGCAAACACTTGAAATATTGCACAGAGAAGAGAGAGAGAGAGAGAGAGAGAGAGAGAGAGAGAGAGAGGAGAGAAGGGGTATAGTGTGAGAGAGAAGAAAATAGAGAGAGAATGAGTGAATAAATATATAGGTGTATGTGTGTGCGAGTACACTGTGGTGTATATAAAAAAGTAAAGACGTCAGGGTGGGCTAAAGTCGGTATCAGTCATACAACTATCCGCTTTTCACTAGCGCTAGACCAAGGAGAGTGTTTTTTATCATGTGGGGTAGAGCGTCACCTAAGGTTAAAGAGCCCAGTCTTCCCTATTCATAGCTGGAGGAAGAGTAGGATTCATACCTTTCCCAAGGGTATTAGCGCTATGTGAAATGCAATTACCACATCCAGGATTTGAACTCGGGGCGACGAGTTGATTTCTCATGACTTTAACCATTACACTACGCCCTTCCAATTGGAAATATATAGAGAATGAATACATTAGCAGGTGTATGTGGGTGAGTGTATAATGTCCTATATATAAGTAGATAAATAAAAGATAGAAAGAAAGAAGCATAGATATGAACAGTGAGAAAGAAAGAGAAAGATGCAAACACTTGGAAAGATTGGGAGAGAGAGAGAGAGAGAGAGAGAGAGAGAGAGAGAGAGAGAGAGAGAGAGAGAGAGAGAGATGGAGTAGAGTATGAGTTGAAATAAATACAAAGCGGGTGATTACATCTGCAGTGTATGTGGGTGAGTGTATAATGTGCTGTATATATAAACAGATAAATAAAATACTGAAAGAAAAAAGAAGAAAGAAAAAGAAGAAAGAAGAGAAAGAAAGAAGCATGAACAGGTTTGATGAGAGAAAGAGAAAGAGACAACACTTAAAAGATTGTATTATTATCATTAAGAAAAGTATTGGATTTGGAATAGATGATTATATAGTTGTGAAAAAAGAAATGACAGCAGAGAGAATTAG
>CM042141.1:46642839-46646374 GCA_023376005.1 Doryteuthis pealeii | reverse complement strand
AGGAGAGATCCAAGTAATGAAAAAGCATATATATATATATAATATATATATAATATGTGTGTGTGTGTGTGTGTGTGTGTGTGTGTGTTGTTGTGTGTAATATGTATTAATATATATATAACAAAACAAAACAAAAAACACGAAAACCTTATATTTTACGATAAGTTATTTCAGAGTCAGGTTTTATGATTCCTATTATTATCGAAAATTGAATATACATAAATTATTTGATATAAAGATATACATGGCTGGAATTCTATTTATCGATAGAACAGACATAAAGACACGCAAAACACACACACACACACACACAACAAATATATATATATATATATATATATATATATATATATACATAAAAAAGCTCCATCAAAATATTATGCGCGCAAACTCAAGCAACCACACTATGCATATACGAATTACATAAATAATTTATATTACGTAAGCAAGTATGTAACAAACACTACATAATAGATATAAACACTCATACACACGCATCACAATACACATACGCACTCACACATGCAATTCATAAATGCATCTATACGTAAACGTACACGTTATAAACACACAACTATAACTTCGAATACAAAAACATGCAAACACATATATGTACATAAATAACATACACAAATATATACACCTTGCACACAATCGGAACATGCAATATATACATTCAATATTATATATATAATATATATATATATAATTATATATATAATATATATAAATCTAATGAGTCAGACGAACCTACTAAAGATTCACTTAATGCTCTTCAGGGCTAATATCTTAGCCCTGAAGAGCGTTAAGCGAAACTTCTAGTAGGTTCTCTGACCTCATTACATTTATCTTTTTATTTGCTCTACTTAGTATTGAGCACTTTTTACTTATTAGCTTTAGTCTCCTGCGGGTTTGTATATATATATATATATCTTTAATATTATATATATATATATATAATATATATATATATATATTATATATACTAGCAAAATATATGCACCCTCCGGGTGCAAGAATTTTAGTTAATTTTATAATAAAATATGATATTAAATTAGAAAGGCTAATGAAACTGAATAAGAATGTAGATAAAAAGATTTTGAACAGAGGGGCTATGATTGAAATAGAAAACTTTGAAACTACTCTTCCATCATTTTCCGTTACTCCCGTCTTTCATTGTAAATGTTCCTAATTAAACTGTTTAGTTTAAATAGGAAGTAAAGAATATATTACAGTTATTTCTTCTTGTTAATAGATTTCTTTTAAGAATTTATCCCCGAGATTTTTGCTCATCATATTCAATAAGATAAAACCAAACAATTAAAAAATCAATAATACTAAGCATATATTTATTAAAATCAATTTTTAAAGATCAATATGCAAATTAGCCTTCCCATTCATACTGTAAAACCACTATTTTGTTGTATATATAATACAATTGCATGTTATTAGTATGTAGATATAGTCAACAGTGTAAGTAATGTAAAACAATTTTATTAATAATTGAGGTTTAAATAAAAATAAAATCATGGAGAATGGTGATGTAAATAACTAAGGGAACTGTGAATTGAAATAGTAATATAGTTTCGGTTACAGATAGACAAAACCACAATCTCCATTAATAAATAGATATATGCATATAAATTGTTTTTTCTTTTGGCCAAAATATTGTAATA
This sequence comes from Doryteuthis pealeii, assembly GCA_023376005.1. NCBI lineage: Eukaryota > Metazoa > Mollusca > Cephalopoda > Myopsida > Loliginidae > Doryteuthis > Doryteuthis pealeii. The sequence goes on along the minus strand of CM042141.1, from coordinate 46,644,698 downwards.
ATAGATTTTTTTTGTTGGTACGATTATCTAAGTTAAACCTAATGAGACAGATATACCTACCAACAGTTTCGCATAGTAGCTCTTCAGGGCAAAAGATCTGACTAAAAGAGACTTGGAGCAATCGCACTATTATACAAAACCTCCCATAGTGATTCAAATAAATTAGCAAAATTAAACCAATAAAAAAAGACCAGGACATAATTTAAATATATCATTTTTTTATTATTATTTCTAAAAAAAAAAAAATTTCTTAAAACAAAAGCCATGAAGAAGATATACTAAACAGATTGAAACACTGCAGCGTCGGCTAACAAATTTTACACCACTCATTTTATTTAAACCTGGTGTTTTCAAATTTCTCACTATATATATATTATATATATATATATATATATATATATGCGGAATGTATATGGTATCTAACTCAGTGAGAGAGAGAGAGAGAGAGAGAGAGAGAGGAGAGAGAAAGAGAGAGAGAGAGAGATACATCAATGTGTGCATCTGCAAGAAGCGCATCAAGCACATGGATGCTTAGACATCATATACGACAATGTAAAGATGCATTTAGGAATTCAAATCCTCTCTCCTCTCTCTCTCTCCTCTCTCTCTTCTCTCTCTCTCTCTCTCTCTCTCTCTCTCTCTCTCTCGCAAATTACACCCTGCACAAGCCGAACCACTGCTGCAAGAGTCATCGACCTCTATGTGAACTTCACATAAAACTGAGTTTATGTGTTTAAAAACAAGATGGAGACCAACTGAAAAGTTCGCAACCGAGAAGAACTGACACGGTTAATATGAGAAACCTTAAAGAGAGAAACTGAAATCTCTCATAATTGCCGTACAATACAATATCGCATAAATCCACCCAAGCTATTAACTTAACATCCGATAAATGACACAAAATGTCCTGAATGAAATAAACCTTGCAAAATCAACTAGAGGCCTAAAACGCCCACTTTATATTAAAAAAAAAAAAAAACACAAAAAAACAAAAAACAATAAAGAGTTTTCTAGTAGGATTACTTACTCAACATACAACAGGTTGTTCAAAAACTTTGGGTGACTTGAAAATCATTTAAGAGTGTATAGTAATCTTGAGTGTGAATTGGCAGTTATTATGATAGCTATACATACATATATTTATGTGTATGTGTGTGTGCCGGTATCTATGTATGCGAGTGTAGGGGGCATATTTGTGTGCGCGTGTGTGTGTGTGTGTGTGTGTGCTCGCGCATGCGTAAATATCATAGCCAGTTGAATACATGTTTTCAGTTAATCATATAATAAGTGAATGCATCAAATTAGCACAAAGAGAATACAAGACTAAGCATGAACCGGTGTGAAAAAGGTGATCTCCAGGGAACTGGGCAAGAAATTCAATTTTCAGCATCATGCAAAATGGTATATGCACTAAGTAGAATATGTTCTAGTGAATGACAGGCATAGAATTCTTTGGGACTTTGAGATACAGACGGATCACCTAATCCCGAATAGGAGACCAGACATAGTGTTAAATAAAAAGAAAACTTGTCTTCTCGTGGATTTTGCCGTCCCGGCGGATCATAGAGGGAAAGTGAAAGAAAACGAAGAATTGACAGATACTTAGTGTAACGTTCTAATAGCGATATATGTTGTATAGCGGGTCTTGTCAACGTGCCTCCAAATTCACGACACTAAAAAGGTATTCGGTACGCGGCGGTCATCTTGTCGATAAAAAGGTACAACGCGAGAAATATATCGTCACAAGCTGGTTAGCTTTTATTTTCGGGCTCGTCTCGGGGGTTGTTTCGGAGAGGAGGAAAGGCAGAGAGAAAGAGAGAGAGAGAGAGGACACTGATAAATTACTGAGATCCCACACC
>CM042141.1:46630339-46640339 GCA_023376005.1 Doryteuthis pealeii | reverse complement strand
ATATTGATGGATATATATGTATATATATATTATGTCACGTTGCTCCTATAGTGCAATCTATATTTCTACATATCTATGCCAGGTTCTATCGTATCCATCACAAGTTATATCTATCTATTTGATGTTATTCGTATCAGTATATCTATATAGTAAGTAAGTAAAGTAAAGTCGTCGGGGCGGCCTAAAGTCGGTATTAGGCAGTCAGCGAGGGAGTCTATCCCCTTTTCAATAGCGCTAGACCAAGGAGATTGTATTTAGCATCTGAGGTGGAGCGCCACACCTACCATCAGCTCCTTACTTTACCGCACATATCCCTGAGCTACTCATACGCTGAGTTGGCGGGGACCGGTATCGAACTAGGAACCTTGTGGTTTCTAGCCGAACGCTCTACCGACTGAGCTAATCCGGCCCTCTTTATCTATCAAAACTGTTAAGTTGCCCCTTATAATGCTCTCTATATTTCTACCTAACGATATATCTATACCAGATTCTATCGTATCTATCGCAAGTTTTAACTATCTATCGATCTATCTAACTCATGTTATTCATATCAGTCTCTATATATATCCCAGTTTATTTATATCCATCTATGACATGTTGCTTCTATACTGCTATCAATATTTCTACCTAACGATATATCTATGCTAGCTTCTATCGTATTTATCACAAGTTATATCTACCGATCGATAGATCGATTTCAGTTTATTCATATCTTTCTACATTTCTACCAAACGATATATCTGTCAATTTATAACGTATATATAACAACTCTCTCTCTCTCTCTCTCTCTCTCTCTCTCTCTCTCTCTCTCTCTCTCTCTCTCTATCTATCTATCTATCTATCTATTTATCTAATTATCAACCAGATAATTTGAATATATCTATCGAGCTCAGTCTATTCATTTGTATCTCACTATAATCAAATATACTCATTTATTATCTATATATCTATCTCTGTCCAGTTATCAGACTGTCTGTTTGTCTCTCCCCCCCCCTGTGTCTCTACCAGTCTGTCACCCTCCGTCTGTCTCGCTCTTTCTGTCTCTTTCTCTTAGACAACAAATTTCTTATTATATATAAGAATATAGATGTGTTATTAAATATATAACGGGATTTTCTCCCTTATATGTATATATATTATGGACTCTCTCGTCGATTTTCGACGCATGAGGGTTCATAAACACAATGAACACCTACAGAGTGATTTGTTTATAGTGGTGAAGGCTTGTGTTGGACCATCCACACTTTTTGGCACAGTCGATAGGAAAGAATTGGTGCATCAAGGGTTGCCACAAACCCAATCAACGACCGACCTCAGGAATTTTGAATTCAGGTTTATTCCTCTCATAGACTGGTTACCTACCCAAGGCTGAAGAGTCCAGTCTGCCCTACTATTTAACCCATAGCTGGAGGGAGAATATATGGATTCATACCTTTCCCAAAGGTATTAGCGCTATGTGAATATATATATATATATGTGTGTGTGTGTGTGTGTGTGTGAGAGAGTGTTTATATTCATATGATAATGTATATGCATATATATATATATATATCAACCCCTCCACACGAGCAGGATGTGACACAATGTCAATTTCATCAGCGGAGTTTAACTGATTTGAATTCAGTTTTCCTTCTCCTAGACTGGTTATCTAGCCAACACTAAGAGACCAGTCTGTCTTGCTATTTACCCATAGCTGGAGGGAGAGTAGATGGATGCATGCATTTCCCAATGGTGTTAGAGCAATGTAAAATGCAAACATCTTCGTCCAGGATTTGAACTCGGGTCGACAAGTCCATTTCCTATCATTCTAACCATTACACCAAGCACCTCTATAATATATATGCATAAATATAAATAAACACAATATATATACACACACACACACACACACACACACACACATATATATATATATATATATATATATATATATATATATATATATATATATCGGACTACCATGCGGTCAGTCAGAGTTCGAACCCTACCCAAGGATAGTTGTGTCTAGCCACACTGAAGAGGCATGATATGCCGAAACACGTGTCTGTGGATGACTTATTAATATATGCTCCCATAAATTTGGTAATGAGCTCTCTAATTGGTAATTTAAATTAACTCTCACTACTACGCAAATAAGCAATGATCATTTCTCCGGAAATTTGATCTCTCAGTGACCGAAAGATACATACATTCTTATGTATCTAATAGTTTAAAAACACCAGTCCCCGCATCAGCTGTCAGTGGGCGAGGGGATAAGATATCGGAATACCATGCGGTCAGTCTGAGTTCGTACCCTACCCAAGGATAGTTGTGTCTAGCCACACTGAACAGGCATGATATGCCGAAACACGTGTCTGTGGATGACTTATTAATATATATATATATATATATATATATATATATATATATATATATATATATAACTATTTCTGCTTGACTAGGCGTTGGAAATGATAGAATCAGTCATGTTGAGTACTTGAAGATGCAGGTGCATCAGTCAAATAGAATCCACTCAAATCTTTGAGAAAAAAGCACCAAAAAAATGAAAATGAAAAGAAGGATAAAAAGAATACATAAATAAATTAATAAATCAATAAAGTAATCGAAGAGCGAATTATTCGGAAGAAAAGAGAAATTGAAAAAGAGAATAAGATTACGATCTGACAACGAAATGAGACAAAGCTGATAGATAAAAGATTATAATGAATGAGAGATAGAGGAATAAACGTAACGTAGCCTACCTAGTTATTACTCGTTAAAACACCGGTTTGATTTAGTGCTTTTCAGTTTGTTTCACTGACACACATATGATATACAATCTGGGATGATTTGTTTTTTTTTGTAATGTAAATTATTTATTTAGAGTAAGGTTTTAGTTTCAAGGGACATTGTACTAGTTATTGTTAATGTTTAATACCGTAGACTGTAAGTCTGGAATTAAATTTGTGCTAGTATTGTGATTGTTCTAGTTGTTTATTTCAAACAAAAGAATAGTCAAGGGTTAACCAGCTCAAGGAGATGATGGGGGGAATTTTATATATATATATATATATATATATATATATATATATATATATATATATATATATATATATATAGTCAAGTTGAAGTTTTGGAGAGAAGAGACAATTGAAGTTTCGGAGTTGAAGTCGAAAGACAGTCGACTTGGTTGAGTTTGCAGAGGGGGGAGTTGGGCAGAGTTGAGCCGAGGCGAGCATTTGGGCTCTCTTCCCCCTATTCGACTGGACCCAACGATGATAGAGTAGCAGAATAGAACCGCCTGGTGCCATAATCTCTTCCTAACCACTTGGACTATCACCCTAACCTGCTTTGTTTGTCTCTCTTTGTTTGTTGCTGTTGTTTTACTTATGACATAGGGGTGCGTTCCCGGATACGGCGTGGGGTTTGACGATAAGACGGCCAGTGACAGGTATCGATCTGGTAGACTGCTATTGGTGGTGATCGATATTCTCCCAGACGACTTGAACAAGAATGGTGAAAGCGACGACGGTGTGCGAACACGGGACGAGCGGGCTCCCTATGTGTCATAATAACTAAAATTCCTGATATTATGATAACATTAGTCAGAAGTGAGATAAATGAATATAGAAAGTGATTGTAAAGTAACTTCCCCATTTAGAAAAAAATAATTTATTTTACAAAAGCTCAATACTTGGGAATCACATCAACTGATCCTTTCAGAAATTCTTGTGGAATAGCAGAAATAAATTTAAATATTCTTCCTTGAAGTTTTTCTAAAGTCTTATGTCTCGCAGAGTATTGCTCCTTTAACCAACCCTAAAGAAAAATGTCGCAGGGTGTTAAATCCGAGCTTCTTAGCGGACACTCATGTGGACACAATTTACCTATCCGTCTCCCAGGAAAATGGTGATTCGGCTATTTACAAATGATAATAACACTAGCAAAATATGGAAGAACAACAACGATAACACAAGTTTCAATGGCATATATATTAAGGAACATACATTAAAGAATTGAGGAAAATGTAACTTCATATAAAAAAATATAAATATTTTAATATTAATATGTTACTTTTCACTTACCTGTATTTATCTTTACACAGCACTGTACACGCATGAACACACTTACTCACACACACACACACACACACACACACACACACACACACACAACACGCGCACAAACATATATATATATATATATATATATATATATATATATATTTATATACACACACATGTGCAGGTGAAACGATTAATATGCAAAGGGTCAGAGAACGAGGAAAATATAAAGTTGTGTAGACTACCTAATTAGTACTTGTAAAAAGCACCACTATATGTGAATTTCTGGAATTCCTTTGTTAAGACAGAGGAATGTTTTATTACTTAGTAGTTTATTTTTGTTTTGTTTGTTTGTTTTGTTTTACGGCATATCAACTTCGGTGGGTCATTTAATGCCGACAAAGTTGTGAAATAAATTCATTCTTAATGCATAATATAATTTTGTTTATCAACTCATGTTTTTCTATTTAACCCATAGATGGAACCCTAACAGGTACTACAACTCCTGGTCAGAGTGGACCAGGGGGCAATGGTGATGAACGGGTGCTCCACATTCCCCAAACCTCCAAAACTGGAACCTCACCATCAGATAGAGTTTAACGTCATTCACAGGACATGTAGACCCTCAGTCACCACCTTCTAGGACCCATATGATAAAAAGGGATTAGACCTTGCCATAAGAGCAATTGGGTTGGGGGCAATTATATAGGTGCTAGGGCTTGACGTGACCAGCCGATTGATCGGAGGGGGCCTCTCCGACCGCCCGTCTAGCCCAAGATAGGACCAAAGTGGTGTATTGCATGTCATGAACTGCTCATCCACCTGGGCTCTATCCATAAGCACCACGGGTCGCCACCCACGGGCAACAGGTGGCCCCATTGGGGGAGTCTTACCCCTCTGCAGAGGGGCAGTCGGTGCATTCTAACGCCCCAGCCGACAGGACGGATTACTTAGTAGGTAGAGATAAATAGATATATGTTGCGTTATACTCTGCTGTATATGAGTATATAAATAAAAGATGACAGACAGGTGAAAAAAGAAAGCGGCAAACATTAAAGAGAGGGTAAGTATCAATAGCTGAGAGAGAGAGAGAGAGAGAGAGAGAGAGAGAGAGAGAGAGAGAGAGAGAGAGAGAGAGGGGGGAATAAAGTTTGAGGTGGGGGAATATACATAGTGCATGGACAAATCTACAGGTGTATATGCGTGTGTATATAATATGCTATAAATAAAAAAATATCCTGATAGATAGGTAGATACGAACACTTGAAAAGAAGACAAATATTTAGAGCCTGCAAGAGAAAGTGGAAAACACTTATGAGCTTACATAAATGATACCCGAGTGAGAGAGGAAAATTTTGAGTGAGTGAATAAATCCACAGGTAGAGGTGATGCGTGTATACTGTCTGTATATAAGTAAATAAATAAGAAATAACATATAGATATTAACAGTTGAAAAGTAACGACAGATATTGAAATAGAAAGGCCACAAGAGGGAAGGGGGAATATTTGAGAGAGAAGAAAATATAGAGTGAGTGAATAAATCTGCAGGTGTATGTGTGTGCGAGTACACTGTGGTGTATATAAAAAGTAAAGTCGTCGGGGTGGGCTAAATCGATATGAGCTTCACAGGGAGGGTATCTATCCCCTTTTCACTCGCGCTAGACCGAGGAGAGTGTTTTTATCGTGTAAGGTGGAGCGTCACCCCTACCATCAGCTCCTCACTTTACCGCAGAGATCCCTGTGCTACACATACGCTGAATTGGAGAGGGTCGGTATCGAACGAGGAACCTTGTGGTTCCCAGGCGGACGTTCTACCGGTTGCGCTGAACCGAAACCGGGATGGATAGATAGATAGGTATCATTAATAAAAGTCTTACATTCATATAGAGGGGAAGTGAAAAGACAGATATTCAGAGAGAAAGAGAAAGACATATTCGGAATTGCATAAAATAATAGCGCAGAGTGAGAGAGAATCAGAGGGGGGCCTGTAATGAATTTGTATATATATATATATATATATATATATATATATATATCCCAACCCCTCCACATGAGCAGGGTGTGACACAAGGTCAATTTCTTAAGCAGAGATCAACAGGTTTGATTTCAGAGTTTTCCTTCTCCTATACCGGTTGCCTAACCAAGGTTAAAGAGCCCAGTCCTCCCTATTCATAGCTGGAGGGAGAGTAGGATTCATACCTTTCCAAAGGGTATTAGTGCTATATGAAATGCAATTACAACATCCAGGATTTGAACACGGGGCGACGAGTCCATTTCTCATGACTTTAACCATTACACTACGCGCTTCCAATATGAAATATATATAGAATGAATAAATTTCCAGGTGTATGTGCGTGAGTGTATAATGTCCTGTATATAAGTAGATAAATAAAGGATGGAAAGAAAGAAGCATAGATATGAAGAGGTGAGAGAGAAAGAGAAAGATGCAAACACTTGGAAGATTGGGGAGAGAGAGAGAGAGAGAGAGAGAGAGGGGGGAGGGGGGAATAGAGTATGAGTGAGTTGAAATAGATACAAAGCGAGTGATTACATCTGCAGGTGTATGTGGGTGAGTGTATAAAGGATGTATATAAGCAGATAAATAAAATATTGAAAGAAAGAAAGACAGAAAGAAGCATGAACAGGTGAGAGATAAAGAGAAAGATGCAAACACTTGAAGATTGCAGAGAGAGAGAGAGAGAGAGAGAGAGAGAGAGAGAGAGAGAGAGAGAGAGAGAGAGAGAGAGGGAGAGAGAGAGAGAGAGAGAGAGTATGAGTGAGTTGAAATATATAAAATGAGTGATTTCATCTGCAGGTGTATGTGGGTGAGTGTATAATGTGCTGTATATAAGCAGATAAATAAAAATATTGAAAGAAAGAAAGAAGAAGAAGCATGAACAGGTGTGAGAGAGAAGGAGAAAGATGCAAACACTTAGGAGATTGCAGAGAGAGAGAGAGAGAGAGAGAGAGAGAGAGAGAGAGAGAGAGAGAGAGAGGAGAGAGAGAGAGAGGGAATAGAGTATGAGTGAGTTGAAATAGATACAAAACGAGTGATTACATCTGCAGGTGTATGTGGATGAGTGTATAATGTGCTGTATATAAGCAGATAAATAAAAAATTGAAAGAAAGAAAGAAAGAAAGAAAGAAAGAAGCATGAACAGGTGAGAGAGAAAGAGAAAGAGGCACACACTTAAAAGATTGCAGGTTATTATCATTATGAAAAGTATTGCATTGAGATAGATTGATATAAAGTGGTGAAAAGAAAAGACAGAGAGAGAAATAGGAAGACTTGAGGGATTGCATGAAATAATGGCTCAGTGAGAGAGAATGAGAGGGGTCGCAGAATACATTTTGAGAGATAGGAAATTTATAGAGAGGTGGTGAATACATCTATAGGTGTATGTGCGTGAGTGTATAATGTCTTGTATATAAGTAGATAAATAAAAGATAGAAAGAAAGAAAGAAGCATAGATATGAAGAAGTGAGAGAGATATACAGAGAGAAAGAGGCAAACACTTGAAAAATTGCAGAGAGAGAGAGAGAGAGAGAGAGAGAGAGAGAGAGAAGAGAGAGAGAGAGAGAGAGGGAGACTGAGAGAGAGAGAGAGAGAGAGGGTGGCATAATGTGAGAGAGTTGAAATATATACAAAGCGAGGGATTACATCTGCAGGTGTATGTGCATGAGTGTATAATGTCTTGTATATAAGCAGATGAATATAAGATAGAAAGATAGAAAGGAAGATGTATAGATATGAACATGTGAGAGAGATATACAGAGAGAAAGAGGCAAACACTTGAAATATTGCACATAGAGAGAGAGAGAGAGAGAGAGAGAGAGAGAGAGAGAGAGAGAGTTGAAATAGATACAAAGCGAGGGATTACATCTGCAGGTGTATGTGGGTGAGTGTATAATGTGTTGTATATAAGCAGATGAATATAAGATAGAAAGAAAGAAAGGAAGATGTATAGATATGAACATGTGAGAGAGATATACAGAGAGAAAGAGGCAAACATTGAAATATTGCAAAGAGAGAGAGAGAGAGAGAGAGAGAGAGAGTATAGTGAGAGATTTGAAATAGATACAAAACGAGTGATTACATCTGCAGGTATATGTGGGTGAGTGTATGTGTTTTATATAAGCAGATGAATATAAGATAGAAAGAAAGAAAGAAAGAAAGAAAGAAAGAAAGAAGCATAGATATGAACAGGTAAGAGAGATATACAGAGAGAAAGAGGCAAACACTTGAAATATTGCAGAGAGAGGGGGAGAGATAGAGGGGATATAGTGTGAGAGAGTTGAAATAGATACAGAGCGAGTGATTACATATGCAGGTGTATGTGGGTGAGTGTATAATGTCTTGTATATAAGCAGATGAATATAAAATAGAAAGAAAGAAGCATAGATATGAACAGGTGAGAGAGATATACAGAGAGAAAGAGGCAAACACTTGAAATGTTGCAGAGAGAGAGAGAGAGAGAGAGAGAGAGAGAGAGAGAGAGAGAGAGAGAGAGAGACTGAGAGAGAGAGAGAGAGAGAGAGAGAGAGAGATGGTAGTGTGAGAGAGTTTAAATAGCCCCAAAGCGAGTGATTACATCTGCAGGTGTATGTGGGTGAGTGTATAATGTGTTGTATATAAGCAGATGAATATAAAGATAGAAAGAAAGAAAAGAAAGAAAGAAGCATAAATATGAACAGGTGAGAGAGATATACAGATAGAAGAGACAAACACTTAAAAGAGACACAGAGACAGAGGGAGGGGATTAGAGTTTAAGAGGGTGGGAATAGATACAAAGTGAATGAATAAATCTGCAGGTGTATGTGCGTGAGTGTATATAAGAAACGAAAAAAAAAAACAATAGTAAAACTATGTGAGAAAAAACAATGTTTAATGGAAGACAAAAGTTGAAACGGCATTTGGCACAGAGAAAATAATACAACCAATTTTTTTTTTTTTGCTCCTCAGTGTTTTTCTTTTTTCTTCTTTCCTGTCAACCTTCATATATTTCCTTCTATCCAACTGACTGCATCCGGGTCATTTGGTGTGCTTTTTCCGAGGAGAATGTCTAAGTGCAACTTGATGCATGACTGGCTCGAATCGTTTGATGCCGCTTGTCTCTTCGGAAAGCCTATCACGCATGCGCACGCAAATATTGCAAAAAGATGAAAACCCTAAAAATAAGAATTGAAAAAAAAAAAAACAAAAAAAACAAACTAAACATTAATAAGATCAAGGAAAAACGGAAGTACTTTCTTCGTGAACGAAAAACAAATCTTAAAATCGGGGTTGCTTGATCAACGTAATTTTCGATTGTAAATTAATTCGACGTGTTGTTTTCTGATTAAAAAAACTTTGAACAAAATAATTATTAAAACAAAAATGATTTTTATTTGTCTGTGTTTATGAGATGAGGCTTGATGTGAATGATTTTGATATTACGGAATGTTTTCCGTATCTTTATTGTGGTATGCATAAACACAATGTTCAAAGAACTGTAACCTCGGGTCTTGTTTATGTGTTTCTTAATTATCTTAATATAAAGTCATTATCATATTTACGTTTCTTCCTTCAATATGGCCTAAACTGATCACGTGACATTTTTTGGTGGTACCTGTTGATTAAAGATGTGTTAATGTTATCGTAACAGTTACTTAATTCCTTCTTAAATTCTCTTTCTTGTGTTTTCATTTAAAATGGAAAATAAGAGTTAATTCAAAATCTTAGGTAGATTCTTTCAATGACTTGTTTATAGTTATTTTAACATCATAAATATAGTGCCTGTAGCTAAACCGACCCCGGTTTAGCTCAGTCGGTAGAGTGTCAGACTAGGAACCACAAGGTTTCGGGTTTGATACCGGCCCCCGCGAACTCAGCGTATGAGTAGCACGGGGATCTCTATGGTAAAGTGAGGAGCTGCAGTTATGTGTGGCGCTCCATCTCATATGAATCTAGGATATAG
>CM042141.1:46620339-46625339 GCA_023376005.1 Doryteuthis pealeii | reverse complement strand
TCACTGGGTGCCCATCAATTGCAATTATAATTCTTCTTGCCAACTGTTGGGATATCAGTGGAATCGTTTCCCATTGTGACATGGAGCGGTGAGAATGGTCTGATGTGTGGATTAGAACGGAAAAGTTTAAGTGATTATTTGGCATGATCACATGGTGTGGTTGTTTTGGACAGGCGAATGATACATTACGAAGGGGAGAAAGGGGGTGGTGAGATGTCAGAATGTAAATTGAGTCTGGGAGAATGCATTAACGGGGCAAGACATGGAATTTCTTGCTCTCGGCAGTTGTAATTTGGTGGAAATAAAATATTAATGAGTGAAAAGAAATGGCCTTGTGTTATTACTATAAACTTCAGATTGCTCAAGGAAAGATAGATCTCAGCCCCAAGTTGGTCCAGACTCCATAGAATCATAGAATTGCCAGTCAACTGAACAGCAGCCTAACAACAAGTATTCCAGCCTTCTCCGATGTAGTACCGGTACAGAGATAAGTATATTGAATATTTCTTTATCTACACATTCATCACTTCATTAAAAGTAATGACCGTAACGTTAAGCAGCGTAGACACATCATCTCTTCATTCGGATATGAGTGCAAGATGTAACGAAGTGTTGACACGTCATCATCTCAGCCATTCCGACAAGGAGAGCATAAAGTAAACAAGCGTTTTAACACATCTCTTCATTCCGATAAGGAGAGTGCGTAGTGTTAGAATCATAGCAATTCGATTCGACCTAAGGCTAACTTTCCTGGTGACATTTGACTGGATTAACCTGTGGTCTGTCGAGCACCATGTTTCGGGAAAGTGACTGAATGATATTCCCTTCTATTCACTCCATAGAACAAACAATTTTATACTCGATGATGGTAGCGACTCGAGCGTGACTATGTACAATTGACTTGCTGGAAAATAGATTTCATAATACAGAGGTAAAATTCACCACAAAGACATGAGGGCGTCAAAGATTAGGGACCGGGCATGTATGCCAAAACGGACAGGATCAGTTAAGCAAAAATTGTGATGTAGGCGTTATTTTCGTATTCGCCTGGGGAGTTGTCTGCCCGTTTATTTTCGCTGGTTCTCGCTAGGGGCCTTTGATATTTAAGCGGCTGATTTGAACGTCTCTTTCTCTTTCCCTGCTGCTCGACCTACGAGACAATGAGATAGTCTTATGACCACCCTCTTCTCGTTGGGGCTTCGGCCCTTAACACTGGCCACTCACTGCTTGTAAGTCTCTTGTACGATATATGACTATTCTTTAGTCATGTATCCGTAACTACGTTTTTATGTACATTTAGGTATCTCCTTGATACCTAAATATCTTGTATTTTACCATTCATGAATGTGTCATTATCTCTACTCTTGTATATGTATTTATACTAATTTTGTATGTATGTTTATGTACACCTATGTATTATGTACCCTGTTTATTCTGTGCTGTATATTAAATGTTTTGTCAATCAACCTTTGTCGGAGTTTTATCTTCAAGTATTATCACTTTAAATCTTACAGTGATATTATAAAACGTATCCGGTACCTATTACCTAAGCATAGCATTTATCATTTGAATGTAGATACAGTATAAAGAATTAATTTATATATCAAGATAATACATTAAAATATTCTATAAAAAACAATTTCAATTTTTAAATGCATGTCACAATGTAATGTTTCTATTAACTTTAACTTTTAACTTGCCTAATCAAGTCATTTTATTAATTCAATAAAGATAGACTGCTAATTCAACTGTGGTATACGGAAATACCAATTCAGTTATCAGAATAATAATTAATTAGAATGATTCTATTTATTTTATTATTGTCTAAAAGTATTAAAAAAGTCAATCTCTGTATGTACATTTCAGCCTATTAGAGCTCATCAGCAGAGTTATAGACAGAGCAGTGCTTTGTGCGTGATTCGAACCCTACCTGTCAGGCTGACAGGCGGGTACTCTAACCATTACACTAGCTGTTTTTACCCAGATTTTCTCGTTTATTTTAAACTGATATATATATCGCACTTTTTGGTTGACTTACAGCACGACAGTATGCATACTGCTGATGAGGCCTAATAGGCTGAAATGTACATACAGAGATTGACTTTTTCTCGATTTGTTTGCGCCTTACATTTAAACCGATATGCACCCCTAATTCATTTAATTATAACTAATTAATTTACAAATTAGATATGACTTCAATTAAGCACATAATCTCCACAAAATTGACGGCTATCGCCATCTCAAACAAATTGTTTATCCACTTCCTATATATATATATATATATATATATATATATATATATATATATATATATATATAAGTAAAGAAATAACAAAATACTTAGAGATTTAGCATATAGTCTATTTCAGGGAGCTTAGACAAAGTGTCTAACTCTCCCGACTCATCAGATGCGTCGGGAGAGTTACACACTTTGTCTAAGCTCTGATGAGTCGGTAGAGTTAGACACTTTGTCTAAGGTCCCTGAAATAGATTATAACGCTAAATCTCTAAGTCTTTTGTTATTTCTTTACTTATATATTTGCTCTGTGACTCTAACATTAAGAGCACACATTGAACTCTCAAACTGCGACAGGTTTTTTAAATAAAACTCTTGTGACGTAAGGAAGATTTCTTCTCCGGACTTTTGGATTATATATATATATATATATATATATATATATGCATGTAGAATTAAACAAAAGGCACATCTCCTGTTTAACAATTTTATTTTTGATCTTTTCTAATTTTCAGGCCAACTTTTTAATGTTTGGGTGGAATTGGTGGATAAGTCCTCCAAAGTTCAGTTCCCGAGTACTTTCGGCACTTCGAAGTGCCATCATCAGTTGTGATGTATTCCAGTTTTATCTAAAATTATATTAATGTGGAGGCTGGAAGGAGTAGAATTGGTGTGAAAGGTGTTATAGGCATTTTAGAATGTGTGTACTGTATTGGAAATTAATTTTGTTTAAGGATGGTTTGTATTGTTTTATGTATAAAGCTTCTAGTATATATATACATATATTTATATATATATATAATATATATATATATATATATATATATATATTATATATTATATATATATATATATATATATATATATATATATATATAAATTGTGAGTCTCTGTGTGTGAGAGAGCGACATATGCTGATAAAATATTAATGAATATCTATCGAGTGGATGACCTTTGTTTTGTTTCCGTTCATTTAAGAACATTTTGTTATGATTCCATGATGGATAACTCTTAATTTAGACTGTACGTGACAAACCAAGTTACGAAAACATTGGCCTTATTTCAACAATTCAAATGTGTTTATCTTGTCACTATCAAACAACAGGATTATTAAATGATAAATACATTGAACCACAATATTATGGACTGGGGAATTGATAGAGCTAATCAAATACTTCTAATCAGACAATCATAAGCAAAACAGAAGACGTTCAAAACTGTACATAGTTAATTTGATTATAATATTAGGATACATCACAAGACATTTTGCTTTATTTGTCTATAATTTAATATATATATAGATAAAATGATATGAAAAACACTGATGTTGTTTAACTGAATGTATTTCAATAACTTTGCATTGCCGATATTGCAATATTTCGATTTTATCACAAGACATTTTGCTTTATTTGTCTATAATTTTTATATATAATTTGTCTATAATTTATATATATATAATTTATTTACTTTGGTTGGTTGGGTGGTTGGATTTTATTTTAGTATTCAATTTATAGTCAACATCCTGGACGAAACTCTTAGTATTTCACATAGCGCTAATACCCTTGGGAACGGTTTGCACCCAACTACTCTCCCTCCAACTATGGGTAAATAATAAGGCAGACTGGACTCTTTAATCGTGGCTAAGTAACCGGTCTACTTTTGTTTGTCTGTCATTTCTAGATCTGTGCTTTTCAATCTTTTTGGAGCCGGACTTCTTTCTATTTCGGGTTGGTTGGTTGGTTGGGTGGTTGGATTTTATTTTAGTATTCAATTTATAATCAACATCCTGGACGAAACTCTTAGCATTTCACATAGCGCTAATACTCTTGGGAACGGTTTGCATCCAACTACTCTCCCTCCAACTATGGGTAAATAGTAAGGCAGAGTGGACTCTTTAACCGTGACTAAGTAACCGGTCTACTTTTGCTTGTCTGTCATTTCTAGATCTGTGCTTTTCAATCTTTTTGGAGCCGGACTTCTTTCTATTTCGGGTTGGTTGGTTGGTTGGTTGGTTGGTTGGGTGGTTGGATTTTATTTTAGTATTCAATTTATAGTTAACATCCTGGACGAAACTCTTAGCATTTCACATAGCGCTAATACCCTTGGGAACGGTTTGCATCCAACTACTCTCCCTCCAACTATGGGTAAATAGTATATAAATAAATAATATATTTAAATAGATAAAATGATATGAAAAACACAGATGTTGTTTAACTGAATGTATTTCTATAACTTTGCATTGCCGATATTGCAATATTTCGATTTTATCAAAAAAATCTTCTTCAGAATATATTAATAGGTAGACAATTGTGACCGTTTTATGATGTGATTGTACATAGTTAATTTGATCATAATATTAGGATACATCACAAGATATTTGCTTTATTTGTCTATAATTTTTAGATGAGTCTTGATGTGAATAATTTCGATTTTTCAGACTGTTATCTTCATCTTTATTGTAGTATATTAGAAGAAAATACTTTTAAAATATAACAAACACAGGATGTTATGATCAGGGGAAACAATTTTATGTGTCAATACTTAAGTATTTCGGTATATTGTACCATCTTCAGGACACTGTTAAGTAATGTTTATGTGAGGGACAAAATGAAAGATGTTAAGTGTATAGTGAATGTGTGAATATGATGTTATTAACCGTTAATTTTTATATGGGCGTTTGTTTACGAAAGCCAATGACGTGATCATTGCATGTGCAAAAATGGAAGGTGAAGATCATAGGAAGACGCATGCATGAACGTGAATA
>CM042141.1:46602839-46607839 GCA_023376005.1 Doryteuthis pealeii | reverse complement strand
AGACGTGAAGTGTCCTTTTTGGCTGCTGGCTGGCGTCTCTGTCGGCTCGACCCTCTGGCTTTTTGTATTGACGACACGCCTACGCATCTTTATCTTTAGATCTGATAACGGACGTTTGTTATATATTTCTTTATCTTCACCCTGCTTCCTTGACCGGTAAGCCTCACTTTCGTTTTCCCCCTTTTTTGTATATATATATTTTTATATTTCTCTTTGTCTTTTTTCCGGAAGCTTCGTTTTCCGGCCGAGGACAATACAACAAATATATGGTGTTCCTTAATGTTCATTATCCCATGCTAGTTAATAATGGACTGAAATTTATCAAAATTCATGTTTCTGAGCATTTATCGCCACTACGTGAAGTGACTGTCACTAGCAGGACACCAGGTTCAATGGTGATGGAAAGTGGCCACTTCTCTACTTAAATAGTGATAATATTTGAATTGCTATTCGAGAATTTTTTTTATATGATTAAACATATATGTAAATATTGACCATTAATAATTGACAATAAAAGCAAATGCAATACTAAATTGGACTTGAATTTATTTTAAAACTGACGTATTTCTGATCACATCTCAAGTACATGAACACACCTTCACGTCATATATATATATATATATATATATAATATATATATATATATATATATATATAATGAATAGAGAATGAATGAGAAAATGAGAAAAGTATTTGCATGAAAAGGTGCTCAATGCTAATAAACCAGAGCAGATTTATAATCAATTGTAATATTATGGATTTGGACTCATAACTTAAAGTTTCATGGTTATGCAATCATCAGATGAGGCAAATGGTTGAGATCTTAAAAACCAGCAATCAAATGTTTGAGATTTTTTTAATTATATATATATATATATATATATATATATATATATATATATGTTTTTGAATACATCTCTACATGTTTTATTATTTATTATTGCAAACAGAATAAGGAATAGACAAAAATATATGATTTCTTACGCATCCATTCATATTTCTTCATATCAGAACCCCTAAATAGATATCATTTTCATAGAAGTTAGACTTTATATGAGAACAGATTTATCCATTCCCCTTCTGGCATTCCACTCAATAACCTGAACGATAATGGCCCGAAAACGCTGAGGTATTATTTTCGTCCTGTATAAGAAAGGAAAATGGCGACCAAGTTGCTGGGCAGACCTTTGAAAAATAAAGCCGCGTAGATCTGCATTAATCCAACTTCAGGTGAAAATCTACGACTGAAAAGAATTGCATGAACAATCTTAACCGATTTATCTATTCATTTATGATGTATTATTAGCTGTGTATTTTTTGTGAGCGTAAATATATAGAAAGTGAAGGGGTGAGAGTTAGAAAAAAGGGTAGTCGTTTCTGTAAAGTCAGGCGGATGAACATAACGGCGGGAAGAGAATAAAATTGTCGACATAATATGAATGCTAAAAAAAGCGATACGTGATGAGAATATATAGATAAAACACAAAGGAAAACAGGTACATATCAGAAATGAAGATGAAAATACAAAACAAGGAAAAGAAAATTGAGAAGTGTTTAGATTATGTTTCTAAAATAATATTGCTTCTCCGAGTCTAAATATCCGATCTCTAGTCTTAAAGATGGAATCATATATATATATATATATATATATATATATATTAATATATTATATATAGAAGAGAGAGAGAGAGAGAGAGAGAGAGGAATATAGATAGATAATATGCTTGATATATTTGTAAGTAGACAGAGCTAAGTATCCTTGGTAGAGTATGTATATTTAAGTTAAGGTAGCATGGACATGTGGTCAATATCTGGCTACGGACATTTTTTCGCCTATGCGATCTTCAGACTCAGACAGGCAATATTATTGGTCTGAAGATCGCATAGGCGAAAAAATGCTGGTAGCCAGATATTGACTCCATGTCCGCGCTACCTTAACTTAAATTTTACCTGTCTGAGTCTAAAGATCACATAGGCGAGAAACTGTCAGTAAACAGGTGTTGACTTTATGGTCCCGCTACATTAACTTACACACACACGCGCGTGCGCACGTGTGTGTGTGTGTGTGTGTGTGTGTTGTGTGTTGTGTGTGTGGTGTGAAAGAGAGAGTGTTCGGATGGGTGGACATATATTCAACGGCGCGCTTGGTAACTGACAGGGTCTTGTAAAGATTAAAGACCCCAGTCTGCCCAACTATTTAGCTATAGCTCGAGGGAGAGTAGTTGGATGCATAGCATTCCCAAGGGTATTATTGCTTTGCACACACACACACACACACACACACACACATATATATATATATATATATATATATATATATATATAGTATGAACAAAAAGTAATTAATATTTCTTATATGTTGTTTTTATTCTCAACTAGTTTCGACCTTAGGTCATCGTCAGGAGAAAATTTCTTATTTGAAGAAATTGTTTATAGATCTTTTGAATGGGAGCATTATAGAAGAACTATAAAAATTGAAGTGTTTTTGCGGGTTTGACATGCTATTAAAATCCGGGTAGACGAGTGTGTTAGTAGTAGCAAGTCCATTTGTTCAATGAAGAACCTCTATGAGGTGGGTTGTTATATATATAATGGAGATTATGTAACTGTATGTAACTGATACTACGTCACCACTGACGTCTTGATTTCCTAAGTTATTTAAGTTATATTCTCAATGATAATGAAATAGCTATCTAATCCTAATCAGCTACTTATTTATTAACGATGTCTCTATCAAAGTCTAGCCGATTAAGATTTGCCCATATTCCTAATGCTATAAAAATCCTAACATATGTGTTATATATCTCCAAGGCATAAAGATCTACGTAGTATATGGTAGGAATAATTTGTATAATGATTTTAACAAAACTGGATTTGATAAATAATGATTTGCTGTTACTGATTTCAAATACTATCATCAAAACTATTCTTAAATGTATTAAAATCAATCGTATATTTGATTTTATATAGAAATTAATTAAAATAACATTAAAATATATATAATAATAATTATTTGCTGTTACTGATTTCAAATACTATCATCAAAACTATTCTTAAATGTATTGAAATCAATCTTATATTTGATTGTATATGGAAATCAATTAAAATAACATTTAAATATATGTAATATTTTTATATGAGTTTTCATCTAGTTTTTCGAATTTAATATGGTATTTTATCATATTAAAACTTAAATACTTGCGCCTAGGCGACGCATAGTTTTGCTAGTATTTATAAGGAACAAGTGATTTTTCATTAAATCATTTACCTAGTAAAATAGGTATGCAGACCAAATTTGATAGTTTTTCCTCCACCCATTTGGCTGTCTATAAAGGACAGTCTTTGCAGTCTAATAATTACATAATTCTTATTTATTATTTATGAAAGTGATTGATTGTTAGAATTAATGGTAATCCTTAACGACATAAAAGGTTGAGAATATTTTCTCGGATAAAGACAAAACACAGAACTGCTTAATAACATAGAAAGTTCAGAAATTTGAAGCTTGGAACCTTACCAAAATTCTGAAGACGTCTATCGTAATCATTCCCTTTTTTTCACTACTACAATCAACCTCAATTCAAATTCTCTCTGTCGGGGTTGACCTTAGTTTGTATCTTGTCCTCCGCTTCAGGCTTGTCTTGGCCATTTTACCGTTCACGTTCTAGACTTTTTTTTTCTTTTCTTTTCCCTTCCTTATTCATATTATTTAGTAGTCTCGACCAAATACCATTTTTTTCATTGCCCATTTTCAGAAAGCCACACAAAAGACCAAACGTAATTACTTGGAATAAAAGTGCTATAATTTCTCGAGGAATAAACGACCTTTTCTGGCGACCGTAATTACTGCTCTTCATCTGCCAATGCTTTTTAGATTCCTGGCAAAAGGAATTGGTCGATTTTTTTTTTGGTTCATCTGAGTTTGCTGTGAATAAACTTTTATTTTATGCGGTAGACACGAAACAATATATTTCGGTTAATTATCTAGTAAAATAATTATTTCAATTAGGTGTATTATATATATGAAAATCCAAATTACTTTCATCGCACTAGCAGGACATGATTTGGGGGAATTAATTGTTGTAACTTGCTAAAAAGGGTGAATGGAATGATATATTGGAAGGAACTGTTGAACAGCTAATGAACTGATTAAACATTGAATACTAAAGATCAAAGCAAAATTTGAAAACATAAATTTTGAATTATCTGCGTTATTCGGACTATTGTCCCCATCTTCATTGTTATTTGTGCAACGTTTCGGCCGATATGCCCTCCGGCCTTCTTCAGGTATTTCTTGTCGGATTCGGGAACCTTCTCGGACACATGGCCTAGTGGATAAGGTAGTTAGGTTAAGACAGTTCTAAGTGACAGTTATCTCTGGATCCCGAGTTCAATCCTTAGTAGAGGCAGTTAGAAAAATAATTAACAAAACTCCTACCCCAGCTATGGTTAGCGGAATGAGAACAGGATACCCCCGTGGACTAAATAAAGGGTTAGGTTCAAAGTTCCGTGATGGTTCCCGATTACGAAAAGAAGGTTCCCGAGTTCGAAAAGAAGGTTCCCAAGTCCGACAAGAAATACCTGAAAAAGGGCGGAGGGCATATCGGCCGAAACGTTATACAAATTACAATGAAGATGGGGACAATAGTCCGAATAACGCAGATAATACTAATCTTCAAGCCTCATCTCAAACATTCAGAGAAATAGCATAAATTTTGAGTTCGTGCCACAGATTAAACTGTTTTTACATTAGTAATGGTTGCGCTCCAAATAGGAGGCTAGAGAGTTCGATAGCCTCAAATACATGTCGACTCTTCCTTATTCAGTATGCAATAATAGATTATAAAACACATATATGTAGTTGTTTGCAAAAACTATATATATGCTTCTGTTTATAAGTTAAAATAAAGGAAATGAATCCGGCGGTATGAGTATAGATAAAAGGATATGAAAACGCCACAAAATGCTGTTAAAGTGAAAACATTTTATAACATATTTAT
>CM042141.1:46592839-46597839 GCA_023376005.1 Doryteuthis pealeii | reverse complement strand
AATGTGCACTATTTACTTATAAATATAGTACACTAAACTATCTATCTATCTATCTACCTATCTATCTATCTATCTATCTATATCTGTCTCTGTCTCTGTCTGTCTGTCTGTCTCTCTCTCTCTCTCTCTGTCTTTGCCTCTCTCTCCTCTCTCTCTCTCTCTCTCTCTCTCTCTCTCTCTCTCTATATATATATATATATATATATATATATATATATATATATATATATATATATCATCATCATCATGTCGCGCTGTCAGCGCGGATATCCATGACAATCTCTCTCCATCCGCCCCTATCGCGCATCATTCTTGGGAGGTCCTCTATGCAGTATCCTGTATCCGTACAGAGCTGATCAATGTATGTTTTTGCTGGTCGGCCCACACTGACGTGTCCATGTACTGGCTTCCACAGGAGGACGTCGCTTATGAGTTCGTCCTTGCTTCTCCAGCAGTGTCTCGCGTGTCTTGTCCGTCTTAATCGGATGGTTTGGGTGATATGTGGCAGGTGACCGTACAGCTGTTTTATCGTGAGGTGTTGTTTCCACGTCTTGTTCAAGATCACCCACAGCATTCTTGTGCAGCTCCCATCTAGTTTATTCTCTAGTCGCTTAGTTAGGGTCCAGGTGGCTTCCAGGCATTTGTCGCATCAGTGCTGCAGTATGTCTGCACCACCATATATATATATATATATATATATATATATATATATATATATATATATATATTCATCGGTTTTAGCTCAGTCGGTAGAGAATTCGACAAGGAACCTTGTGGTTCCTGGTTCCATACCGGCTCTCACCAACTCAACGTATGAGTAGCACAGATATATGTACGGTAAAGTAAGGAGCTGGTGGTAGGCGTGGCTCTCCACCGCAAACGCCAAAACAATCTCCTTGGTCTAGCACTAGTAAAAATGGGATATACTCCCTCGCTGTCTGACTGATACCGACTTTAGACCACCCAATGACTTTATTTTTACTTATTATATTATATATATATATATATATATATATATATATATATATATATATATATGAGGTAGGTAAAAGGATAGAAATGATAACTCAAAACAAATCTAAGAGTTGAAACGTTTCGTCCGATTTATACGGTCAACATTGGTCAAATGATTTTTTTAATAGAAAAATTACGTGCAAGTACAAGTAATTTGGTGAGGGGGTGGTTGAGTTAGTAGCGGAAGTGAAGGGAGGGAGGATAGGGGCAGACATTATGTAGGTAATGTGGATGCTATTTTGTTCCATTGGAATTTCAGTCTCGGAAGACGATAATATAGTTTTTTCTGCCCCTGAAGTTACAGCGCTTCCTGCGACTGAAGTCCAATATTCGAAAAACATTCTCGACAACGGATTTCATATGTGAAGGCTGTCCCTTACGATGTTGATGTGCCAGTGCTAGTGTTTCCTCCGCTTTCTTCTGAACCTGTCGGCTTAATGGTGTTGCAAGTAAACAGTGCTCAATATCATCGATTCATGTGATGTTTAACTTCGGGGACTTAATGACGGAAATTTCAGTGTAGCTCGTGAGTGCAATTTCAGAATGATGTCAAATAGAAGTTAATTTGATCTATTGAGTAAATATAACAAATAAAATATTATTGTTGGCAACCTTCCGTCTATTTTAGACGATGGCGTACTTTGTTTTGTTTTGTTTTTTTTTTTTGTTTTGTTTTTTTGTTTGTTTCTCTCTCTCACTTACAGCTACGTGAATGGCTGAACAGACCGATCCTCGAATGACAGTCTCTGGTAAAATGGCTGCAAACAACAGGTGATGCTTTTTGTAGGTGTTGGAGGTGCTGTTGTTTCTCCTTTGTTTTAGCTCTCTTTTCTGTGGCAGGTTTTTTCCTCTCTTCTTCACTTGTTTTTGTTCCTTGTTTGACGAAGAGGCGCCAGTTTGCACGGTCTTCTGTACAAGCCTCCCACGTGTCTATGTCGACCCGGCATGTCTTCATGTCTCTCTTGCAGACATCTTTGAAGCGTAGAAAAAAAAGTAAACCAATATTTAAAAAAAATATCATGTATACCCTCAGCAAACAGGAATTATCATTAATTTGGAATATGGCTAAATAAAACAAAACATTGAAAAAGAAAAAAAAAAAAAAAAAAAAATATTGAAAAGTTTAGCTGATTTTACAGCGTGTTAATAATACAGTGTCTTTTTTTTTATTTTTACAAAAGATTAAAAAAAAACAGGAAATGAATGGATTCTATGTGGACAGTTACCGTCGTAGGAAATAGAATAGGGTTCAAATCCTGGACGAGGATATTTGCGTGACACTTCGCGCTACTGTCTCTAGGGAAGACATGTATTCATCTCTTCTCCCTCCCACTATGCAGGTCAGACTTGGTTAAACAAACAATCTAGGAGAAGAAACGCAAACAGGTTAGCTCAGTCGGTAGAGCGTTCGGCTAGAAACCACAAGGTTCCTAGTTCGATACCAGCCCTCGCCAACTCAGCGTTATGAGTAGCACAGGGATCTGTGCGGTAAAGTCAGGAGCTGATGGTAGGTGTGGCGCTCCACCTCACACGCTAAAATAATCTCCTTGGTCTAGCGCTAGTGAAAAGGGGATAGACTCCCTCGCTGTCTGGCTGATACCGACATTAGGCAGCCCCGACGACTTTACTTTGTAGGGGCCGGGTTAGCTCAGTCGGTAGAGCGTTCGGCTAGAAACCACAAGGTTCCTAGTTCGATACCGGTCCCCGCCAACTCAGCGTATGAGTAGCACAGGGATCTGTGCGGTAAAGTAAGGAGCTGATGGTAGGTGTGGCGCTCCACCTCAGATGCTAAAAACAATCTCCTTGGTCTAGCGCTATTGAAAAGGGGATAGACTCCCTCGCTGACTGGCTGATACTGACTTTAGGCAGCCCCGTCGACTTACTTACTACACTTAAAGAATAGGCCTTGTTCCATACCCCCCCCCCGTATAGGGGAAGTTGAGTAAATGCATATTTAGTTGCTGTTACAACTTTTTTGTATACCGGTAAAAGTATCAGAATATCTGATCTGTCTAAATATTGCAATGTCACTATTGGCCAATATATTATTATGTTTGTACATAAGAAGTCTATATCTATGTATTAAGTTGCAACAGTTAAACCGCAGCTAAAACACATTTGTAAGCTGAATTTTCATATGAAATTTTCTCTGTATAATGTTTGGTCCGTGCCGTTATAGTATGTGGCCTACTTTTTTGAATATGTTATAGCATGTGGCCTACCCGGTCTGAATGTGTCCTACAACCATGAGAGTATATTTATAGATATAAGTAGTTGGCAATTTATTGAAACTAATTATTTTTCACATATATTTCAAGAAATGCAATTCAGTCATAAGCTGTATGTATTAATTATCAATAATTAAAAAAATAATTCTATCCATAATTTACATAAGTCAGAGATATATTTCATTTTAAAATAGTCTAAAATTCTGAAATAGGTTAGGGGTTAGGGTTAGGGTTAGGGTTAGTAGTTATTATTATAACCTTATATGTTTTTATGGTAGGCCACATACTATAAGAGAGACATGATTTCGTGGGCCACATCCAAAAGGTAGGCCACATACTATAATGGTACCGTTTGGTCTCAGCGCAATATATGCCTTCACATAAACTGTCATATTAACCCATGAACTTTATATATTTGTCAGATATATCAAATATGATGAAATGCATTATATTAAAAAAATAAATAAAAACGTGACCCATCATATTAGGCATACTTTGAATAGATAACTTCTAAATTCCGCCAAATGGTATTTTGAATCAAATCATAGAGTGACACCCATAGATTTGCTATTACCTACATGGATGCCTTCAGGTGAAACGTTGACGTTTCAATCTGAACGAAAGTAAAGAAGAAAACGCATAAGAACTGATGACAAAAGATAACAAAAGATTGTTTTTGGCGTATTTCAGATTCACTGGTGTTTTTCGGTGCACCGAGTACGGACTGACTTGAACATTGGATATGTTTCCTGTACGTATGGAATTTAGTTGTTGGATATATCACGAATATTTAAATTTAATAATCGAAGGATTCGTGACTTAATTTTTCCTTCAGACTAGCCTGCAGGGAAAGGCGAATAGATAACCGGAATTAGTTGAAAGGCATGCACACACATATATATATAAATAATATTTAAAATCCCTGATAAAGCACACACACACACACACACAGAGAGACACACAGACACAGACACACACACACACACAGACACACACACACACACACACACATATATATATATATATATATATATATAAAGAATATTTAAAATCCCTGATAAAGCACACACAGACACACAGACACAGACACACAGACAGACACACACACACACACACACACACACACACATATATATATATATATATATATATATATATATATATAGATAGATAGATAGATAGATAATTTTATGATACCAAGTGTTTCCTTGATAAGGATTCAACCAAAAGTGAGAACAAAAGATTTGTGTGTATATTTGGGCATATAAGAACAATTATAAATGAATGAATAAATGGATATAATGGTACAGATATAAATTTATTTTAGCAGCTGACTATTTACTTCTTGCTGGAGGCAGAGTACGGCATTTGCCCCAGGTGGAATTTATATTTATATCCATACCAAGTTATCCATTATATATATATATATATATATATATATATATATATATATATATATATATATATATATAATGGATAACTTGGTATGGATATAAATATAAATTTCACCTAGGGCAAATGCCGTACTCTGCCTCCAGCAAGAAGTAAATAGTCAGATATATATATATATATATATATATATATATATATATATATAATATATATATATATATATATATATATATATATATATATATATATATATATATATATATATATATATATATATATATCATAACACTTTTTCGTCTTAGGAAGTGGACACAGTTACTCGTGTTAAAATACCTAACGAGGGTGTTTCCATTTCACATAATACTC
>CM042141.1:46580339-46587839 GCA_023376005.1 Doryteuthis pealeii | reverse complement strand
ATGACGTTAAACTCTACATGATGGCGGAATCCCAGTAAAAGAGTTCAGAAGAATATGGAGCACCCCTTCATCAACATTGCTTCCAGGTCCACTATGACGCTGAGTAGTAGTACCTGTTAGGGCCCCATCTCTGGCTAAATAGAAACACGTGTTTATGAAAACAAGAGTATCAATTAAAATGAATTCATTTCAAAACATTCTTAGCATTAATTCACCCACAAAGGTTGATATGCCTTAAAACAAAACAAATAAATCCTACCACGCAGTTACTAATAGATCTAAGAACGTGTTTCCCCGTTTTAAATGACTAGGGTTCCATCCTGAAAACAAGAATGGGGTAGTCAGACATCGACAAATAAATCATTATTTCCGATTATGGATATAGATTTTTAAATTCAGGATTAGGGAGGATTGAAACTATAAACCACTAACCCTGGTAAACAAGTTTTTTTTTCTATTTTGCCTTACATCTATATATCTATATTCTGCTTTCCTAATTTTCCGATCGTTCTCATCTTACAACACCCTCTGGTTAAATATCAAACCATTCAAATCGCCCAAGAAGTAATGCAAAAATGTAATCTGGTATTGCTTATTCTCCGAATCCTTATTTCTTATGAATGTCGTCACTTCAGCAAAATAATGGATTATTCCGTTTTTATTATAAAGAAAACGAAGAAAAATGAATCCTACACGGAAGAAATATGAGAAAGTGTAGGGGAAAGATAAAGAGAGCGGGTGAGTGCGCGGAAGCAATAACGCTAATCTGTATCAATCGAACATTATAAAAAGAAGGAAATGAAGAAAAAAATGAGAGGGTTAAATTAAGATTATTATACTTTTTACAGTTTGAACTATTTTACAATAGCACTTAAGTAAGTAAAGTCGTCGGGGCAGCCTAAAGTCGGTATCAGCCAATCAGCGAGGGAGTCTATCCCCTTTTCACTTGCGCTAGACCAAGGAGATTGTTTTTGGCATCTGAGGTGGAGTGGCAAACCTACCATCAGCTCCTTACTTTACCGCACAGATCCCTGTGCTACTCATACGCTGAGTTGGCGAGGACCTGAATCGAACTAGGAACCTTGTGGTTTCTAGCCGAACGCTCTATCGACTGAGCTAACCCTGCCCTTATACTGAGGTATATCCACAGGAACGGTTATAAATTAATAATATATGGGGCAAATATTAGTCCAGGATTTAAACTCCGGTCGACGAGTCCATTTACTACGACTCTAACCATTACACCACCCGCTTCTGGTACACTGTGTGTCATCTTTTGTAAAGCCTTTCAAATGATTAAAACAATTCAATAAAACAATCCCTCGTTCATAATTGTATTTTTTGTGAAATCAAGTTATACACTCCTGCTTCTGAATATTAGTTTAAAATATGTGAAAGATGTGAGCTCTGGTGAAGGCGCCAACTGGTTATACTCTGAAAGACATGAAATTGCAATTTATGAAGTGGATAAATCCGAATTCAGCCATGGATAGTGTTAGTTTGGTGTTTGAAGACAATACTTAAGAGGTTTCATTAGCAATATTTACATAGATAGATATAAATAGATTGCAATCTAAGAATATGAACACACACACACACACACACACATACATATATACACGCAGAAACACTTACACACACAACACACACACACATATGGAGATAGGAGGGTTGGAATAAAATCCGACTGTATGAGGTAAGGTAAAAGGGAAAGTGAACGAAAAATAATGACTCAAACAAGTAGAAGTAGGAGAGAAATATTTCGTCCTTCTTACGCGAAGAACATCATCAGTCTAACTTTATTCAAAGCAAAGTATGTACATTTGTATTTATAGAAGAGAAAGTGAGTTTGTAGTGAAATTGATGGGTAGGGAGGTTAGAGAGGATTTGATTGAACGGAGAATAACATCATATAAAGTGGAGGGGGTAGTTCAGAGGATAGTGGTTTCTCCTACTTCTACTTGTTTGAGTCATTACTAATTGTTCACTTTTCCTTTTACCTTATATATATATATATATATATATATATATATATATATATATATATGGTGTTATATTGAAATAGATTCATATTATCAGATTGCATTAGATAGATACATATGAATAGATCCCAATAGATAAATATGAGCGGATATATATACAGGGTGTTCCAAAATAATGTATACATTTTTTAAATATTGATATATACACTATTTAGATAATAATAGTTAATGCCATTGTCCCAATATGTAAAGAGTGTATACATTATTTTGGGACACACACACACACACACACACACACACACACATATATATATATATATATATATATATATATATATATATATATATATTCAGTTTTAGTTGGTGTTTGAACACAATGCTTAAGAGGTTTCATTAATGATAATTACTGTAAAAATTACGTATAAAGTAGCGATCACTTTGTGAGCAATACATTTATACATATGTGTATATTTATGAATGTGTGTGTAAAATTATTGCTCGAGGCTTGTATGATATAAGTCGTGTTTTGTATATATTTGCATTTAGATGAAACTGATATTACAATATTAGGTATGTAATGATATATCTGATATATCTACTCTGCTTATATGTTTGTTTTTGTTTTCTCTGTCTCCGTTTACATATATGTCACATCAATAGATTCGATGGCTCAACTGTCCGTGGTGGCTGTGTTCACCTGATTCGTCGTGCGATTCATGAGCTTCGGGAATCGATATGATTTCCCCTTTTGCCCTGGAAATGATTTCAACCAGACCTTACACAAAATCAATGATCGACAAATGATAAGATAATTTTGTCTCCAATTAAACGAACTCAGAAAAATAGAGCTTCCTGTAATTTCCTCAACGATACCCAGTCAGTTAAAATAAGAATTGTCATCTTGAGCTTAGTTTAATTTAACGAAGTGATAAAAATAATGTCCACCGAAGGAAAGTTCAACGAGGTACAATATCGAAATATTTCCGTCTCAAACATTCTAACCATTGAGTCCAAGTAGAGTAAATATCAGTATGTAACGGTCTGTAATCCATGAGACTAACAGTCGACCACCTAGCTGGTTGGGACTGTAGAATGCGCCGACTACACCCCTGGAGATGGATAAAGTCCCTCTAATAGAGCCGCCTGCTGGTCGTGGGATGTGACCTATTGTGCTTCTTGGCGGCTGAGCAGTCTGACATGAAATTCTACTTTGACCTTACTTAAACTAGACGGGTGGTTGGAGAGGCCCCCTCCGATCAATCAGCTGGTCACGTCAAATATCCAAGATGAAATGCAAGAATGATTATCCGTTGTTGCTTATCCCCCGAATTCTTATTTCGTATAAGTTTCGTCACATCAGCTAAATAATAGAGCATTCCTTTTTTACTATAATACTGATACCGACAATAAACCACTTCGCCAACTTTAGTTACTTTATCAATAGTTTATTTTTTAAATATTTTAGTAGGGCGACCACGCCTACACTTTAAAGACGTCTACAAGAAGGACATGAATACATGCTACATCAAGACTTACACATTGGAGGTTGGCGCCTCTTTGTCAAACAGGGCAGGAAATGGAGTGACAAAAAAAAGGGGGACAGAAGCCGCCGCAGAAAAGAGAGCCAGAGAGAAGTAGAGACAACAGCAACTCCAGAAAACATCACTGTTTTTTTGCAGTCAATGCTCCAGAGATTGCCATTCAAAACTCGCGCAAATGCAGTTTTTTTTAATGGACATTATGGCATCGTCTTTAACAGACGGAAGAATGCCAACAATTTTTGTGCCAAAATATTTCAGTCGAAACATTCATAACAGTCTTTTAAGTGAACCAGAATTTCTTTTGCTGCTCATTTATTTATAATTAGAATTATGATAATAACAAATTTTCTCATTCAAGTTACGTACATTAGAATCAATTTTTATTTTATGTTTAAGCTTCTTAACATTTCAAACACAATTTTGTTTATATAAGAAAAGTTAATTTAAACTTTTTCATATAATTTATACAACTACATCGTATTTTTATTATTTTTTGTTGTTTTTATGACAATACAACTATATGTTTACTTAGTTACAAAATAAGTAGTTATATAATCTAACTACCTATTTTGTAAAAGGCTTTTTTTCTAAAACTCTTTTGTATATATAAAAATTAAAAACAAAGTTGAGTTTAATTTTTCGTTATATTCGTTATTAATTATCGCTTATTATTATTGTTATTTACTTTGCTGTAAAAATAATTAAATAAAACCACATCTTTCTTACCAAAGAAATATTTGTAAGATAGATTATTTCATTTAGTTTCTAACTAAATTAATATTTTAAAGACAGGAATAAAAAGATTGCGATATGAATAAGATTTGATTTTTTCGTTTTTTTTGGTGTCCGAAGCAAAATAATTTTAATATAAATGTCATTTCCTTTACTGATTGTTCAACTGAAGATTGCAGGAAAAAGAAACATTGTAAATGTTCGATCAATTTACCTATCAGACGAAATTCAGTCTTAAGTGGAATTTAAAGAAATAAGAAAAAAAAGCAGACAGAAAAATGAGATTATTGTTAAGAAAAACAAAGGTCAAATTGTTGTATCAGTAGTTAAAGACCGCACCAAAAAAACTGCTTTGAGACATCAAGTCGTAACTATGGATTTGGCATTCAGTTCATTGCGAATCAAAGACTAATACACAATACAATCACTGACTGCATGCTGCCAGAACGGAAGTATAAAAATATAATAGCAGAATTAGTAACACACACACATACACACACACGCGCGTGCGCAGACACACAAACACACACACACACACACACACACACACACACATATATATATATATATATATATATATAGGAGGAAAAAAATGAGTAAAGAAAGAAATGTAGATGGATAAAAATGAATTTATATCGATATCACTTTTAATCGATATCACTTACACATGTGTTTCGGTCTGCTTATCAAAATGTATACGGATTTACAGCCCGAAACACATGTGTAAGTGATATCGATTAAAAGAGATATCGATAAAATTAATTTTTATCCATCTACATTTCTTTTCTTTACTCATTTTTTTCAATTTCTTCCTTTCATTCTTACATTTATAATATATATATATAATATTATATATATATATATATATATATATATGTGTGTGTGTGTGTGTGTGTGGTGTGTGGTGTGTGTGGTGTTAAGTTAAATGAGTCTTTTGAGAATTCCACTGTACAACCATACTGTATGGTATATAAAACATATATATTCATATATGGGTTTTTATAAATCCCTAAAAAGAGCTCAATGTAAAATAATTAATAAATTACTATGTACATCAGATATTTCTTTGAAAGTTATATATATATATATATATATATATATATATATATATATATATATATATATCATATCATATAATATCATATCATATCATATCAAATTTATCGCAATGTGTCCTTATTACGATCTTGTAGATCTAGTTAATAACTAATATTTAATAATATTTGTTTATTGTATAATGCTCCACGAGAAATAAGAAAATCAACTGTTTTAAAATGATTACTGGTGTGAAACCTGATAAGATAATGATGAGTCATCGCAATGTCGCGCTAACAGCACGGATATCTATGACAAACTCTCGACAACCTTCCCTATCACTCGTCGCTCCTGACAGTATCCGCACAAAGCTGGTTGATGTATGTCTTTAGTGGACGGCCGGCCCTGGTGTTTTCATATTTCCACAGGAGAACGTCCCTTATGCGTCCAGAATATCTTGTTCGTCTCACTACGATGGTTGTATGATGGGGGACAAGTGGTCGTACAGTTGCTTAATTGTGGTATGTTGTTTCCACGATTTGTTTAGGGTCGCTCGCAGTATTCTTGTGCAGCTCCCATCTAGCTTATTCTCCAGGCATTTTGTTAGGGTCCAGGGGGTGCTGTTATACAGTAAAACTGACACAACTCCGATCTGGAAGAATTGTCGCTTTAACTTGTCAGTAAGATCATATTTACATATGATTGATAATCTGTTTATAGCAGATCATGCCTTTCCTATGCGTGCATTAACATTGCTTTCTGTGGATGATATACTACCTATAATGAAAAGTATTATTGGATTGTTTTGGATATATAAAGTGTGCTGACGTCCACCACGTAAAGCTATAGACACTGCGTTGGCACGGTGATTAAAGCCAGCCAATCAACAGCTCCAACACGGGGTTAGTTAACTATTTAATCGCCGTTCATTTGAAGGCTGTTCATTTGCACCTATTCGCTAAGGACGAACGGATCAGCAACCAAAGACTCTGCTCAAACAAAGGATCTTATACAACCCTAAGGGATACCGGGGAGCAACCAAAGAATGCTACCCAACTGGGTAAAGGGACACCGAGGAACAGCCAAAGGATTTTACCCAACCCTAAGAGACACTGAGGAACAACCAAAGGATTTTACCCAACAATCAAAGTACATATCGTGACACGGCTAATTAACACGGCGAGATTATGCCAGTTTAAGTCACTAGTTATTACAGGTGTGAAACTCTACAAGATAATAAGGATATACAAATAACCCATTCCTAATTAACATTCATATTGTGACACGCCCTTCTTAATGCTAACGTAAGTCACATAAGCCAGAATGAAGACTGGTTCACAAATCACTGTTTGTGTTTTCAAAGAAACACAATTTCAATAAAGGAAAATTGGATGCAAAAGATTCCTGTAATAAAACAGTCCAAGGCCAGATGCCGAAAGCGACGAGACTTTTGGTCGTCTCTACCAGCCAGTACCAGCAGGTAGATTTTGACTGCTCAAACCCAATTTGGTATTCCATGCAGAGTGCCAGAGGCATGTTTATATACATCATGATTTTATGTACGCCTCGGGTTCAATACCAAATATCTATCCCTTCAACAAACAGACTTTAAAATCAATCTTGCCAGGATTCTTCGTTCCTTTCTTTTTTTATTGATTTATTAGTCGAGTACCTGTCAGAAATGACGTGATTGTTTATGTCAGGATCAGCACTTCTTTCTAGGATCAAAGTATCTGTGCATTTCGACTCAGTTCAAAGTGTAATGCCATGTAACTTGGTCTACTTTCTCAACTGTATTCGAAAAGTACTTGGAGCAATGTACTTGTCTTTAAACAAGGAGTATCAAAAGACCGAGGTCAGCCTCGTTCTGAGTATTTTAAATAATTATTCATCGAAGGAAACGAGTATCAAAGTAGTCTACTTACTATAGTATGTTACTCTGCTCATGAAGCTAGTCAATATTTGTTTCTGCTCACACATAAACATGTGTGGACCCACATACATGTTTAAACACCCGCTTTAAACGTTATTCCACATATAACCCATTTGGGGAATGAAGAATATGTGCTGCCTAGGGTAATATGTAAAAAAAATGTTAAAAAATAGATTATTTCAACATATTTTTAAATATTTGTATTTGTATTTGTATATATATATATATATATAATATATATATATATATTGTGTGTGTGTGTGTGTGTGTGTAAAAA
>CM042141.1:46562839-46575339 GCA_023376005.1 Doryteuthis pealeii | reverse complement strand
AGATTATCACTGTCTATATTTCTATCA
This sequence comes from Doryteuthis pealeii, assembly GCA_023376005.1. NCBI lineage: Eukaryota > Metazoa > Mollusca > Cephalopoda > Myopsida > Loliginidae > Doryteuthis > Doryteuthis pealeii. The sequence continues at coordinate 46,575,312 of CM042141.1, read as the reverse complement.
ATATATCTATACAATGACTTCCTTCTTAGTCTCGATCCTATCTATCTTTCTATCGCTCGTCTTTCTAAGCCAGAATCTCTCTCTCTCTCTCTCTCTCTCTCTCTCTTCTCTCTCTCTCTCTCTCTCTCTCTCTCTCTCCTTCTACCCTTCCCCATCCCTCCCTCTCTCTGTTTGTGTGTATATATATATATTTACTTTTCTATAAATCTATCAGGTGGGCATCTCTGTCTTTAGACTATCAATTGATCAATCAAAGTGGATCTATTTCGTGGTAAATAGTTGTACATTTTTTCTGATAATGTGAGTAGCCAGTGTCTCTGATCTGATAAAAAGGTTTCAATCCTAACTTTCAATTGAGGATGTATCTGCCTGTTTCGATGATTAATACCATTAACATTAACTTTTTTTATTAATGCTTAAACAAGACCAAATTAAGAAGAAGTGCTTGCATCGCGTTAACCCGACCAATGTAAGTGGTAAGAGGAATTACGTGGATCGTAGGGAGCTCTTAAATCTCCCGGTGGTCGGCAATTATTCGGATGAAAGAAGACAAACAACACAAATGGAAATTATACACATGTATTAAACAAATATAAAAAATGCTGCAAATTTTTGGGCATTTGCTACAGACTTATCTTGAGAGATGAAATTAACAGTTCGTTGGTGAATTGGCGCTAGAAAGGATTTCTTAAATCTCCCAGTGTTCGGCAATTATTCGGATGAAAGAAGACAAACAACACAAATGGAAATTATACACATGTATTAAACAAAGATAAAAAATGCTGCAAATTTGTTGGCATTTTCTACCAGACTTATCTTGAGAGGTGAAATTAAGTTCGTTGGTGAATTGGCGCTAGAAAGGATTTCTGCTTGCCGTCGTTTTGGCGTGCTGTTGAGACGCGTCCGTTCTGGTCGGTTCTCGTCCGATTAGTGTTGGGGTTTGGTTTTGCCGCCAACATACGATGTTGGCGATTCGTCCCCTAGCGAAAGGGGAAGATCATTCAACTATCGGTTTTCCGATAATGGTCGAGACAGTAACCGTTGCTTCATCAATGATTGGGCAAATCATTTAAATGAATTCTCATTCAATATGTTTAGGAGGTGCCTGGTGTCATGGTTAGAGTAGTTGGAAATGGACTCGTCGTCTCGAGTTCAAATCCTGGACGAGGCTGTTTGCATTTCACATAGCCCTAATACCCTTGGAAAAGGAATGAATCCAACTACTCTCCCTCCATCTATGCGTGAGTTGTAGGGAAGACTGCGCTCTTTAACGTTGGCTTGGTAACCAGTTTAGGAGAAGGAAAATTCTAAATTCAAACATGTTCAACTTCGCTTAAGACATTTACCTAGTATCAAATCCTGCACGGGCGGAGGGGTTGGTAAATATATACTTAATGTCTAGGAATATAAATAGGTTGAGAGATTGTTATACACATTTTATGAGTATTTTCAAAATGAATACATAAAGTTAGTAATTCGAATAATTCCTTTTGATCCTCACTTATTTTCAGTAATCAGTTCACCAAATAGTGTTTCGATTTATGGATTAATATTAAATATCAAATTTCATCACAATAATATGAACACAATAATCAAGAGAAAAGTTTATGTATTTCAAATATTTTCAAGCTTATATTTCTAAATTATGTTCTTATTCTTATCATTGTTTTGAAAAACGTCTTCGTCTTTGTAATTTTATTATCAAGTTTCAGTCACTATTCTTCATTGCATTTCATTTGCATCCAACCCGTCTACTAGATACGATGGTGTAGTGGCTCAAACAAGTGGAACTATGTAGTCTGGGCGAGTTGGTATGGAGGATGAGCTGTCGGGGCTGGCCCTTCTTTCCATACTGCCGTTGTGGTCAAAAGGAAAGGGGAAAAAATAATTAAAAAATACAAAGCAGTTCCGCAATGATAGTTTCGCATAAGGTTCTGTATATATATATATATATATATATATATATATATATATATATATATATATATATATATATATATAATCCAAAAGCCCGGAGAATAAATCTTTCTTACGACATAGGAGTTTTTTTTAAACGTGTTGCAGTTTGCAGAGCTCAATGTGTACTCTTATTGTTAGTGTCACAGAGCAAATTTATAAGTAAAAATATAACAAAAGACTTAGAATTTGTGGATTATAGTCTATTTCAGAAAGCTTAGACAAGGTGTCTAAGTCTTTCAAATCATCGCATCTGACAGTTTGTCTAAGCTTCCTGAAATAGACTATAATGCAAAAATTCTAAGTCTTTTGTTATAATTTTTACTTATATATATATATATATATATATATATATATGTGTGTGTGTGTGTGTGTGAGAACAAGTTATTAAAATGTGAAAAACGAACGAAAACAATTACATTCAGTTAGTATTTCGCCTCTATTGGTCTCATAGGCTTCATCAGAATGATTTATGTAGTTTCAAAATTCATTCTGATAAAGCCTTAAACCAATAGAGCCGAAATATTAATTGAATGCAATTTTTTGTGTTCGTTATACACATTTCCATGACATTTCCTCACACACACACACACACACACACACACACACACACACATATATATATATATATATATATATATATATATATATATATATATATACATTCAGATACACCCCCCACATATGTATATATATATATATATATATATATATATATATATACAAGATTTGTCATAAAAGTATCAAGATTGAAGCTGTATTTACCAATATAGAAGTTAACAATGAATAGAGCGTTATTTTTTTTCATAATACAAGATGTGTCATAAAAGTGCTAAGTTTGATGCTATATTTACCAAGATACAAACTGAACAATGTATGGAACGTTATTTTTTAAGAATGCAAGGTGTGTCCAAAGGCACAAAAAGGTCTCGATACTTTTATATATTATATATATATATATATATATATATATATATATATAATATATATATATATATATATATATACGATGAGTTACACATTAAAAACAAGGTATCAAATAATCTATACACTAACTCTTACAGTTAATCCTACAAGTCTATACACTAATGAGAAAAAGCCTTTAATTTTATAGTAGAGTCAGCTTAATCCATCATTTTTATACATCTACTATATTTTAATATTCTTCTTTACTAATAAACATTTTTCTTAGTCTTAATGTTTTCATATCGCTGTATTTTACAATGTTAGCTCTCTCTCCCCGCCCACCGACTTTTCAGGGTTTTTTGTTAACTACGAAAAAACGTGTTACATTTTCTTGAAATTATTTCCTCACTTTCTCCAAATTCGCAATTTCCTCTTTGGAAATTCTATTGTTTTAACGCTACAATTGCAAACTCATGACTTTTCCTTTTAACATAATGAATCGCTTCATTGTTTGCGTTGTTATAGCACAAGTTCAATTACCAATATTTTTGATTCCTTTTCTTTACCCTCCCTTCCATATTTATGGACTATATAGCCCCCCGCCACACACCCACCACCTTAAAGTTCATTTCAAAATTAATTTTCAGTGTCTGTGTTCTTTTGTTGAATTCAAAGAACGTGCGCTTCAACCTAAAACACGATATGTGTCTCGATTACGGGGTCGTCAAAAATATTTTGGGAAATAAATTATAAAAACGACAATGGAGGAACGAAATATTTGGTTTTTGGGAAAAATTGTTTTGTATTCAAACAAAAACACTTGTCTGTGTTCTCTCTTTCAATAATCACAAAAATTAAAGAATATTTGATAGTAAAAAAAAATTAAATTAAAAAAGTTATTGAACGTTCATTCAAATTCTTGCTTTCACTCAGTTTCTTGTAGCGTGTCTGTTGCAGTAAGTGCATTCCATTTGTACTTTCTAGTTTTGCCGCACGAAATCTCAAATTTGTGTTAATAATTCTTTCATTTTTGTCTAATATTTGCTGACAATTTCTCAATTCGTTCTATCTTTATTTCCCTTTTTACTTTCTGTCATTCTTAAAAGTGCTTTATTTTTCTTACTGTCTTTCTTTCTTTCCTTCATTCTCAAACTCAATTTTTCTAATGTCTCTTGAGAATTTCTCCTTCGTTCTATCTTTATTTTCTTTTTTTTTTCTTTCTGTCATTCTTAAAAGGGTTTTATTTTTCGTACTGTCTTTCTTTCTTTCTTTCATTCTCAAACTCATTTTTCTAATATCTCTTGAATATTTCTCATTCGTTCTATCTTTATTTTCCTTTTTTTTCTTTCTGTCATTCTTAAAAGTTCTTTATTTTTTCTTTGCCTATAATTCTTTTCGACGATTTCTCATTCGTCTGACCTTTATTTCTTTCATTTTTCTCTCTTTTATTCCTTTTTTTCTTTTTAATTATTTTCGTTTTTCCTTCTTTCATTATTTTTTCTTCCTTCCCTTCTTTTTCTTTTTTCTTTCTTTCGTTCTTTTTCTTTCTTTCATACACTTTTCTTTCATTTTTTCTCTCTTTTTTCCTACTTTATTTAATTCATTTTTCTTCTTTTCTTTCTTTCTTCATTTTTCTTTTTTTTCCCCCTCTTTCTTTCTTTCACATTTTCTGCGGCTGATGCATGCGTGTAAATGAAAAAGAGAATGGCGAAGAGGCGTCAATCGAATAAAGAAATCTTATGATTCTTTGACATTGAAAATAAGAATAGAACAACAAAAAAATAAATGGAAAGGGAAGGAAATGAGATTTTAAGAAAGGCAAAAGTCGGTCGAAGAAACAAGTTCAATAAAATACACATTTGGAATAACAATGAAATTTATCATTAATAATAAGTAATATTTTAGGACTAACTGTTACAAGAATTTCTGTTACTTAATTAGTCCAATCGTTTATTATTATCACTTGCAAGAATATGAGCCATCCGGGCATAAGTATTTAAGTTTTAATATAAGGAAATATATGAAATTAGAAAGACTAACGAAATTAAATAAACACGCATATAAAAATATTACCCTTATTTTAATTGTAATTTTATTGGTTTCTACATAGAATCATTCATAGGATTAAATTTAATACGATGGAGAAAAATATTATTAGAGATCAATAACACAAAGTAATTACTTATTCAACCGGTTTTGTTAAAACCAGTATGTAAATTAACCACACCATATATTATGTAAACCTTTATTTCTAGTGATATAAGAGACGTAGCAGAGTTTTAAACGCATTAATAACCTGTGAGGTTTTGAGGCAAATCTAACTCATGTTTTCATAGTGACATCGTTGATAAATAAGACTTATTTTAAATGAATAAGATTTATTCTATATAAATGATTTCGACTAAATGCTCATTGATAAACGTACGCAATTCCTGAGGATATAGTGATGTAAAAGTAACGTCGTTTTTCTTACAGACAGACACCGAATTTCAATTATGATACGATTATCGAAGGAATAAATTTATCTATTCATTGGTAAATTAAAAAGTTTTTTTTCGAAGTTATATTTTAATAATATTTACATACATCGATTTTTAAATTATGATGGTCGTATTTGTTCATAACGAATTAGCGTTTCTTATCAAATTTAATTCAAGACTGCAATCAAAGTGTTTTTTTCTTCTTCCATAAAATAAAAAGCTTGGATAATCTGGTCTGTGTGGTAAAGTGGTAGATGTGTTGCTCTACCTCAGAAAATAAATAAAAACAATTTCCCTGTTCTGAGAAATAGACTCCCTCATTGTGATATTAATACTGATAATAGGTCACTCTACCAAATTTACTCCACAGTGCTCTAAGAAGGAAAGAAGGAAAATCAACATAGTGCTGTTAAAAAAATAATGAATGAATAAATGAAAAAAAAAAAGACGTATGGTAAAAGAAAAAAAAAGTTTAATGATGAGAAAATGTTAAAAAATATTTCAAGAAAAGAAACAAAGAAGAAATAAAAAAGAATAAGAAATATGAAAAAAGGTCCGCGGTTCTTTGAAGACGGAAAACGAAAGAAATAAGAAAGAAATTACGCGGGAAAAATGAAAAAGAATGAAGAAAACTATTTATTTACTCCTCGGTGTATATTTAATGTAATATATAAGCATTTTAATAGAAGTGTGATCATGTATTAAAAGGTTCTCATTTGCCCAAATCCACAAAAAGGAAGGAAATTACAAATCACAAAAGAAGGAAAGAAAATGTAAAGAAAGAAGAATAAAAGTAAAGAAAAAATAAAGAAATAGGTAAAGAATAAAAGTAAATAAATTTTTTTTTGAAGAAGTAAAGAAATATAGAAAGAAATAAAGAATTAATGTGAGAAAGAAAAAAAGGAGAGAAAGAAAGAAAGAAAAAAGAAAAGAAAAAAGAACGACGGACAGAAAGAAGTCAAGATAGAAAAATGAGGGACAACAAGAAATAGATATAAAATAAAAAGCACTCAACTTTCAAAGAAGAAAGAAAGAAGGAATAAACAAAAAACAGAAAGAAAGAAAAACAGAAAGAAAGAGAATAACGCACTGGCAAGTACATCAATTTTTATTGTAGAATTCAGTCAGAATTTGGTATTTCCTTTCGCTTTGGGCAGTTTATTTATTTTATGTTTAAAATATAATTGCCCTAATTTGTTTCTTTCTCTATATGCCCACTAATTCAAATTTCCCGGCTTCCATACTTAAAAATAGCCAACTATGCATCATTTTTCATCGTGCGTTTAAAAACCAATTCTCTTTACAATAGAAAGAATTTAAGATTCAAAGACGTCAGCAAATCATTTGCTGTGAAGTCAGCATAACACTTGTGAAGATTCTTTATTTGTTCACAGAATTATTGAATCTAAAAATGGATTAAAAAAACATCAGCATTCCTCGTGGAATCAGCGATGACTTATAATCATTATTTCTTTTATTTTTGTAACTATTATTGTAACGGTTATAGCCATATTCCTTAAAATGGTGAGCTGTTTGTATTACTGACCTTCAGACGAGTACGGTTGTCCCTGTTTCAAGAAAAATAGAAATGTGTCACCGTGTAACCAATTGGGAATAGCAAAAGGAGATTGTAGTGGAGAGGTTTCAATTGGCTCAATAACTATTATCATTCTTTTATTAATCAATAACCGGAAAAAAATAAATAAATAAAGCGAATAGAAAAATTTGAAAAGCAAAATGAAGAACACAAAATAAAGGAAGGAAAATGGATTCTTGAAAAAGTCGAATCTATTTCAAACAGGTAAATGGGGGTGGGGTGCCCGATAAATACGGTGATGAAGACTAAAAAAAAGTGGGGGGGGATTAAGTTGAAGAAATAATTTGATTTCGAAAGAGGAATCCAAGAGACCATCTACGAAAATGGCGGAGTACAGTTAAAGATAGAAAATCATAAAAGAGTAGATTATTCACGTCTAGATTGAAGATCGCTTGGACGAGTGGAGAACTGAAGAATATTGGTCGACTGAAAATACTTGGGAATCTCTTGAGAAAACACAAGAGTGAAAGCCGGTTGAACAATGGGAAGAAGGAAGCTAAGAGACAATTAATTCGATGGACATAAATAAATAACAGAGAAAAATAATACAAATTGGAACAGAAAAAGTATAAGACTGAAGTACACATAGTTATAATAAGAGTGGGTACAAAAAGAAAGTACAAGAGAAAAAATGTAATTTGCCTTTTCTATTACATGTAAAAAAAAAAGTGGATATATCTGAAGTTCAGTAAGTTTAAAAGAAAAACCATAAATAAAAACAACCCTGTCTGCTGGGACTTTATTACACACCAACTGCACCTCAACAGGGGGGGCAAAACCCCCAATGGCGCCACTTATTGGGCGTGAGTGGTGACCCATGATGCTTAAGGACGGAATCCTTGTGGATAAAGCAATGAATGGCATGTAACACTCCACTTTTGCCCGTACTTAGGCTAGACAGGCTAACGGGGAGGGCCTCTCTCTTATATCGGCAGGTCACATCAAACCCTAGCACCTATATGATTGTCCCGACTCTATTCCCCGAATGGCTATCTTCAGCCCTTTTTATCATATGTTTGCTGGGAGTCGGTGCCTGGGTATGACGTTAAACTCTATTCGATGGTGAAGTTCCAGTTCTGGAGCTGTGAGGAATGTGGAGTACCCCTTCATCCTCATTACTACCAGGTCCACTAGAAGTAGTACCCCAAGTTAGGCCCCAATCAATGTCCAGTGCATTTTTTATTGGAAAAATCTTGGACCAATGCATTTTTATAGTAAATTTTTATAGTAAAAATCATTTCCAATGAACTTTAAAAAATGTAGTTTAAAAAAATTCAGCAACTATCAAAAATAAATAAAATACTTTTTCGGCATAAAACAACCCAACAACTATTGACATGCCCTAAAATCCAACCAGCCAACAAACCAAATTTAAATTTAAAAAATGTAAATACTCTTATTACGTGACAATATGAGTTTGACTATCCGTAGATCAGAGCTTCTCAAAGTAACCCAATGTATTTTTATAGTAAAAATAATTTATAATGCATTTTTATAGTAATAATCATTTCCAATGCATTATTATAGTAAAAATCATTGTCCAGTGCATTTTTATTGTAAAAATCTTTGACCAATGCATTTTTATAGTAAAAATCATTTCCAATGCTTTTTTTATAAAAAAACCATTTCCAATGAATTTATATAGTAAAAATCATTTGTTGTATACCTCTTTCCTTACTTTCTTACTTCTATTATTCTTCTTTCAGCGTCTCTTCTAGCGTCTCTTCTAGTGTCTCTTCTAGCGTCTGGACTTCGTCTTGGGGACTTCGTGTCTGGTCTTCCATTGGGGATTCCTCTTTATCAGAAGCCCTGTGTCATTGGTAGTTTTTAGATAATAACACAAGACTTCGATTTACTTAGATCATATTTTATTCTAAAATCCCCACCAGACTACCTGTGCAGATTGAGTCGGCCGCGTGCATAACACGACTTACCACCGTCGTAGTGTTCGCCGATCTGACTAAAAATCTCTTTCTAATCTAAACCTATTCTCACGGTATCCTCCGGAAGGATCAGGACTGAGTTGACCTCAGTCCTGATCCTTCCGTCACTCATTCTTCAAGGCCACCGGCTACAACTTATAACAGCCATTTTGGTTTCTACATTACTGTACATAAATATTAGGACTCTAATAATTATGTAACACATTGTCCAATATGAGACAATAATGTGACAGTATGAGTTTGTCTATACGTAGATGAGTGCTTCTCAAAGTGGCCTATATAGACACTTGGAAAGGAATAAAATGCTGTTAATGGTCTTGAATACCTTAATCACCGGAGAACAAAATCGCTTGATCATGTAACGATTTGTCAGAATGGCTGATTGGGTATAATGATCACGTGTGGCGTTTTGTTCACGCATAACCCGTTCAGAATATAGGGGTCATTTAAATGAACAAAATACATGCGTCGGAAGAAGGCTGCGTATTTGAATCACGTCGGGTAACCATTGTGAGGTGATAAAGGTTTTAATGTTTAGGTTAAAAGGTCTGGGGTCATTTCTCTTGCGTGTTCATAGGATTTTACTTTTATCCTAGCATATTTGGTGGTTGCATTGAAACGAAATTAAGGAAGGAAAAGGAAGAGACGCAGGCTTTATTCACGGGTTATAGCCACCACGTGGAGGGGAAATTGATTCCCGTCCAGAAATAGTGTTTCGTTCTTGTAAACGCCTAAGTCAGAATGGCCGAGAGATTATCTGGGTGTCAGAAGTGGGTGATTTTTCCTGCACATATCCAGAGGGTTCTTCCGGTCTGAAGGCTTCGGGAGATTGTTATCTTTTACTTTTTTTTTTATTTTAATCTCAAGATTGAACAGATATTTTGTCGTAGTTAGAGATCAATATAATCGTATTTTCCCGAAGGAAAACATTTTAAAATATCTACATAAAAACATTGTATTAAAATAAAAATACCAAAAACAAAATATATTCCTTTTTATAATAGGGTTATATCTATCTTTATGAAGGCGCGTGGGCTAGTGGTTAGAGTCGTGGAAAATGGACTCGTCGATTCGGGTTCAATTCCTAGACAAAGCTGTTGGCATTTCACATAGCGCTAATACCCTTGGGAAAGGTATGAACCCATATATTCTCCCTCCAGCTATGGGTTAAATAGTAGGGCAGACTGGGCCCTTCAGCCTTGGGTAGGTAACCAGTCTAGGAGAGGGATAACTCTGAATTCAAAATTCCCTCCAGCTATGGGTTAAATAGTAGGGCAGACAGGGCCCTTCAGCCTTGGGTAGGTAACCAGTCTAGGAGAGGGATAACTCTGAATTCAAAATTCCTGAGGTCGGTGATTGCTTGGGTTTGTGGCAACCCTTGATGCACCATTTTTTTCTATCGACTGTGCCAAAAAGTGTGGATGGTCCAACACAAGCCTTCATCACTATAAACAAATCACTGTGTGGGTGTTCATTGTATGTATGAACCCTCATGCGTCGAAAATCGACGGAGAGTCCATTATTATCTATCTTTTAAAAAGAAGATTATTTAATAGGAAAATTACAAATATAGATTTAAAAACGAAAGAAACATTTTGACGAAGTAAAATTAAAATACAATGTATGAAATTGTAATTCTAATTTAGGCTAACAGATGTTTAAATAAAATTAAGATTAAATTAGTATTGCCAAAAATTCCAGTTGTGACAGACGAAATACGGATCTTCACTTGTTAATTCAGTTTCTACCCCTTTACCTAGTTAAAGCCTCGTTATTAGCATTATCTGCTCTAACCATCTCATTTTAAAGATCAGCTTTCACAGGCCCTAATATAATCTTTTTAAAATCATCCTCTTTTTCGTTATATCTCCCCCCTCTCTCTCTCTCTCCCTCTCTCTCTCTCTCTCTCTCTCTCTCTCTCTCTCTCTCTCTCTCTCTCTCTCTTTTCGTATGACCTTAAAGTGTTGCAAGATGATAACGGTCGTACTTTTAAGGGATACGAGTATTAATAATAGAGATATTTGTTTATTCATTTATTCCTAATACTCCGTATACGTAAAATGTATTCACAATATTTTATATGTACGATTGTGTTCTCAATTCTAGTTGGATCCTATCACGGAAACACTTGATGCTCTTCACACACACACACACACACACACCACACACACACACACATATATATATATATATATATATATATATATATATATATAAAATTTGATATACCAAACTTATTGGTAAATCCTCGCGGTGAGAAAAAAACCAGCAAATAGTTTGATTGTAAAAATATACTACCAAACATCAACCGGGAGAAAAAAATTTTGGAAAAAAAGAAAAGACCAAGATAATCGTACCAACAAAAAATAATCTATTGGTACAATACTTTGGCCAAAAGAAAAAACAATTTATATGCATATATATATATATATATATATATATATATATATATATATATATATATATATATATATATATATAAGATATATATTCATAAAAAACCGCCAGGAGACTAAAACTAACAAATAAATAAAAATATAAAATAAAAAATAATTTTTTTAAATTTAAATATAATATAATCAAATATAGATTTAATAGTGTTCTTAGTTTTTGTTGTTTTCTATTGGTCGTTTTAGTTTCTGCTAATTTAAATGATTTATTTGAATCACGGTGGTAAGTACTATATTTAATGCGTTTGCACCCAGTCTATTTAGTCAGATTTTAGCCCTGAAGAGCATTAAACGAAATTTTTAGTAGGTTCGTCTGACTCATTAGATTTATCTTTATATATATATATATATATATATATATATATATATATATATATATATATATATATATATAGTTGTGCGTGTGCAGATGTATTACATAATTATTGGATCCCTAATACTTTTTTAAGGTAGTGTAGAAACATAATGGCGATTAGTGCAGCCCACGGCCTTGAAGGATGAGTGACAACGCTTGACTTCCGGGGATAAAGCGTGAGAACCGGAAGGCATAGAAGACCCTGTTCCGGTTTAAGGATATAGTAAGTTTAAGTCAGTTAGAAGTTAGAAGCCGAGCTTGTAAGATGTAAGTCTCACTGCGCAGATTGTCTGGGTTGGGGATATGGAAATAAAGTAACATCAACGTAAATCGAAGTCTTGTGTTTATTACCTAAAAACTAACAATGACACAGGGCTTCTGATAAAGAGAAATCCCTAACAGAAAACCAGACCAAAGTCCCCACGACAACTCCAGAGGCAAGATGTTAGAAGATTTACCAAGACCAAGATGATAGAAGAACCAAAGCCGGCCAGAAGAATAGATGTCCAAGATATAGAAGCAAGTAAGAAGTAAAGAAGTAAGAAAGGGTATACAACATTATATCGATTTGGTACCGTGAAACTTCAGTACGTAACAGATGTATATGCATGCACATATATATGTGTGGGAAGGAGAGAGAGAAAGGGGGTACATTATTTCCCAACCGTGTAAGAAATTCAGCTTTATGGTTATACGGAGCATTCTTAATCAATTTGTATATATTGTTATTTTCTTCTGAATATTTCCCCGCACCTACTTTCTAATTTTTTCAAAAAGGCTCTCCAC
>CM042141.1:46545339-46550339 GCA_023376005.1 Doryteuthis pealeii | reverse complement strand
CTACATGGAATATCTACTGACACTACACTCTTTTTCTTCATAGGATTTCAACGAATATAATAGCCTTTTGCTACATGTATTATCTATTTAAACTAAATTATTTTCTACCAATGGATTTACCAAGCAGAATATCAACATAATTTTTGACAAGAACCATCAACAAAAGAATACTTCACAATTACGCTACAGATTATCCCATCAATAATCCATCAACAACAAGAAAGAGTTTGTTACAAAACCACCGCTGCCGGCTTTATATGATCGAGAGGAAAGCTAGGGGAATAAACCCCGAAAACAAACCCGGAGCCGGAGTCCCTAAGATAGTCCAATATGTAAAAAGTATAACAATCTAGATTTAACTGTCTGTCTGTCTGTCTGTCTGTCTGTCTGATTCTTCTCTCTCTCTCTCTCTCTCTCTCTCTCTCTCTCTCTCTCTCTCTCTCTTCTCTCTCTATCTATCTATCTACCTCTATTCTCTCTATCTATCTCTCTATCTCTATCTCTCTCATCTTTTCATTAGGTTTGATTGGAACAGATTAGCGTTATCACTTCCACGCGTTCACCTCTTCTCTCTACCTTCCTTCTACTACCTTTCTTCCTTTCTTTCTTTCTTTCTTTCTTCTTCTTCTTCTTCTTCTTCTTCTTCTTATTATTATTATTATTATTATTATTATTATTTGTCTAAAAATTTTTTTTAAATGAGGCTTGATAATTTGGATTATTTAGGATATTCGGACTATTTTCCTCAGTTTCATTGTTATATTCACAGCAATTCAACAAGAAGGTTCCCGAGTTCGACAAGACAAACCTGAAGAAGGACGGAAGTTGCGTCGGCCGAAACGTAATATAGCAATAATGGAGTGTACAACAATCCGAATAATATCATTAATACTATTGTTGTAATTGTTATTGGATTTGATGTATTTCAACGTATAACCTGAGTTTAGTTTTCTGAAAACAATGTCCAACAGTTGATTTATTTTGTCTTCCCAATCATCCATAATCCACTAACTAATAACACTGACATTGAGTAGCGAGGTTATTAAGTAGGAAGCAAAAGATAGAAGAGATATTACCACCAAGCAGCTGCTTCATCTCTGCAGCTGGGCTATTCGCATCCCGTTGTGCAGCCAAGAATGTTAAATTAAGCATGATATTTTATGACAGCGACTCTGCTTTATGAGCAAAACCCTGGAGGAGAAAGAAGAACTACAATCTATGCATTGAGTAGAGATAGAGAAAGAGAGAGCGTTAGAGAGAGAGAGAGAGAGAGAGAGAGAGAGAGAGAAGAGAGAGAGAGAGAGATAGAGAGAGAGAGAGAGAGATGAGACGTTTTGTCTTTGACGGCTCTCTTCTTTCACCTGCTGAGAATTCTAAGCAGAGGTGTAAGGTGTTTATTGTCACAGGGTGTTGTAGCTTTGTCGACAATGACTGTTGCTATATCGTTCGGGTCGCGTAGGCGAAGGCGACTGAATTGTTGTATACTCTTCTTTCTACTTATATTCTTCTTCTGTTCATCTTTGGTATCTTACGTTCTTATTCCAGCGTCTGGACCTAGTCTTGGGGACTTCGTGTCTGTTCTTCTAGGTCAGTCTTGTTGCCAAGACATTTATTAATCCCAAAACCATATTACTTATTTAAACTTTTATTTCTTAACTAAACATATCATGTAACTAACATAACGCGCGTATGCAGTGATCTCCAGTTAAGGCAGTACATCTCTGCCTGACGTCCAAACTGAAACTGAAGACCCAACCAGGTCCCACGTGACTTCACGTATTTCGCAGGCTTTCTGTAATATTCCCTGGAAAGTCCCGCCCGTGATATGAAAAGGGCTATCCCCTCAGAAATACAGGGGATTGACAATAATTTATGCAACCGCATAGATTATGTAACATGACTACAGGGCGATGATTATCATCATCAACATGATTATCGTTATCATCATATTGTTACAATTCTGGTCCTCATTTTCGGCGTTTAGGTCTCCTATTGGCAAATCCAATGGTAGGTAAGGGTATAGTTTCATTATACAATCTGTTGTATTCCTTGAAAACTTCGGTAGAAAAGTGCAGCTTCTTGCAGCAGAGAATCCGATTGTATTCTTTGAAATCCTTGGTAGATAAAGAATGTAGCTCCTTGTAGCAGAAAATACAGTTGTATTCCTTGATATCGCAGGTAGAACAGGAGTGTACTCCTTGAAGCAGAGAATCCAGTTGTAGTGTTCCTTCAATCAGAAAATCCCATTAAAAACCCCTTCTAGGACAGTTGCAAAAGATCTTAAATGTTGAAATGCTTTTTTGGGCTCGTTTCTGATTGGCCCATTTTACCGGAAATGCATACTATACTGCAGCAATTTGGCAAGGTCCATAAATAGGAGTGTGAATTTTACGCACATCTTATACCATGATTTTAGTCCAACACATACTGTTACCCTGTCGTCTGGGGCGTTAGAATACACCTATTGCATCTCTGCACCATTGGGACCATCTGTTGGCCGTGGGTGGAAACCCATAATGCTTAAAGATGGAACGCAAGTGGCCTAGCAGTCCATGACATGTAACACTCCACTTTGGCCCTTACTTAAGCTAAACGGGCGGTCGGAGAGACATCCTCCGATCAATCGGTTAGAGACGTCAAGCCCTAGCACCTACAAGATTGCACAAAATCTATTACTCTTAAGGGAGACCCCTACCCTTTTTATCATATGGGTGCTAGAAGTCGGTGGCTGAGTGTATTCATGTCCTGAGAATGTCGTTAAAATCTATCTGATGTCGAGGTTCCACTTCTGAAGGTTTGGGGAATGTGGAGTACCCCTTCAATCACATTGCTCCCAGGCCCACTCTGACCCGGAGTGATAGTACCTGTTAGGATCCAATCTATGTGTTAAACTGAAAAATAAATAAGTCGAAAAATGTGTTTAAAAATTAAGTTTAAAAAGAAAAAATATTAATAGCTAACAAGAATTAATAAAACAAAACGTATTAGGCATTAAATAGCCCCAAAAGGGTTGGCATGCCGTAAAACCCAACCAAATAACCAAACAAATTAAAACTGAACACTTTCGTTATTTGAGAGAAAATGAATGAACGGAGACTCAATTCTAGCACATTCTTTGATATATTTATGTTTGACCTCATGCGAGAACTTATGCAAGTATATACTTTTATATTACATGTAGATGTGTGTGATTACGTTAGTGTTTTCATCTGTGAAAAGGAGGATGTAATTTATATTTAGTTTGAGATTTTTTACTTTTGGTTAATTTGTACTAATGTCTTTATTGAAGACATAAACACACTATTCCGTGCCCATCGGCTCATCACTTAAACAAAATAGGCCGTCACTGAAAAGCTAAAAGTTATCTGAAAAACAGAAAGTATCGTCTTGTGAACACTTGTGCACACCTCTTTCTTGTAATTGAATTTACATCCGCAGGCAATATCAATAAAATGTTTTTTTTTTTTTTTACTGTATAGTCATCTTTGCTCTCATTAAATCACGTCCATTTTATGTGTGTCAATATGATAGATATATTAACCTGATTCAGCAATGTCTTATTTTAGATGTCGCACTGGTATATAGGAGATGAATTTCCTTCAAACTGAGGTTCACGTTGGCAAAACTCGATATAATCCAGTTTAACTACTAGCTTTTTGTCATATAGGTGATTGTCTCTAGAAGGATCTAACTGGCGAGGGGTATTATGTTGAAAGAGCCGAAACCCCCCAATGAATCAGCAATAACATAACTGACGACGCCACCCAACGCTTTATAAATGTACTGGCGTATTTCAAACAGTAAAGAAGTACATTCAAATAAAGGTTTGCGCTAATAGTACGTCGCAGCAGAGTGTTATGAATTGGGCTAATTAAATAGAGGATTATAGTAATGTTCTGACTATAATTCTAAACAGCTGTACTTACTCTCATTGAAAACAGAAAAAGAAATAATCATTTCTTTTTTTTTAAGTTTTAATTGTGTGTATGAGTAAATAAATAATTTAAACTTCTGTGTAATTGTTGTAAAATCATAATTTTTACATTTCTTTTTTTTTTTTTTGATAGATTCATTGATTGATTTTTTACATATCAGTTTTAATTTTTATTTTTATTTTTTGGAGTATGCATGTGTAAATGATAAAACAAATATTGATATTAGTCAAAGCAAAAAAAAGTCTAAAAAAATTAATAGAATAGAGAATAGCATTTAATATTAAATTTAAATTTAATCAATTTAAATGTTCTCTAAACCAACAAAATCTGGGTCATCAGGCCCGAGGGGAAAAACTCAAATTATTTTTTTTATTCAAAGTTTCCTTCATGGAATACCGAAATGTTTTTTTTTAATCATTTTATTTTTACAGCTGATAATCTGCGACTTTCACCGAAGACCGACTAGCAACAAGCCTCCTAAGCTCTCCAGGACTCTACTCAGTATTATAGCCAATCTGTGTAATATTATAATCTTTATGGTCTATGTTCTTCCTCGTATTTTCACATTGCCTTGACTTTTTTCAGATTTTGAGAGTTCCAACTATAATTGATAGCATTTCTATGTACATGTTTTATACCTTTTTCGATTCTCTAGCTAGGACTAGGTATTTCAGTTACTGTTTATTTGCTATGTAAGTCAAATATATTTAATATATTTAAATTAAATAATTACATTAAACTCATTTAAAATGTAATATATTGCCTGGTGAATGAGTTTAGACCTTTGGAATCAGGTGCTGCACGAAAGAAATGCGTGGGTGTCAAACATGGGCCTGAAAACAGAAACAGGATATTTACTCAAAAACAACGCATTTACTCTCTAAGAATATGTAAGATAGGCTAGCACACAGCAATAAGTCATTAGGGTTGATATAGTGTTAAACACCACCCTACCAACCAAACTGAAAATATGATTTCTGTTTAGGCTGAGATGAGACAGC
Source organism: Doryteuthis pealeii (assembly GCA_023376005.1). Taxonomy (NCBI): domain Eukaryota; kingdom Metazoa; phylum Mollusca; class Cephalopoda; order Myopsida; family Loliginidae; genus Doryteuthis; species Doryteuthis pealeii. The sequence continues at coordinate 46,545,403 of CM042141.1, read as the reverse complement.
CGTACACAAGTAGTGTTAGATCAGTTCAATTACTCTCTAAGAAAAGGTAAGTTAGGTTAGTCCA
>CM042141.1:46524795-46529795 GCA_023376005.1 Doryteuthis pealeii | reverse complement strand
GATTACAGGCCCATAACTCTTCTAAACACAGAGTTAAAGATTTTGGCCCGGGTCCTTGCAAATCGTTTGCAGCTTGTCATTGGGGATCTGATTGGACCGGAGCAGAACTACGCTGTGAAGGGAAGATCAATCCAAGACAACCTGCACTTGATTCGCACGATCCTAGAGGGGTTAAAAGACGACGAGAAAGCCGCGCTAATCAATTTGGATCAGTCCAAGGCTAATACCCTTGGGAAAGGTATGAATCCATATATTCTTCCTCCGGCTATGGGTCAAATAGTAGGCAGACTGAGCCCTTCCGCCTGGGGTAGGTAACCAATCTAGGAGAGGGATGAATCTAAATTCAAAATTCCCTCTAGCTATGGGTTAAATAGTAGGGTAGACTGGACACTTCCGTCTAGGGTAGGTAACCAATTCAAAATTCCTGAGGTTGGTCGTTGATTGGGTTTATGGCAACCCTTGATGCACCAATTCTTTCCTATTGTCTGTGCCATAATTGTGAATGGTTCAACACAAGCCTACACCACTATAAACAAATCTCTGTGTGGATGTTCATTGTATGAACACTCATACGTCAAAATCACCGGGAGAGTCTATCATCTGAGAAACAAAAATAAAGATACCTGAAGAGTTTGCCTGCGTAATTTAAGGAGAAATTCTTCTAATACCGCCTAACAAAATCTTAAAACATTTATCAAAGTTACGGACATGGATTTTTTCCAATGAAAAAATCATTTGATTTATCTATTTACCAAGTCCTCCCACAAGCAGGATGTAACACAAGATCAGTTTTTAAACGGATTATAAAAGGGTTTGACTTCATCGTTTTCCTTCTCCTAAACAGATCAAAAATAAAATTGTTAAACAGGAGATGTGTTTTTTGTTTAATTTCTACACACACACACACACACACACCACACACACACACACACACACACACACAGCAGAGGTATTTTTTAAAATACCTTAAAATTACTCATCTTCATTTCCATGAATCAACGGAGGTTTCTTGTGCTAAAATCGTTAACAACATACAGGGAGGTCCAAGCAGCATAGATGATTCTAGAAATACCTTGAACAACATTGCGATGAGATAAAAGTAAAAGAAAAATGTAAGAAGTTGCTTAATAAAAAATAGGCATTTCAAAATTATTTACACAGCTATTGTGGATGAATTTGCACCTTTATGGTGGCCAAATCCTGGGTTATTTATAACTTACAATCTTACGTGTCTTCAAAATTCCTTCATCTCATCTGTGTGGCTAGACACAGCAACTACTTCTGAGCAGGAGTGAACCCGACTGACTCTTCATTAGACCGGTTCCTTAACATCTCGGCCGTCGACAAACTCATATATATATATATATATATATATATATAATATATATGATAATATATATATATAATTGTAAAAAAATGCAAAACTGAAAAAATCAAAAAAAATCTAAATCATAAAGAGCGTCCACAATAATCAACGACGTAATTTGCGGTCCAAAACCATAACAGCAAGAAATGTCTTCACATAAACACCAGAAGAATTATTGGCAACCTGATGATAGCAATATAGCTTGAAACCTGGGTAGTTGCCTATGGAAAACAATTAATTTAAAAATTCAACAAATAAAATAAATAAATATATATATATATTATATATTATATATGTGTGGTGTGTGTGTGTGTGTGTGTGTGTGTGTGTGTACTTGTCTGTTCTTTCATCACCGGGGTCAAATGACAACACCTTCGTCTCTTCAACCTTTCTTTTCGACAAACTTCTAGACCCTCACAATACAAATCCTGTCACCTGTGTTTTATTTTCTATTCAGTCGCTTTGGGTTAAATTTGGATCAGCATCTCTCGTCAGTGGGTGTCAACATTATATGTGCTAATGAGTGCTAATGTTTTCTCCGTATATCGATTATACATCACATCTATCGCCTACTTGGCGTAGATGAGTCCAATAGAATTCTCAGTTTACACAATAACATACTCACCCTAATACCCTGAGTAGGTTTTCTTTTAACAAACCGAAGCCTTTTAATCGTTTGACTCAGCCACCTATAAATATCTCAGCATCGTCTTCAACGTGGACTGGAGTTTCAGAATAAAACATTTTCCGCAAAATGTTTCACATCTTGCATATTATAGTGAAAATTATATACGATAGAAGACTAGAGTTTGCTAAAGATATAACATTTGTTTGCACTTGTAGCGTAGTCCCCGGTGACAGCTATATCACTGAAAGATATTAGTCGCCTTGGAAGGGAATATACAACTTATTTTAATTATATGATGTTTTGTTGTTTTATCACGTCTATTCCGATGATTGTTCCAACCCTATTGCCCTTATGTCAAGCCCCAACCATTTTTATCCTATAGGGGCTAAAAGGCGGTGGTTGAGGGACTTATTGTCCTGTGTATGACGTTAAACTGCATCTACAGGTTGAGATCAAATTCTGGTCGGTCTCATTTTAAACCAGAGAATGTTGCAGGAAGATTAAAGGACAAAAGTATTGATATATAGATTCATTAAAACTGAAATACTTGGGCCCGATGATGCATATTTTTAGCTTGTTTACTTAAAATATTACAATATACGTGTAATGGTTAGCAAGCTAGTGTCGCTGATCCATTGAATAGCGAGTTCGATCCTAGCTGGATGCCCCAACATACATGCGACATTGTGTCACATACTTACCGCAGTGAACAGGTTGTGTAGATACCTACACTCATTGTTCTGTTGTTTAAGTGCAAAATAATGGTAATGGTGATGATGACGATGCCCCGAATTGTATATAAATAAAACGCATTTTCATTTGTAAATCTTTTCTCAAAATGGGCAGTATTTTCATTAATGTTCAATATCTTTGTTTTCCAGCCGATAACAAAATATTTATTTTATCTATCTCTACGTATTTTATTACTTATATACTAGCAATCGAAATGGTGTTTTCATAAAAATAAAGTATTTTTTAAAAACGTCAATACTTCTTGAATGTGGGACTTTTGATCACACCAGAAACCGCTTTTATTAATGCAAATAATATGAAAGATATATTTGAAAAAGTCAACATAGATGACATTCTGTCCTTTCTGTTAAGTATCTGGTCGGCATCCTTAGTTCCAGATGTAATAAGTAAGTAAGCAAGCAAGCCAATAAGAATCCGGTGTTAGGGTATTCTTTGTAAGTCCGTCGTCCAAGATGATCCAAGTATCAATGACATAAGCTCAGAATATTGCCTCTATTAATACAGCAGAAGCAGCAGCAGCAGTTCCTGTGATTGGACAATAGAAATGCCTTCGGTGGTCACGTGGTAGTCAACGGGTCTATATTTAGGAGTGACTGTTTGCCTCATGCCTTATATCTAAAATAATTCAACACTTTCTAGGAGATAAATAAAATTATACCAAAAAATATTAACATAAACCTGACCAACACCATCTACGTATTGCACCACCGAATACCTATCAGCAACCATTTAAAACCACAATAGAGATGACAGAAACAACAGCCAATGCGCGATAGATGAGTCCAACAGGCGACTTTACAACGTGGAACAAGAGCTGAGGTCTATGTATTATATTACAGCGACAACTTTGACAATAATGGTAACAATGTTTTCTTGCTGTGATTACCAAGGTAAGTAAGGGAGTTATTTGAGTATAGTTTGCTCCAGTGCTGATTAGTTAGCCCTACTCCTAATTCCAATCGTTGTGGCATGCCAACAACATACCTGTTTTTCTTTTCTAAATAAATCTAGTGAGTGCAAAGAGGAAATGAAGAAACGGAATGAGGAATTTCGCGATGGAATTGAATCTGACTTAAACGGAATTCAATTTCACCACGCGCATTTCCTTTTTCCTCGTGGTAGATATTACTACACAAGCCTATAACTCTTATTCTTGCTCTACATGTATGCATGTATATGTACATATATGTATCTCACACACTCTCTCCCTCTCTCTCTCTCTCTCTCTCTCTCTCTCTCTCTCTAATATATTATATATATATATATATATATATATATATATATATATGTAAAAATGGAAAAGGAATTGAATCCGACAATATGAGGAAAAATGAGTAAAGAAAGAAAAGTAAATTGATAAAATGAATTTAAATCGATCACTTACACATGTGTTTCGGTCAGTTTATGTTCATAAAAATAATGTTCACTCTGATGAAGGTCGATTCTTGTATGTGTGCGAAATATTTTCACACACATAAACTGACCGAAACACATGTGTAAGTGATCGATTAAATTCATTTTATCCATTTACTTTTCTTTTCTTTACTCATTTTTCCTCATATATATATATATATATATATGATTTTATATGAAAATGGTGACTTACCGGTGAAATTAGTCCCAATGGTTAGTTGATACAAGTTTCACAATGATAAGACAGCGATATAACAAATATAAGGTGCTCAATACGTTAGTAGAGCAAATTTATTACTATAATGGTATACACAGAAATAACCTACTCCAGTTTCAACATGAGGATCTTCAGGGTTACATCCATTGAAATAATCAAGATATTGATTAATTGCAGCCGATTAGACGCGTGTATTTTGTGGTTGTGAGTTACTAACCGTCACAACCGCAAAATACACGCGTACAATCGGCTGCAATTAAAAATATCTTGATTAATTCAGTGGATTTACACCTTAAGATCCTCATGGTGAAACTCGAGTAGCTTATTCCTGTGTATACGAATATGATAATAATAATAATAATAATAATAATATATATATATATATATATATATATATATATATATATATATATATGGTATTGAGGAATATTCCATGCGTAATTTACCCGTAGTGATACAGGTAAACCCTAGTGAGAGATCGATGTACCTAGTGCCAGTAAGTGGACGGACAGAGCAATATATATATATATATATATATATATATATATATATATAACTCCACTTAAGAAATAGACCTCGTGTCGCATCCTGCTCGTGCGGAGGGGTTGGTATATATATATATA
>CM042141.1:46502295-46522295 GCA_023376005.1 Doryteuthis pealeii | reverse complement strand
TTCCGGGTGGGCGGAGGTTTAAACATTATCTTCGCTTGTCTATCTTGAAGATTTCTTGTTAACAAATTCAGTTTTTAAACAGCCTTTCCACACGTTCCGTTATGTTGTTTTCCCCTTGTTTTTCTTCTTCATCTTCTTTTTCCGCACAGCCAGTTATCAGAGACAGAACAACGGTGTTCCCGCTCGTTTCAGATGAATGAGTTGAAAATTATATATATATATATATATTTTTTTTTTTTGTTTTTTTTTGGCTTGCTAATTACCTATGTCTTTCTTTGCTAATTATCATGACAAGCGCAAAGGAATGCGATGAGTGCACAGGCGGAAAAAAGGGACTGTAATGTGTACGGACGGGGCTGGGTTAAACTAATAATTAGGGTTAATCAAGTGCTGTGTGTGTGAAAGTCCTCTCCACCTCATCTTCCACTCTCTCTATCTCTCTCCCTCTCTCTCTCCTTCCCCTCCCTCTTATTTTCGCTCTTTCTCTATCTCTGTCTCTCCTCCTCTCTCTACTTTGCTTCTCCCCCCTCTCATCCCTTCTATCTCTCTTCCCCTCTCTCTTGTTTTGTGTTGTTTTGGCATCCATCTTTGTTTTTTTGCATTTGTCGACTAATGATCCTGACAGGGCGATCACCCCACCCCTCATTATTTTAGAAAAAAAAATGGCCGAAAAATGTTAAACTAAAAAAAAAAAAAGAAATAACTAATAAAAAAGAAACGATCTACTGGGTGGAGAGACCTGTACGTAAACAAAGAGATGACTACCACAATAGAGTTCAATATCACTTGCGGACATGTCTTAGTGGAAATGTAGAAAGCTTAGAAATATCTTCCCATATTTCTCCCTGAGGAGAGGAGTTATTTTGATCAGGATGAAGAAGAGAAAAAAAAAAGAATTAGCAACGGGAGACGGATTCTTTGTTTAAAACGTCTTGCAGCAACAAATCTAAAAATACACCAAAAATAATTTTACTGTAAAAATACAGTGGGAATAATTTTGCTATAAAAATGCATTAGTAATGATTATGCAATAAGAATGCATTGGATTTTATATCATAAGGAAAATACATTGAAAATAATTTTATTATTAAAATGCATTGGATATGATTTTACTATGAAAATGCATTGGATAGAATTTCACTATGAAAATGCATTGGATAGGATTTCATTATGAAAATGCATTGGATATGATTTTACTATGAAAATGCATTGGATAGGATTTTAACTATGAAAATGCTTTGTATAGGATTTTACTATCTTATTAGTCTGTTTAAAATCCTGTTATGTGTCTAATGTAACACTAAGAAATAAAGTTTACCTAATATATGGAAGGGATTTACATACTGGTTTTAACAAAACCGGAATTAATAACTAATTAATTGATGTCATTGATCTCTAATTGTATTGTTTTATTCCCCAACGTATAAAAATCAATCCAGATTTCATATAGAAACCAATTAGAATATGATTAAAATAAGTGTAATATTATTTTATGCGTTCTTATTTAATTTCGTTAGTCTTTCTAATTTAACATATTTGATTACATGAAAACATAAATACTTACGCCGGGACGATGCATATTCTTGCTAGTCTATAAAGAAATTACAATGGAGGCGCGTGGTCTAATGGTTAGAGTCGTAGGAAATGGACTCGTCAACGCGAGTTCAATTCCTGGACGAAGCTGTTGGCATTTCGCATAGCGCTAATACCCTTGGGAAAGGTATGAAACCAATTCTCCATCAAGCTATGGGTAAATACTAGGGCAAAGTGGGCTCTTTAACATGGATTAGGCAACCAGTCTAGGAGAAGGAAAACTCTGAATTCAAACCTGTTAAACTCCGCTTAAGAAATTGACTAGGTGTCGGATCCTGCTCGTGCGGAGGGGTTGGTAAATATATATAAAGAAATTACAATTATATAAATTTATCAATATCAGATTACAATAATATAAAATTAGGATTACGCACAATTCTTGGTGGTCGGTTTAGCTCAGTCGGTAGAGCGTCTGCCTCGGAATCACTAGGTTCTGAGTTTGATACCGGCCCTCGCCAACTCGGCGCATGACTGTACGCTAAAGTGGGTACCTGATGGTAGATAGAGCGGTCCACTTCAGAGGCAAAGAAAATCACGCCGGTCTACCGCTAGCGAACAGGGGATAGATTCCTTCACGGTCCGGCTAATTCCGACAATAGCCCATTCCTCTATTCAAGGTTTACTTTTACATTTTTTGATAAATATATTTTATTAAAAACAGAAAGAACAATTTTATATATATATATATATATATATATATATATATATATATATAAAAACAAAATGAATTTTATTTAAAAATAAAATGAATCTCATTTTCAATTTTGAAAATAATCAAAAGCATTATAGTAATGAAATAAGACTCAAAAAAGTCTGATGTAAAGTCATAGAAAAGTGTAAAATATGTATAAAAAGTGTATATGGAATATCAAAATTATTGTAATACAATCCAACTGTAAAATAAGTAGCCCACATTTATAGGTAAATCCGTGGTGTTAATGGATATCATCAAAAAGGGTAAACATTCAAATGTAAAGTTTTTTCATGGACAAGTATGTGAAAATAAAATGGAAATTAATCCGACAGTATGAATAAGATATAATGAAAAAACAAACGATGTTTACAACTGAAATAGGCTCATCAGAAGAGAAAGTGTGCAAACCGTTTCGGGGCCTAATTCTCTTGACGGTTTAAAAAGCAACACTCGGCCCATCCTCAACTAATATGAGGACCCTATTGCATTATAATGTATCAACCGCACGTGGGTCGGTCATCAACAAAAATATAAGACGGGAAAAAGACCGTTAGTAAAAACAGAACGCTGCTAGTCAAACGTTGGAATTAATCAAAAAAAAAAATTGTGCTGTCTGTATTAAAAATAATATCAATTTTATTTAAAAACAAAATGAATTTTATTCAAAAATAAAATGAATCTCATTTTCAATTTTGAAAATAATCAAAAGCATTATAGTAATGAAATAAGACTCAAAAAAGTCTGATGTAAAGTTATAGAAAAGTGTAAAATATGTATAAAAAGTGTATATGGAATATCAAAATTATTGTAATACAATCCAACTGTAAAATAAGTAGCCCACATTTATAGGTAAATCTGTGGTGTTAATGGATATCATCAAAAAGGGTAAACATTCAAATGTAAAGTTTTTTCATGGACAAGTATGTGAAAATAAAATGGAAATTAATCCGACAGTATGAATAAGATATAATGAAAAAACAAACGATGTTTACAACTGAAATAGGCTCATCAGAAGAGAAAATGTGCAAACCGTTTCGGGGCCCAATTCTCTTGACGGTTTAAAAAGCAACACAGTCTTATTTCATTACTATAATGCTTTTGATTATTTTCATATATATATATATATATATATATATATATATATATATGAAGTGATCAAACAATGTGTTTGAAATGCCGAAGGCCGACAATTTTTGGGGAGGTTATATGCTTAATTAAAGTCATACCTAATTGGTTAATTAATTAATTATAATTAAATGAATTGGGGAAGCCAGCTAGTGTAGTGGTTATAATGTCCGCCTGACAGGTAGGGTTCGAATCACGCTCAAAGCACTGCCCTGTCTATAGCTCTGCTGATTAGGCCTAATAGGCTGAAATGTACATACAGAGATCGAATTTTTATCGATTTGTTTACGCTTTACATTTAAACCGATATGCACGCCTAATTCATTTAATTATAATTAATTAATTAACAAATTAGGTATGACTTTAATTAAGCACATAACCCCCCAATATATATATATATATATATATATATATATATATATGGTTTGATAGATAATTGTTTCTCATTGCAGATTTTATCTTAATATCTATTGTTGTTTTGAATATTCCATATATTTCCAGCTGTTTTAACTTTTGTTTATTATCCCACAAGATTTTAGCTGATCTATACTCTAGACACTGAACCTATAAGCCGCTCACCAATTCCATAAAAAAGAACTTATTTTTCTTTGTAGCATGTCCTTTTTCTTCCCTTTCATCCTGTATAATAAAAACGGAATGACCCATTATGTATTTGAGGTAATGACGCTCATTAGAAATAAAAATTCATTGGATAAGCAACACCGGATAATCAGGATTTGCATATTTGCCCTTCATCTTGGTCGATTTGGAAGTTCTTTTATTTAACCAGTGTGTTGCAAGATGATAACTGTCTCACTTTTTAGTAACATATGTATTAATATATAGATAATCCGCTTTCCGATATTATAAAAAAAGGATCAGTACAATAACAGTGGATATACAATAAAATGATTAAAAGTAAAAATGCAAGAAAAATGAATGGAATAAATTTAAATGAAAGAAAGAGAGTTTATTTTTTCAAAGATGTTAAATAATCAAAAGAAAAAAAAGCACGAAATAATCAAAAGATATAATTACAAATTCAAAGTTCAATAATAAAAATAAAGAGAAAATATTTCCTTAATGAAGAAAAATAACAGAAAGATGAACATATAAAAATGAAGAAAAAAAAATCGCGAACAAAAAGCGACAGACGACAGGCAAGAAAATATGAGGAAATCCGGACCAATGATACAAAAGAAAAACAATAGAGAAATGAAGAATCATCCGGGAAGCAGGAAGGATGACACAAACGCAAAGAACAATTCTAAATAATTTTCTAATGTTCATGATGCTAGAACACGCTTTTCTGAATGAATTTTGCATCAAAAGCACAAAAAAATACCGAGGAGGGGTGATTTCAGTGTACTTTCTTGTCTTGCATGCAAATGTCGTTAAGTTTAGAGTTGTTTTAACAAACCAAGAAATATTTGACGTCATCAGTTGGAAACTGTACGCATCGTCTGTCAAGGAATTCCATGCATATTTTTAACATTGCTTAAGTTTTAGTTGGCGAATATTATAAAGGGGTTTCAAAATGATTTTGGTTTAAAAATAATTATTAGTCTAAGTCATATTTCATATATACGCCTTAAGACGGTGGACGCAGTTCAGTGTTGTATGCTCCCGTGTGTATCAAATGTATGTTTTTTTTACTGGCATTAACTTAATTGCCTTTCTTTTAAATATCAAAAGATTGCGACTTTATATTTATATATATATATATATATATATATATTATTATATATATTCTATTATAATGGAGATTGTGTGTTTATCTGTCTGTAACCGAAACTATATTACTATTCAAATCACAATTCCCTTAGTTATTTACATCACATTCTCCATGATTTTACTTATATTTAAACCTCAATTACTAATAAAATTGTTTTACATTACTTACACTGTTGACCATATCTACATACTAATCACATGCAATTGTATTTATATATACAACAAAATAGAGGTTTACAGTATGAATGGGAAGGCTAATTTGCATATTGATCTTAAAAAAATTGATTTTAATAAATATATGCTTAGTATTATTGAATATGAGCAAAAATCTCTTCAATAAATCTCAAAAGAAATCCCTTAACAAGAAGAAATAACTGTAATATTATTCTTCACTTCCTATTTTAACTAAACAGTTTAATTAGGAAAATTTACCAATGAAAGACGGGAGTAACGGAAAATGATGGAAGAGTTAGTTTCAAAGTTGTTCTTTTTTCAATCATACCCCCTCTGTTCCAAATCTTTTTATCTGCATTCTTATTCAGTTTCATTAGCCTTTCTAATTTAATATGATATTTTATCATAAAATTTAACTAAAATACTTGCACCCGGAGTGTGCATATATTTGCTAGTATATATAAGTAAAGAAATAACAAAAGACTTAGAGATTTAGCATTATAGTCTATTTCAGGGAGCTTAGACAAATTGGCTAACTCGCCCGATTCATCAGATGGGAATGTTAGATGCGGGAAAGTTAGACAATTTGTCTAAGCTCCCTGAAATAGACTATAATGCTAAATCTCTAAGTATTTTGTTATTTCTTTACTTATATATTTGCTTTGTGACTCTAACATTAAGAGCACACACTGAGCTCTCAAACTGCGACAGGTTTTTTAAATAAAACTCTTGTGCCGTAAGGAAGATTTCTACTCTGGACTTTTGGATTATATATATATATATATATATATATATTATTATTATATATATATATATAATATATATATAGAAATGTTTTGGTATGTGCGTGTCGACTTATATCCGAAAAGAGATGTCATTCTGATTTGAAATCTCGCAGAAACATTAATGTCTATCTAACTAAGAAAAACACAAAATTTGGTTTTTGATTTTTTCTAATTAAGTGATATAATTTAATAATTAATTAAAAATCAACCAATTTCCTGAACTCTTCACAGTAAGGTAAAATAAAGTAAGAATAATTTGGGTAAAAAGGAAATGAATTAGTCTAATACATTTCACTTAACTCAACAGGCTAGATACTCTCTCTTTTCTTATCCTCTCTCTCTATCTCTCTCTCTCTCTCTCTCTCTCTCTCTCTTCTCTCTCTCTCTCTCTCTCTCTGGTGTGTGTTCATCTTTCTCAAATAAAATTATGCTTTAAAACAAGTTAAGGATTCCATTTTTAAAAATAACATTTTAAATGTAAACAACAAAATAAGCATTTGGGTCTATTCAATGTAGCTTCTGTCACAGCCATTGCACCAAATGGTATAAATGTCTGCATTGTAATTGTAAGGGATTTTTGTGCGTTTGAAGAAATTGGTGAGACGTTTAATGTTTTGGAATATAGTCTGATTGATTTCATCCCTAATTTGTATAATTTATCGTAGGGCGGTTTGTTGTGCATGTTGTCTAGTAGGGCTATGTGTGTGGAGGAGGAGTTGGTGGTCGCAGCGGCGGTATTTCTCTGTTTCGTAGATGCGTATATTCTGAGGATTTCTTCCTAACGTTTAATATAAAATGTCTAGGGTATCTTAAAGTCCTCAATATGAACACAAACCACTCGATTTTATAATTCAAAAACCTTCAGCAGCTGCAATATCTGCATCCGTTATCAGTCACATCTCTTTTCTTTATGATGAAAAAATACAAGGATGATCCTAAATGTAGCAAGATTTTATTCCTACTGAAGGTCTTCGGACTCAAACAAGGGATTTGAACCGGACATTTATTGAAGGATAACAATAGCATAATCTTTACAGATCATTGCCGTCCCTTACAATCCTATAATTCCATCATCAGAACCTTTCCTCTCATGAGCACTCAAATAGCTCATCAAACCCGATGCAGATCCACAAAGTTTGATGCAAATATGACATGGGAAGGACGTCCTTCTCGTTGTATCAGATGGATCAGAGTGAAAGAATTGAACAGGAAAACCCTAAGCGTCAACTTCGAAAGGATACCCCTACCATATTGGAGAGAACGTGGAGGGTTGTAAATGTCAGACATGTGGTCAAATTCTGCTTTCTAGGGCTGGATGTCAATCATAGGAAATCTCATCAGGGACAATTCATGCAAATTCCAGGAACAAACAATGTCTTGTGTTATCTGGAACAAAGTCTGTGAGTCAGCTTCTCGTCATAAGAGACATATGGTGGTGCATAAGCATCATTTTTTTTATCATCTATTGAATGATATCTTATTTGAATATCATGACTAGCATAAACTCTTGGATCACACTTTAATTAAACTAATACAAAATAAAAAACGCCCTCCGGGCGATGTAAAAATGGATTTTTGAAACATACTGGGTGGGAGTAAAAAATTCAATATCAGCGAGTTTGTACCCTAAGTAAGTAAAATCATCAAATTCATTAAAGGATTAAAAACTAAAACAATTTGAAATGTAAACTTTAAATATGTATTAAAATGAAACAAACTATATATAGATATAGTTTTTTTATTTTATATATATATATATATATATATATATATATAATATATATATATATATATATATCATTCGGTAGAGCGTTCGGCAAGAACCACAAGGTTCCTAGTTCGATAACGGTCCTCGCCAACTCAGCGTATGAGTAGTACAGGGATCTGTGCGGTAAAGTACGGAGCTGATGGTAGGTTTGGCGCTCCACCTCAGATGCCAAAAAACAATCTCCTTGGTCTAGCGCTATTGAAAATGGGATAGACTCCCTCGCTGACTGGCTGAATCCGACTTTAGCCCCTCCCCGACGACTTTTACTTTATATATAGATATATGATACCAGCCATGTATTTATTAAAACTTGTTTTAAAAAACAATGAGGACTGTCTAATGTTGCATGTTCAAATTGTCAGTGTATTTATTCTGTGTTATGACGATGTTGGGTAATGTCATATTACATAAGCAGTGACGTAATTTTTGTTACAGACAAAAACCGAAAGCGAATCTCCATTATTAATAGATATGCTGTACAGTCAGTTTCTCATTTTTCTTTGAGAAGACGAAGCATCAAAAACGAGATAAAGATTTTCTGCACATATATAAAGATAAAAGAAATGCATGTCCATATTTATAGGAAAATGCAACCAGCTTGTGGCGAAAATAATCTCACATTATGAATAATTGAATTAAACTAGCGGGACTCGTGGATATACGTAGTATGATAATCTAATTATTCCACCGTTATATATATATATATTATATATATATATATATATATATATATATATATATATATTTACCAACCCCTCCGCACGGGCAGGATGTGACACAAGGTGAATTTTTAAGCGGGGTTCAACGGGTTTGAATTCAGAGTTTTCCTTCTCCTAGACCGGTTGCCTAACCAAGGTTAAAGAGCCTAGTCTGTCCTACTATTTATTCATAGCTGGAGGGAGAGTCGGATTCATACCTTTCCCAAGGGTATTAGCGCTAAGTGAAATGCAATTACCACGCCCTGGATTCCACCGTTATATATGTTTAATTAAGAGCTATAGAAAAATAGTTCCATATGTAAAAAGTATAATAATCTTGATTCAACGCTCTCTCTCTCTCTCTCTCTCTATCTATCTATCTATCTATCTATCTCACTGTTTTTCTCTTTCTTTCCTTCTTTTCATCTTTTCGTTATTTCAATTGAAGCAGATTGGTGTTGTCACTTCGGTGCGTTAATCTCCCCCTCTCTCTCACTCTTTATAGTTCCCCTACTCTCTTTCTTTCTTTCTTATTATATTTTTCTATGTAGCATATACTTTTTCTTCACTTTCTTTCTTTATAATAAAAATGTGAATAGTCCATTATTTAGCTGCGGTGACGACACTCATAAGAAAGAAGAATTCGGCGGATAAGCAACACCAGATAAACATGATTTACATTGTTGCATTTCATTCTGGACGATTTGGACGGTCTCGCCTTTTGTACAGAACGTGTTACAAAATGATAGCGCTCGAGTACTATTGTATAGATGCAAACGATAGATATAACTTACTTTTGATCATGTCGACCTGAATATGGTGAGGCATGGTACCCGGGGAAAATGTTTAATTATATATATATTTACCAACCCCTCCGCACGAGCAGGATGCAACACAAGGTCAATTTCTTAAGCGGAGTTCAGCAGGTTTGAATTCAGAGTTTTCCTTCTCCTGGACCGGTTGCCTAACCAAGGTTAAAGAGCACAGTCTGCCCTACTATTTTCCCATAGCTGGAGGGAGAGTAGAATTCATACCTTTCCCAAGGGTATTAGCGCTAAGTGAAATGCAATTAGCAAGTCCAGGATTTGAACTCGGGGCGACGAGTCCATTTCCTGTGACTTTAACCATTACACCACGCGCTTCCTACTATGTTTAATTATATTGTTCAGGTGTATAATATTCATTCCAGATTTTTTAGGATAAAATCCAGGAAAATATGGTGCGTCGTATACACAGATATTTAGTGTCTAGGAAAGGAAAACCACGTTCTTACCATTATGAACAAAAAAGATGTTTAGTATTATCTGCGTCATTCGGACTATTGTCCCCATCTTCATTGTTATTTGTACAACGTTTCGGCCGATATGCCCTCCGGCCTTCTTCAGGTATTTCTTGTCGGACTCGGAAACCTTCTCGGACTCGGGAACCTTCTCGGACTTGGGAACCTTCTTTTCGAACTCGGGAACTTTCTTGTCGTAATCGGGAGCCATCACGGAACTTTGAACCTAACCCTTTATTTATTCCACGGGGATATCCTGTTCTCATTCCGCTAACCATAGCTGGGGTAGGAGTTGTGTTAATTATTTTTCTAACTGCCTCTACTCAGGATTGAACTCGGGATCCAGAGATAACTGTCACGCCTCATCTCAAACATTCAGAGAAAAAAAGATGTTGTATCGATTGAAAACACTATCTGGTAAATAGTCCATTAAATATGGTCATGCTGACAGTCTTCTATGTTATGAAAGGGCCAATCACTATCGATTTCCTAAAAAAGGGTGCGACTGTTAACAGTGCTTCTTATTGAACACACCTTAGTCAATATTCACCTTAATTATTGCTACCCTGGCGCCTGGAGCTGTAGAATACGGTGACTACAGCTCCGCAAAAGGGTAAAATCACCCCAATGGGACCACCTGGCCATGGGTGTTGACCTGTGATTCTTAAACACAAGATCTTGTTCACTGAGCAGTCCATGGCATGCAGCCAATCATATTGGTCCTTACATAGGCCCGACGAGTCATCGGAGGGGCACATTAATCAATCGGAAGGTCATGTCAATCCTAAATACTTATATGATTGTTCCGATCCTGATAGTCTTATCGCAACGCCCAAAATTTTCATCAAATTGTGCTAGAGGGCAATGACTGAGGGTCCTATTGTCCTGAGTATGACGTTAAACTGCATCTAGTGAGGCTGCTATTCTGTAACTCTGGGGAGTATGGAGTACCCCTTCATCACCATATCTCCCAGGTTAACTCTGACCCATAGTGGTAGTAACTTTCAGGGTCCTATCTATGGTTTTAATAGAAAAATGAGTTTAAAAGGTTTTTAAAATTGATTTAAAAATCAGATACGTCTCAAGAATAAAACAAAACGTCTTCGGCATAAAATAACCTAACAGTGTTGACATGCCGTAAAATCCAGCCATCAAGCAAGCTACCTTAATTATTGAATGACCCCATATATAATATATATATATATATATATATATATATATATATATATATATGTGTGTGGTGTGTGTGTGTGTGTGTGTGTAGAAATACGCAGAAATAATCTTGCATGCAAACACTAACACGTTACAATAGAAATTCCGAATAGAGAATGGACAATTAAATGGGAGACACGCCTATTTATCCTACATCAATTTCTTTTTTCTTTCTTCTTTTTTTCTTTTTTTTTTTTCCTTTTTTTTCCTTTTTTTTTTTTTTTTTTTTGTTCTTAGCGTGAAGCGACGCTTTCAACAAATTTTATTGAAATATTTTGGCAGCGATTTAGCAGCTGACACAGATTTTTTTTCCGTCGTATTTAATAACATTTTTTATCTCAACAAAGGAGAGTTACAAAAAAAAAAAAAAATCACAAAAAGCACAAAAACAAGAAGAAGGTATATGGGGTTGTAAAACATAAATGAATGAGGATTTCATTTATGCGTAGTAAAAAAAAGCAACGTTGAGATTTGTCTGTCAAAGTTGAAAACGTATGAAATGTGGTTAAAGGAGAACAGAATTAGATGATAGAAATAAAAGAAAAACGGAAAGAAGAAAAGAGAGTTGATAAAGAAGGGGAGGTATCTGAGAGATGTGATGATGTCAAAGATGATGGTGTTACGAAAGAATAAAGATGAATAAGGAGAAGAATGAAGTGTGAGAAGGAAAAGAAGACGAAATAGAAAATGGAGCAGAAAATAGAAATTTATAAAAATGAAATACGAAAAATGAAAAATAATTTGTTTTTCTAATGAAAGAAGGAAAGGGAAAAGAAGGAAAGAAGAATAGAACAGATGACTCAACATAACAGATGTCGAAATATCTCTTAATGAATATATAACGAATGAAAAAAGAATGAATGGATGAAAGAAAGAAAGAAAGAAAGAAAGAAAGAAAGAAAAAGGAAGAAAGAAACTAATAAGGAAATGAATGAGAGTAAATTGAGGGACGAAAGTAAATAGATCTAAAAATAAAAAAAGAATGTGTGTGCAAAAGGAAGAAAGAAAAGAATGAATGATGAAAGAAAGAAAGAAAGAAAGAAAGAAAGAAAGAAAGAAAGAAAAAGAAGCTAATAAGGAAATGAATGAGAGTAAATTGAGGGACGAAAGTAAATAGATCTAAAAATAAAAAGAATGTGTGTGAAAAGGAAAGAAGAAGAAGAAGAAAGAATGAAGAAAGAAAGAAGAAAGGAAGAAGAAAAAATAAGGAAATGAATGAGAGTAAATTGAGGGACGAAAGTAATAGATCTAAAAATAAAAAAGAATGTGTGTGCAAAAAAAGGAGAAAGAAGAAAGATGAATGGATGAAAGAAAGAAAGAAAGAAAGAAAGAAAGAAAGAAGAACTAATAAGGAAATGAATGAGAGTAAATTGAGGGAGAAGTGAATAGATCTAAAATGAAAAAAGAATGTGTGTGCAAAAAAAAAGGAAGAAGAAGAAGAAGAATGAATGGATGAAAGAAAGAAAGAAGAAGAAAGAAACTAATAAGGAATGAATGAGAGTAAATTGAGGGACGAAAGTAAATAGATCTAAAAAAAAAAAGAAAATGTGTGTGCAAAAGGAAGAAAGAAAGAAAGAATGAATGGATGAAAGAAAGAAGAAAGAAAGAAAGAAGAACTAATAAGGAAATGAATGAGAGTAAATTGAGGGACGAAAGTAAATAGATCTAAAAATAAAAAGAATGTGTGTGCAAAAAAGGAAGAAGAAAGAGAAAGAGAGAAAGAATGATGGATGAATGAAAGAAAGAAAGAAGAAGAAGAAAGAAACTAATAAGGAAATGAATGAGAGTAAATTGAGGGACGAATAAATAGATCTAAAAATAAAAAAAGAATGTGTGTGCAAAAAAAGGAAGAAGAAAGAAGAATGAATGAATGGATGAAAAAAGAAGAAAGAAAGAAGAAAGAAACTAATAAGGAAATGAATGAGTAAATTGAGGGACGAAAGTAAATAGATCTAAAAATAAAAAAAGAATGTGTGTGCAAAAAAGGAGAAAGAAAGAAGAAGAAGAAGAATGAATGGATGAAAAAGAAGAAAGAAAGAAAGAAAGAAAGAAAGAAGAAAGAAACTAATAAGGAAATGAATGAGAGTAAATTGAGGGACGAAAGTAAATAGATCTAAAAATAAAAAATGTGTGTGCAAAAAAAGGGAAAGAAAGAAAGAATGAATGAATGGATGAAGAGAAGAAAGAAAGAAAGAAAGAAAGAAACTAATAAGAAATGAATGAGAGTAAATTGAGGACGAAAGTAATAGATCTAAATAAAAAAAGTGTGTGTGCAAAAAAAAGGAAGGAAGAAAGAGAAGAAAGAAAGAAAGAATGAATGGATGAAAGAAAGAAAGAAAGAAAGAAGAAGAAGAAAGAAAGAAAGAATAATAAGGATGAGTGAGAGTAAATTGAGGACGAAAGTAAATAGATCTAAAAATAAAAAAGAATGTGTGTGCAAAAAAAGGAAGAAAGAAAGAAAGAAGAAAGAAAGAATGAATGGTGAAAGAAGAAAGAAAGAAAGAAAGAAGAGAAACTAATAAGGAATGATGAGAGTAAATTGAGGGACGAAAGTAAATAGATCTAAAAATAAAAAAAGAATGTGTGTGAAAAAGGAAGAAAGAGAAAGAAAGAAGAAAGAGAATGAATGGATGAAAAGAAAGAAAGAAAAGAAAGAAACTAATTAGGAAATGAATGAGAGTAATTGAGGGACGAAAGTAAATAGATCTAAAAATTAAAAAAAGAATGTATGTGCAAAAAAAGGAAGAAAGAAAGAAAGAAGAAAGAAAGAATGAATGGATGAAAGAAGAAAGAAAGAAAGAAAGAAAGAAGAAACTAATAAGGAAATGAGTGAGAGTAAATTGAGGGACGAAAGTAAATAGATCTAAAATAAAAAAGAATGTGTGTGCAAAAAAGGAAGAAGAAAGAAAGAATGAATGGATGAAAGAAGAAAGAAAGAAAGAAAGAAGAAAGAATGAATGGATGAAAGAAGAAGAAAGAAAGAAAGAAGAAGAAAGAAAGAAAGAAAGAAACTAGGAAATGAATAGAGTAATTGAGGGACGAAAGTAAATAGATCTAAAAATAAAAAAAAATGTGTGTGCAAAAAAAAGGAAGAAAGAAAGAAAGAAAGAAAGAAAGAAGAATGAATGGATGAAAGAAAGAAAGAAAGAAAGAAAGAAAGAAAAAAACTAATAAGAAATGAATGAGAGTATTGAGGGACGAAAGTAAATAGATCTAAAAATAAAAAAGAATATGTGTGCAAAAAAGAAGAAGAAAGAAGAATGAATGGATGAAAGAAAAGAAGAAAGAAAGAAAGAAAGAAACTAATAGGAAATGAATGAGAGTAAATTGAGGGACGAAAGTAAATAGATCTAAAATAAAAAAAGAATGTGTGTGCAAAAAAGGAAAAGAAGAGAGAAAGAGAAAGAATGAATGGATGAATGAAGAGAAGAAAGAAAGAAAGAAAGAAACTAATAAGGAAATGAGAGTAAATTGAGGACGAAAGTAAATAGATCTAAAAATTAAAAAGAATGTGTGTGCAAAAAAAAGGAAGAAAGAAAGAAGAAGATGAATGGATGAAAGAAAGAAAGAAGAAAGAAAGAAGAAAGAAAGAAAGGAAGAAAGAACTATAAGGAAATGAATGAGAGTAAATTGAGGGACGAAAGTAAATAGATCTAAAAATAAAAAAAGAATGTGGTGTGCAAAAAAAGGAAGAAAGAAAGAAAGAATGATGAATGGATGAAAGAAAGAAAGAAAGAAAGAAAGAAAGAAAAAGAAAGAAACTAATAAGGAAATGAATGAGAGTAAATTGGGGACGAAAGTAAATAGATCTAAAAATTAAAAAAGAATGTGTGTGCAAAAAAAGGAAGGAAGAAAGAAAGAAAGAAAGAATGAAATGGATGAAAGAAAGAAAGAAGAAAGAAGAAAAGAACTAATAGAAATGAATGAGAGTAATTGAAGGACGAAAGTAAATAGATCTAAAAATAAAAAAAAGAATGTGTGTGCAAAAAAAAAGGAAGGAAGAAAGAAAGAAAGAAAGAAAGAATGAATGGATGAAAGAAAGAAGAAAGAAAGAAAGAAAGAAGAAAGAAAGAAGAATAATAAGGAATGAGTGAGAGTAAATTGAGGGACGAAAGTAAATAGATCTAAAATAAAAAAAGAATGTGTGTGCAAAAAAAAAGGAAGAAAGAAAGAAAGAAAGAAAGAAGAATGAATGGATGAAAGAAGAAAAAGAAAGAAAGAAAGAAAGAAACTAATAAGGAAATGAATGAGAGTAAATTGAGGGACGAAAGTAAATAGATCTAAAAATAAAAAGAATGTGTGTGCAAAAAAAGGAAGAAAGAAAGAAAGAAAGAAAGAAAGAAAGAATGAATGGATGAAAGAAAGAAAAGAAAGAAAGAAACTAATTAGGAAATGAATGAGAGTAACTTGAGGGACGAAAGTAAATAGATCTAAAAATTAAAAAAAAGAATGTATGTGCAAAAAAAAAGGAAGAAGAAAGAAAGAAAGAAAGAAAGAATGGATGAAAGAAAGAAAAAGAAGAAAGAAAGAAAGAAAGAAGAAACGAATAAGGAAATGAATGAGAGTAAATTGAGGGACGAAAGTAAATAGATCTAAAAATAAAAAAAAGAATGTGTGTGCAAAAGGAAGAAAGAAGAAGAAAAAGAAAGAAGAAAAAGAAGATGAGAAAGAAAGAAAGAAAGAAAGAAAAGGAAACTAATTAGGAAATGAATGAGAGTAACTTGAGGACGAAAGTAAATAGATCTAAAAATTAAAAAAAAGAATGTATGTGCAAAAGAAAGGAAGGAAGAAGAAAATGATGGAAGAAAGAAAAGAAAGTAAGTAGATCTAAATAAAAAGAATGTGTGTGCAAAAGAAGAAAGAAAGGAAGGACGGAATTGATAAATAATGAATGATAGAAAAATGAAGAAATATATATATATATATTTAAACCCCTCCACACGAGCAGGATGTGACACAAGGTCACTTTCTTAAGCGGAGTTCAGCAGGTTTGAATTCAGAGTTTTCCTTCTCCTAGACCAGTTGCCTAACCAAGGTTAAAGGTTCACCTACTGATTATCATTTTTAAGCACATTTTTAAATGGTAAAACTTTTCAATCTAAAGAAGAGGTGGAATCATCATTTAAGATTTTATTGCACCACTGCCAATAACTTCTTACCAACGCAGAATAAATGACCTCGTAGATCGATGTCAGATTTGCATAGATGCCCAAGGCTCGTATTTTAATTAATTTTAACATTTCTACCGTTAATGTTTCAACAATAAATGTATGTATTTGAAATCGGCCATTATTTTTGTAACAACTTAATACATCATGGTAGAAATTACATTATCTTAAGTCGTTAGAAAAAAATACAAGATATATATATATATATATATATATATATATATATATATATATACTTTGGTGTGGTACCAAGTTTCTTGGTACAAGGTGATTCTAGGTGGGTCCTAATTCTCTACCCGTAGTTTGTTGTAGAGTTCAGGTTCCGTATGAGAGCTCAATGTTGAATTATTGTAAACAGAGCAAAGTTATTTGGGAATAAAAAGGCCTTAAATACCAAGGGTATCGTGGTTATGGACCATTTCCACTCGAGAGCATAAAAAGAGTTTGGCCATGTGCCTGTCTAAATAAAATATATCAGTGATCTGAAGAAGCTCTTGAGCATGCTCTCGAGTGGAAATGGTCCATAATCACGATACCCATGGTATTTAAGGCCTTTTTATTCCCAAATATATATATATATATATATATATATATATATATTATATATATATATATATATATTATATGTAACGTTTTATTCTTACTATTCTTTTAATTCTTACTGATTAAATGAAATGAATTAGCTACATCGTTGCCTCTCCTTCGCTTTCATACTTTCTTAGCTCTCTAGCAAGATCCAAGTACTTTTAGAATTTTTGCTTTCATAATTCTACAATGTGGTAAATAGCAAACTACACTAGATGACTAGTTGTTTTTTTTTTCTTGTTAATTAATACTAGGTCTAATATTTTAGCCGAAATTATTATTAGTATTTCACTCCTTTTTAGTTTTTGAGACCAGCGTAAGCTGATGAACTTTCACTGGAGTCGGAGTGATACCAAGTCTCCTTAGGTCTCCAGGACTCTTCTGATTATTCTTGCCAATTTCAGCAATGCTGTTTTCTGGTTGTGTCAGTTCTTTCTCTGATTTCCAGTTCCTCCAGCATCTTTTTCAAGATTTTGGGACCGTTCCAAGTGCACCTACTACAATTGGTATGACTTTCACCGTCATATTATACATGTTTTTTAATTCTCTGGCAAGGTTCTTCTTCTTCTTCTTCTTCTTCTTCTTATTATTATTATTATTATTATTATTATTATTATTATTATATCACACCTTGAGAGTTATTTTTACACCAGCGTTAGCTGATGGTCTTTCGCTGGAGTCTGATTGACAACAGGTCTCCAGGACTCATCTGACCATTCCTGCTGATTTCAGCAATACTGGATAGTCTCAATTTTTCTACTGATATCCAGTTCTGCCAGTCTTTTTTATCCAGGCTTTTAGGGACCGTTCCTATAACATCAACTACAATAGGTATATCACTTTCCCCCTCATATTGCACAGATTTTGACTTTTCTAGCACGGTCTAGTTTTTTTTTTTTTTTTTTTCGTTTTCCTTCATCCTCACCCTGTGATCTGGTGGAAGTGAAAAATACTGCAAAAACTTTCCTTATAGTTTTTTCACACTCGCCTTAGCCGGTGGTTTGATGGAAGCTGAGTGATATCAAGTCTCCCCAGTCTCAGGACTGTTCTGGGTATTCTAATCAATCTTACCAATGTTGTAGTATGGATAATCTCGATTCTTTTTATAATCTCCAATTCTCCCAGACTCTTTTCCAACCCTTGGGACCGTTCCAAGGGCACTAATTATAATCGGTACGACATTTACCTTCATGCTCTACAGTTTTCTCAGTTCTCTGCCAAGGTCCATATTATTATTATTATTACTACTACTACTACTACTAGCGTGGGCTAGTGGTTAGAGTCGTGGGAAATGGACTCGTCAATTCGAGTTCAATTCCTTGACGAAGTTGTTGGCATTTCACATAGTGCTAATACCTCAAAGGTATGAATCCATATATACTCCCTCCAGCTATGGGTTAAATAGTAGGGCAGACTGGGCCCTTCAACCTTGGGTAGGTAACCAGTCTAGAAGACGGATAACTTTGATTTCAAAATTCCTGAGGTCGGTCGTTGATTGGGTTTGTGGCAACCCTTGATGTACCAATTCTTTCCTATCAACTGGGCCAAAAAGTGTGGATGGTCCAACACAATCCTTCGCCACTATAAACAAATCACTGTGTGGGTTGTTCATTGTGTGTGTGAACCCTCATGCGTCGGAAATCGACAAGAGAGTCGATATTATTATTATTTGCTCCTTTTCAGTTTTCACATCAGTATTGGCTGTTGGTCTTTCACTGGTGTCTGAGTGACAGCAAGTCTCCTCAGGTCTCCAGGACTCTTCTGAGTATTTTGGCAGATTGCAGCAGTGCAGTGTTCTTAATGGCTTCTATCCTTCCTCTGATTTCCAAACATTCCAGACCCTTTTCCAATCCTTTTGGGACTGTTCCAGGTGCACCAACTACAATTGGTATCACCTTCACTTTCATATTCCATAACTTTTTTAGTTCTCTTGCAAGGTCCAGATATTTGTCAATATTTTAATTTTCCTTTAGCTTCACCCTGTGATCTGCTGGCACTGCAAAATCCACCACTTGACAAGTACTTTTTTTTGTTTATCAACACTAGGTCTGGTCTTCTTGCTGGGATAAGGTGATCCGTTTTTATTTCAAAGTCCCAGAGAATTTTATGCGTGTTGTTCTCGAGAACAAATTCTGGTTTATGCATATTATTTTATTTTATTATTCGTTGTAGATTTGTATTCCTAGTTTGGCATACATTATATATTATCTTATTTCTATTTACTATTTATCGATATTTTAATGCATTATTTTGTGTTTAAAGTGATTGTTGATATTATTATTATTATTATTATTATTATTATTAATCCATTTTCGGAGGAGGTGCATATGTTTTTGTAAATATGGCGATGGATAATCTCGATTCTTTTTCTAATCTTCAATTCTCCCAGACTCTTTTTCCAAACCCTTGGGCCCGTTCCAAGGGCACTAATTATAATCGCTACGACATTTACCTTCATGCTCTACAGTTTTCTCAGTCTCTGCCAAGTCCATATTATTATTATTATTATTATTATTATTATTATATTTATTATTAGTCCATTTTCGGAGGAGATGCATATGTTTCTGTAAACATGGCGATGTTGTTAATGATAGATGGGATATTAGCAGTAAAATCAACAGCAGAAGGTTCCCCAAGTGCAGAATGAAATCTAGAACAATTTCGGCTGACTAAGCAAAAGGCATGCGTCAAACAGTGCGCGTTCCACAATCGCTGATATTTTTGCAAACGCAGCGCCATTGATGTTAATGGAACGGCTGTTTGAGAGACTTTGCGTTGAATCAGGGGGGGAAGGGTTTTAGAGCAGCCGGAATGGCGGATGAGATTTGAAAGGAAAAAAAACTGTCGACGGTGATGTGTTTTCTTCTTTTTTTTTTTTTTTTATTTCCTTCGGTGGAAATGATCACAGAGCAATGGTATTGATGTTGGTATGGTGGAATGATAATATGAAGGACGTCATGAAAGCAATACTAATTAAGAGAGAATAAGGCAGAGAGCTGGTTGTGCGTCGATGAAGGTATTTGGTTAAAATATGAATATGGATGTGTGTAATTATGAGGGTGGTGGCGGTGGCGGTGGTGTTGTGTGTTGGTGGTATTAACGATTATAATGCTGAAATTAATTCAAGCAGATATGGTGGATCAAATAATTTCGATTTTTGGAGATTATTTTAAACAGGATTGTTT
>CM042141.1:46486882-46502195 GCA_023376005.1 Doryteuthis pealeii | reverse complement strand
GTGTAGGTCACACGTGTACGCTCCACACATACATGACAGTAGTTATACATCTTTGATAGATAATTAAAGTTACAATTACCGTCGAAACTGGGAAGACCAAGGCAACAAACGTTGTAACTTAATACAAACCGAATAGTCACAAAACTACCTGCAGATGACAGGGTATTTATAAGACTCCGCAATGTCAATTCAAAATCAACAGTCAAAAGCCAATACCAATCAGAACTCAAAGAATGAATCACCCAAATCACCCAAAATTCATAAATTATCATCTGGATTCTATATATACCAACTGTCTTGGACACGGCTAATTTACTAGTTAGCTGCTGTATTCAAACCACAGTAGACTTACTGGACTTCATAACATCGTACATCTGTTTCTGATGACAAGAATACATTCAGAAAGAAGTGCGCAAATACTATGTGCTTTAACACATTTTTTATATAAACATGCCAAATTGTAGGTATCCGTCGATACAAGCGAGGAAAAAAGATCCATCTTCTTTCGCTAGCGCTTAGACCAGATAATCTTTTGCTGGTGGAGCGCCACACCTCCGTCAGCCCCCACTGTCCCGCACAGATCAGATTATTGCACGAGTTGGCGGGGACCGAGAGTAGTAAACAGTAGAAGATAAGTATATAAGTATATAATTATACTATTCTAACCAACTCCTTTCCTAAAAGAATACTAGCCACGTTACAAAGGAAATGTTAATAACTAACAGCAAATGACACGTGATAAAATGCAGATAGACGGGGGGAGAGAGGGGACTGTTTGGAAAACACAACGCTATTATGTGCTCGAAGGCAAAAAATAATAAAGACAGAGGCAGTTGGCATAGCTACTTGTTCACTTTGAGCAAACAGATGGACGAATGAATATCAGAAGGATAAAATAATAATAATACATAATAATAATAAAATAATAATAAGAGAAAGAAGAAGAAGAAAAAGAAGTAGCAAAAGAAGAAGAAAATAAAAAAAAGTAGCGTGGATAAAAGCAAGGATGCGACAATAGACCCTGTGAATCATGCACGATATCATCTTGTAGTGTCAGTCGGGTGAGAGAAGAAAAAACACAGCCTGACTGATAGACAGAGGGAAAACAATGCCAGCACTACGAGTAAATGCTTAACTAAGCACGTAAACATAAGTGTATGTTTATGCGGATATACATTTTTCTTTAAACCATCTCACTAAATTTTAGTAATTAATTAAGCTTCTCTTGTTCATCTTCTAATGACTTCAATGCATTTGATTCGCTATATATCCATCTATCTATCAAGTTAGTATCCTATTCTTCACAGTTATCAATATATCTATCTATCTAGCTTGTTAGCAGAGTTGATATATATCTGTGATCGCTAAAATATATACACATCATTCATTATCTATCAGTTAAAAACACTTCTCTTAACAGGCAGCTGCCAACGGCGAGAGTTACGGAAAATGAAATTCAGTAGGTTTTCGCTCCCGACTAGAATTAGTTGCTGGTCACAGCCACACAGAGAACTCGAAAAGTCAAAACACGGAATATATATATATATCATATTATATAACTTATATATATATAAATAGATATATTAAGAGAGAGAGAGAGAGAGAGAGAGAGAGAGTGAAAGAAAGAGAAAAGACAGAGAGAGAAAGAAGAGACAGAACAGAGTTCCATGACAACGTGGTTTCAACGATATCAGTCTCTTCAGTGGGGCTCATGACTAGGTAAAGTACTTCTAGCCATGATGCGAAACACGACTGATTTTTCATCAGTCTGACTTTCTACCCCAGCGACCGTCAGCACCTACTGACAATAGCATTAATTGCGTTTATCAGTAACATTCTGCTTTCGCATACTATAGCTATATCATGTGCGTCACATAGAGAGTCATATCCGTAAATAACAGATGACCTGGCTTACGATGACCGTCAGCTAAATTCCTTATATATATATTATGTAATATATACTACCGGGAAACAGAGACTCTGTTTTTATGATTTAGCACCGATACTGATCAATATGTTTATTTAGAAATATAGCAAAACAACATTAATAATACAATTATATATATATATATATATATATTTATACTATAATTATATATATATATTAATTAAGTTATGGTACGTAGACTCAGTCATCGAACCTTGATGACTGTCAGATTTTCGCCTATTTGATCATGAAAATATAATATAAATATATGTATGTGTGTGTGTGTGTGTTTGTTGTGTGTGTGTGTATTTGGGCAGCATTCTTTCAATTATGCCATTGAATTAAACAAAAGATATATATATATATATTATTATATATATATATATATATGTATATATAATTATATTATATATATATATATATATATATATGCATGAGTTTGCTGCGTGCGTTATGTATGTGTTTATTGTGGTAGTATAATCTTTTGTAAACCAGTCCCCTATTGAATCTTAAAAGGTTTTTTTTAACAATGGAATAAGTTTAACGCGTTCTTTTTAAATTTCTAATTAAACACTCTCCGTATCTATCATGTCGCGATACTCTACTCGCGTAGACAATGCTATAACTTGTTTTGGAAACACTTCAGAATGCGAAATTAAATAACCTTCTAAGTCAATATATCCTATCTGCTCTGCCAATGAGAAAACGCAAGTGCGAGTGAGAAAGGGATGCGAAAATATTCACAGAGGAAATCCAAACAACAAAACATGAGTGAATAGTGTGTAGAGAGTTCAACAAATGCTCTATTATGATTTATCATATAGTTAAGCATTTTTATTATGGGACGGGGATTTTACCAACCACTACATTGATATTTTATATCAGTATCAATTATTATATATATATATATATATATATATATATATATATAATATATATAATATATATATATATATATATATAAGCTATGATAGTAAGATATAATTAACAAACCTTGGAAACTGTCGTTTTTCACCTATGTTATGATAGACCATGATATATATATATATATATAATATATATTTATATATATTAATTAATATATATATGATTTGTTGTGTGTGTAGTTGTTGTGTGTGTGTTTTGAGGGATTTTGGTTGCGTGCGCTGTATGTGTATTCCAAGTTGTCCTGTATGCTGAGAATGCTAAATTGAATAACCTTTTAAGAGTCAATATCTTATCAGTCTGGCACTGAGAAATGGAAAGTACGAAGTGAATGTATGCGAAAATGTTAAGCGAAAAAAACAAAAAACAAACAAAAACAAAACATGAGTGATTAGTGTAGGTTTTGTTTTTCCTTGTTTTTGTATGTTTTTGTTCCTAATCCCTAAAATGGTGTACTAAATTAAATGGTTGAATTGACCGTAGAAAAATAACACAAACAATCCTTGTCAGCGGGCGACGAGGGGAAATTACTGGCATGTAAAAAGATGCTAGCAATTCGCCTCCAAAATGAGTCGTTCTGTTCCTCCTTAAAAATGAAATCCATAAAAACAAAGATGGACAAAAACACTACTCAAATATCTTAGTCCTACTTTATATTTTAGGTGATAATTATAATTATTTTTAGAATGTTTTATTTTTATTTTTATTTTTTTGTAAATATTTTTAAGCGGGAACACTGGGCGGTGTTGTTCTGTATTTGATTGCCGTCTTGGCCTAAGAAAAATAGAATTGCTAAAATTTTAGAATTAAAATTAAATAAAAGAAAATTAAGCAAAAGTGTGATTACTTTTAAAATGGATTGCAATGTTATAGAATTCAGTGTTGCGAATTTTAAAAAAAAATGTTTACATAGCTGATAATAACAATATTTTAACTATTAAAAAAAATGTAAAAAATAGAACGTCAAGAGAAAATAAAATCTGATAATAAAAAACATAATTGATTTATATAGAAAATTATTTTACTACATAAATATGTAGGTTATATTTCGGAATTATTCGCGCCAATATAGGCAGGCAAACAATTACATTAATTCTTAACAAATATCATAACATAAAGGAAATAAACAGAGTCTGTAAATCCAAAAAAATGTAATTAAATTTGGAGGAATAAAAGCGGATAAAACAACAAACATCTTCATTCAATTAATATTTTTACCTCGGAGTATTAAGATCGTTTCATCAGAATTTTATACTGAAACGGTAATAAGTATATATGCAGAAGAGAAAAGAAGCGAGGGAATAAATGATAGTCACCAGCGGCCGGTAGACGATTTGAATCTATTATCTTCGTTTTATCACACACACATTCACCCCCACACATATATATAATCTTTTATAATATATATATATATTTATATATATTTTATTGTGTTTATCCGCTTTTATTCCTCAAAATTTAATTGCACAACACACACATATATATATATATATATGTATGTGTATGTTGATCTGTTGATGTTCTGTGTGTTGTGTGTGTGTTCTAATTAAAATTTGATATTAAAAAATCGGATATTAAAAGGAATTATTAAATAAAACACAAATAAAATTTAATATTTCGCCTCGGTGTATTAACCTAGATTCATCAGAATTTATATGAAACCAAGATTCATGCTATGTGTATATATATATGAAAAAAGGGCGAATGGAAGCGGAGAAAAAAGGAGGGGACGGACACGTTCGAAGGTTGATGAGGGTAGAGGAAGGGGAAGGTATGCCAACGATGCGGTTCGTAAATTCAAAGCGGTGCGCTCGGGTAAGAATACTAGGCTGGGGGAGACGCCAGGATACGGCTAGGATTTTGTCTAAGTTATCCTTTTCTATTTTAATATAGTTTTATTGAATTAGGATATTTAAGATGGCTGGCGCTAAAATCGTCTCCGGCCTCTCCCCTCTTTATGTCTTAACCCCCCTTTCCAAACAATATACATATAGCAGAGTTCTTGTATCAAATAGCAATCTGATGAAGCCCTCGTTAATACACCGAAGCGTAATATCAATTTTGTTTTGTGTTGCTTTTATTCTTCAAATTTTAATTACACCATATATATATATATATATATATATATATATATATGTGTGTGTTTGTGTGTGTGTGTGTGTCTGTGTTGGTTTGTGTTGGTGTGATTTGATAGCGAAGATATATTACAAAAGGATAGTACCGGCGCTTTGGTGACTATCATTTTCTCGCTTATACTTTTATATTACCGTTATTAGTACATTCGACATTTTGACGCTATAATGTTTTGTAACACATTTTTTGTGACACTCATTCATTTATGTGCTTATTTCGCAAAATAGTTCGATAAACCACAACGAATGAAATAAAAACACATAAGAAATTCTACACATATGATTTATACGCAAAAACATCTGCCTGATATTGCACACAGATAAACTATATCTGGGGGGATTAAAAATACAAAAATAAAATAAAAATAAAAAGACAACTCCCATACGTCCTTGACCTGAAGAATACCATCTGCGCATGTCCGACAAAAAGGCCTGACTCCCTTCCCCAAAATGAATCCCTCGGCCATTTCTAACTGAGGCCGTAATTGGGTATAGTTGGTCCTTTTTCAACCAGGGAGACTTTCTCTCATTACAGGCCACTATTACCCCGTTCAATAAAGCCTGAGTTATGAAACCACCTTCTGCCTTTGTCTCTTTCCTGTCTCGTTCTTTGAATGCCTTCCATTTCAGCTCACCAGCCCAGAAGAACAAAGAATCAAGCTTTTATATGGGCTTAAGATACCAGCACCAAACTAACCTTAGCCCCATGTATCCATACTGAGAGCCGATAAGAAATACGCTCACGACACGCATTTTTCTAATTATATGTGAGAACTCAAATGCAAAAACAAAATTATACTAACAATATGACGGAAAATAAGAAAAAGTACCCCAGTATATCGGTCAGTAACTCTGCATCGCACATGCTGCATGAGTGCCTAACAGTTTTAATGGGAATAGTTCGACTCATGACACAGGTGTTTTGTTTGTGAAGACTTGTGCTGAACATGTTGGATTACATATGGGTACGCCAAATTTCCATTCAAATTTATGAACTTTCCCAACGTTAATAACATACATTTCCGGAAAGAATTAGCCAATCAGAAACTATATAGAATGCATATAAGGTCGTTGATATTTGTCCTGAAATCAATTACAAATTAAATCAAGATCTATAGAAGAGAACGGAAATGAATACAGCAGACTTTCTGCTACATGGAATATCTACTGACACTACACTCTTTTTCTTCATAGGATTTCAACGAATATAATAGCCTTTTGCTACATGTATTATCTATTTAAACTAAATTATTTTCTACCAATGGATTTACCATGCAGAATATCAACATAATTTTTGACAAGAACCATCAACAAAAGGATACTTCACAATTACGCTACAGATTATCCCATCAATAATCCATCTACAACAAGAAAGAGCTTGTTACAAAACCACCGCTGCCGGCTTTATATGATCGAGAGGAAAGCTAGGGGAATAAACCCCGAAAACAAACCCGGAGCCGGAGTCCCTAAGATAGTCCAATATGTAAAAAGTATAACAATCTAGATTTAACTGTCTGTCTGTCTGTCTGTCTGATTCTCTCTACCTTCCTTCTACTACCTTTCTTTCTTTCTTCTTCTTCTTCTTCTTCTTCTTCTTCTTCTTCTTCTTCTTCTTCTTCTCCTTGTTATTATTATTATTATTATTATTATTATTTGTCTAAAAATTTTTTTAGATGAGGCTTGATAATTTGGATTATTTAGGATATTCGGACTATTTTCCTCAGTTTCATTGTTATATTTACAGTAATTCAACAAGAAGGTTCCCGAGTTCGACAAGACAAACCCGAAGAAGGACGGAAGTTGCGTCGGCCGAAACGTAATATAGCAATAATGGAGTGTACAACAATCCGAATAATATCATTAATACTATTGTTGTATTTGTTATTGTATTTGATGTATTTGAACGTATAACCTGAGTTTAGTTTTCTGAAAACATTGTCCAACAGTTGATTTATTTTGTCTTCCCAAACATCCATAATCCACTAACTAATAACACTGACATTGAGTAGCGAGGTTATTAAGTAGGAAGCGAAAGATAGAAGAGATATTACCACCAAGCAGCTGCTTCATCTCTGCAGCTGGGTTATTCGCATCCCGTTGTGCAGCCAAGAATGTTAAATTAAGCATGATATTTTATGACAGCGACTCTGCTTTATGAGCAAAACCCTGGAGGAGAAAGAGGTTAGAAGAACTAAAATCTATGAAGTAGAGTGAGTGAGAGAGAGATAGATAGATAGATAGAGAGAGAGAGAGAGAGAGAGAGAGAGAGAGAGAGATGAGACGTTTTGTCTTTTGACGCTCTCTTCTTTCACCTGCTGGGAATTCTAAGCAGAGGTGTAAGGTGTTTATTGTCACAGGGTGTTGTAGCTTTGTCGACAATGACTGTTGCTATATCGTTCGGGTCGCGTAGGCGAAAGCGACTGAATTGTTGTATACTCTTCTTTCTACTTATATTCTACTTCTGTTCATCTTTGGTATCTTACGTTCTTCTTCCAGCGTCTGGACCTAGTCTTGGGGACTTCGTGTCTGGTCTTCCAGGTCAGTCATGTTGCTAAGACATTTATTAATCACAAAACCATATTACTTATTTAAACTTTTATTTCTTAACTAAACATATCATGTAACTAACATAACGTGCGTATGCAGTGAGCTCCAGTTAAGGCAGTACATCTTCTCTGCCTGACGTCCAAACTGAAACTGAAGACCCAACCAGGTCCCACGTGACTTCACGTATTTCGCGGGCTTTCTGTAATATTCCATGGAAAGTCCCGCCCGTGATATGAGGGCTATCCCCTCAGAAATACAGGGGATTGACAATAATCTATGCAACCGCATAGATTATGTAAGATGACTATAGGGCGATGATTATCATCATCAACATGATCATCGTTATGATCATATTGTTACAATTCTGGTCTTCATTTTCGGCGTTTGGGTCTCCTATTGGCAAATCCAATGGTAGGTAAGGGTATAGTTTCAGTAGTATAAAATCTGGTGTATTCCTTGAAAACTTAGGTAGAAAAAGTGCAGCTTCTTGCAGCAGAGAATCCAATTGTATTCTTTGAAATCCTTGATAGATAAAGAATGTAGCTTCTTGTAGCAGAAAATACAGTTGTATTCCTTGATATCGCAGGTAGAACAGGAGTGTACTCCTTGTAGCAGAGAATTCAGTTGTAATGTTCCTTCAATTTAGAAAACCCCATTAAAAACACATTCTAGGACAGTTGCAAAACATCTTAAATGTTGAAATGCTTTTCTGGGCTCGTTTCTGATTGGCCCATTTTACCGGAAATGCATACTATACTGCAGCAATTTGGCAAGGTCCATAAATAGGAGTGTGAATTTTACGCACATCTTATACCATGATTTTAGTCCAACACATACTGTTGCCCTGTCGTCTGGGGTGTTAAAATACACCGACTGTACCTCTGCACCGTTAGGACCATCTGTTGGTCGTGGGTGGAAACCCATAATGCTTAAAGATGGAACGCAGGTGGCCTAGCAGTCCATGACATGCAACACTCCACTTTGGCCCTTACTTGGGCTAAACGGGCGGTCGGAGAGACATCCTCTGATCAATCGGCTAGAGACGTCAAGCCCTAGCACCTACAAGATTGCACAAAATCTATTACTCTTAAGACAAACCCCTACCCTTTTTATCATATGGGTGCTAGAAGTTGGTGGCTGAGTGTATTCATGTCCTGGGAATGACATTAAAATCTATCTGATGTCGAGGTTCCACTTCTGAAGGTTTGGGGAATGTGGAGTACCCCTTCATACACATTGCTCCCAGGTCCTCTCTGACCCGGAGTGATAGTACCTGTTAGGGTCCAATCTATGAGTTTAAGTGAAAAATAAATAAGTCGAAAAATGTGTTTAAAAATTGAGTTTAAAAAGAAAAAAATATTAATAGCTAACAAGAATTAATAAAACAAAAGGTATTAGGCATTAAATAGCCCCAAAAGTGTTGGCATGCCGTAAAACCCAACCAAATAACCAAACAAATTAAAACTGAACATTTTCGTTATTTGAGAGAAAATAAATGAACGGAGACTCAATTCTAGCACATTCTTTGATATATTTATGTTTGACCTCATGCGAGCACTTATGCAAGTATATGCTTGTATAATACATGTAAATGTGTGTGATTACGTTAGTGTTTTCATCTGTGAAAAGGAGGATGTAATTTATATTTAGTTTGAGATTTTTTCGTTTTGGTTAATTTGTACTAATGTCTTTATTGAAGACATAAACACACTATTCTGTGCCCATCGGCTCATCACTTAAACAAAATAGGCCGTCACTGAAAAGCTAAAAGTTATCTGAAAAACAGAAAGTATCGTCTTGTGAACACTTGTGCACACCTCTTTCTCGTAATTGAATTTACATCCCCAAGCAATATCAATAAAATGTTGTTTTTTTTTTACTGTATAGTCATCTTTGCTCTCATTAAATCACGTCCATTTTATGTGTGTCAATAGGATAGATATATTAACCTGATTCAGCAATGTCTTATTTTAGATGTCGTACTGGTGCATAGGAGATGAATTTCCTTCAAACTGAGGTCCACGTTGGCAAAACTCGATATAAGCCAGTTTAACTACTAGCTTTTTGTCATATAGGTGACGATCTAGGGGGTGATTGTCTCTAGGAGGGTCTAACTGGCGAGGGGAATTATGTTGAAAGAGCTGAAATCCCCCAATGAACCAGCAATAACATAACTGACGACGCCACCCAACGCTCTATAAATGTACTGGCGTATTTCAAACAGTAAAGACGTACATTCAAATAAAGGTTTGCACTAATAGTAAAGTACGTCGCAACAGAGTGTTATGAATTGGGCTAATTAAATAGAGGATTATAGTAATGTTTTGAATATAATTCTAAACAGCTGTACTTACTCTCATTGAAAACAGAAAAAAAAAATCATTTCTTTTTTTTTAAGTTTTAATTGTGTGTATGAGTAAATAAATAATTTAAACTTCTGTGTAATTGTTGTAAAATCATAATGTTTTTATATTTCTTTTTTTTTATAGATTTATTGATTGATTTTTTACATATCAGTTTTAATTTTTTTATTTTTTGGAGTATGCATGTGTAAATAATAAAACAATATTGATATTAGTAAAAGCAACAAAAAAAAAAAATTAATAGAATAAAGAATAGCATTTAATATTAAATTTAAATTTAATCAATTTAAATGTTCTCTAAACCAACAACAGGCCCGAGGGGAAAAACTCAAATTATTTTTTTTTCGAAGTTTCCTTCATGGAATACCGAAACGTTTTTTTTTAAATCCTGATATTCTATATTCTGATATTTTAAATCCTGATATTCTATATCCTGATATTCTGATATTTTTACAGCTGATATTCTGCGACTTTCACCGAAGACCGACTAACAACAAGCCTCCTAAGCTGTCCAGGACTCTACTCAGTATTATAGCCAATCTGTGTAATATTCTAATCTTTATGGTCTATGTTCTTCGTCGTATTTCCACATCAGATTTTGAGGTTTCCAACTATAATTGATAGCATTTCCATGTACATGTTTCATACCTTTTTCGATTCTCTGGCTAGGTCTAGGTATTTCAGTTACTGTTGATTTGCTATGTAAGTCAAATATATTTAATATATTTAAATTAAATACTTACATTAAACTCATTTGAAATGTAATATATTGCCTGGTGAATGAGTTTAGACCTTTGGAATCAGGTGCTGCACGAAATAAATGCATGGGTGTCAAACATGGGCCTAAAACAGAAACAGGATATTTACTCAAAAACAGCGCATTTACTCTCTAAGAAAATGTAAGAGAGGCTAGTACACAGCAATAAGTCATTAGGGTTGACATAGTGTTAAACACCACCCTACCAACCAAACTGAAAATAAGATTTCTGTTTAGGCTGAGATGAGACAGCCGTACACAAGTAGTGTTAGATCAGTTCAATTACTCTCTAAGAAAAGGTAAGTTAGGTTTGTCCATAACAATAAACCATAAGGGTTGATATGGAATTTAACACTGACCAACCAACGAAGCAACTAACCAAGCAAACCGAAGAGGAGTTTACTTCTGTTTAGGCTGAGATAAAAGCAGACCAAATTGAATTGTTTCACTTTGTCTGCAGACAACTCAATAAATTAATGTTGATAAAAGTGCAATTATTATAAAGCAAAACATCAAAGAAACATTCGACTTTTGAAGATGGAATCATTTAACTTCACAACAGAAAGGGAAAATCTGTTTCATATAGATATTTACGAGACTTGTAATGATTAGAGTCGTAGGGAATGGAGCCGTCGATCCGAGTTCAAAGTCAGGGCGAGCCTTTTTGCATTGCACATTGCAATAATATCCATCTATTTTCCCTCCATAAATCAATAGGAGTCTGAATTGGACTCTTTAAACTTGGTAAGGTAACCTTGGCTAGGTAACCAGTATAGGAGAAAAAATATCAAAATCGAGCCTGTTAAAATCCGCTAAACAAATTGACCTTTTTTCACATCCTACTCGTGCATATGTGTTGGTATATATATATATATATATTATATATATATATATATATATATATATATATTAACATTGCAATAATATCCATCTATTTTCCCTCCATAAATCAATAGGAGTCTGAATTGGATTCTTTAAACTTGGTAAAGTAGCATTGGCTAGGTAAACAGTATAGGAGAAAAAAACTCAAAACCAAGCCTGTTAAAATTCGCTAAACAAATTGACTTTTTTTCACATCCTACTCGTGCATATGTGCTGATTTCACTGCGTCTGCTGAAGTCCCGGTTTCGATTTCTGTCGGAGGGAGATCGTTAGTATATACCGCTGATGAGACTTAATAAAGTCGAAACAGTCTGTACGGTATTCTACACATCGAGCCATCCTTTACTGGGATTACACTTGTCAAGTTCATTTTCTATAAGAAAAAGTATCGAATTTTATGCGATACATGCGTTGTAAGTGCCTTCAAGTAAAAATTTAATATATATATATATATATATATATATATATATATCCGGTTCAAATCCTCAAATGACTAGCATCCTTTAACAATCGCATTAACTACACGTGAAATAGTCTATAAATGAGTGTGAAACGATTTCTTTACATTAACCCCAAAATATAAATGGAAACAAAGGGGGATTAATGTGGTGTCACTTTTCTATATCTCTGACTCAAAAAAATATCGTATCAGGCAACTTGTGGGGATGCTATTCAATAGACACCAAGAATGCCGTGGGGAAAATATACAGTTCATCTGCATTATGATACACGATATATAGAGACCAATGTGAAGAATTACATATATAGTACATAATCCACACACACACACACACACACACACACACACACACATACACAGACATATATGTGCATATATTGTAGTCATCCACAGGCATCGTGTTTCGACATATCACGTCTCCTCAGTGTGACTAGTCGTTAGCAGGCTACCTCTAGCCGGGATCAAAATCCGACCGATTAATAATCAGCCAATCTTATCCACTGGACTGTCATCAGGACGTGCAAGCAAATGAGAATATACCTGCTACATACATGCAAAGGTATATATGTCAAGGCCAACAGAGCTCATATCTGTTTAATAGGAGAGCCATGTTTTAAGAGTAGGCGGTGACCGTCAGCTATATTCCTCTTAAGATAGCTCTACCAGACGGTAGCATATATATATATATATATATATATATATATATATATATATATATATATAAAAGAGAGAGAGAGAGGGGGAAAGAAAGAGAGAGAGAGAGAGAGAAGTAAATGTAGTAGATTATTAATACGTGAATTCTTATAGTTTTTTTTTATTTGATAATGAATTTTATTAATTATTTGGCGTTTGCACCCTCTCTTTAATGGATGGTATATATATATATATATATATATATATATATATATATATATATGAGAATTAAACAAACAAACAATGTGTTTGATATGGCTTTTTTAGCCGACAATTTTGGGGAGAATATGTGCTTCATTGAAGTCGTACCTAATTCTGAAAATCAATTAATTGATAATTAATGAATTAGGCGGGCATACCTATTCAAACGTAAGGTTAAACAAATCGAGTAAAATCAATCTCTGTATGTACATTTCAGCCTCTTAGACCTCATCAGCAGAGCTATGGACAGGAAGACTGCTTTGTGTGTGATTCGAATCCTGACTGTCAAGCTGACAGGCGGGGATTCTAACCATTACACCAGCTGGTTTTCCCAGATTTTTCGTTTGTTTTGAACTCAATTATATTCCACTTTTGGTGGCTTAGCTACACGACAGCATGAGAAGTAAACAAACAAACAATGTGTGTGATATGGCTATTTTAGCCGACAATTTTTGACAGTTTGGATTCGAATCACACACAAAGCCGTCTTCCTGTCTAAAGCTCTGCGGATGAGGCCTAATAGGCTGAAATGTACATACATAGATTGATTTTTCTCGATTTGTTTAGCTTTACATTTGAATAGGTTTGCCCACCTAATTCATTAATTATCAATTAATTAATTTTCAAAATTAGGAACGACTTCAATTAAGCACAATATATATATATATATATATATATATATATATATATATTGTGTGTGTGTGTGTGTGTGTGTTGTGTGCAATAACCATTAATTCATTGTGGCATGACTGTTTTTTTATTAACTAAACATATTTTCTTGATTAAAACTTTACGCAGAAGTTACTTTATTCTAGTAAAATTTGCAAATTCATAACTGTAGAAAAAGACAGTGATATCATGTTTTATCTGGATATCTGGGTCACCCTTTAACACCTCCTATTCTATTTCTCCCCCAGGTATTAGGATATAATTCATTACCTTAATCTCCTAGCTTGAAATCTACTATGAACTCCCATGTGTCCTTCAGCAACAAAGCGATCAGATTTTTTTCTTGAGACATTATGTCTCGAAGAACTCAAAGATTTTGGATTTCGTCTTTTTTTTTTCTTTTATTGTCAATTCATTGATCTTTTTTTCTGTTTGTTATTCTCTATCGTATCTTATTAAAAGCTGACCACACAGGCGCAAGTATTGTAAGTCAATATAAGACCGCTGTATTGGAGGCATCAGCCTCAATAATCAAGGAATGTTATTTATTTATAGAAACTTACAAGGTTTTCCTAAACTCTACTTTAAGCTCCTCGTGTGATTTCATTGTACTTGAATCGAGAGGGAATGACGTAGTTGTAATTAGAGGTTTAAAGAAAATTGATATCAACAGAGAATAGTTCGATTACTGGCTGTAACACTGCATCTTTTTTAATAAGGAACAAATGTTTCTTTAGGGGAAATTAACGATCCGAGTTAGGTTCAATAGTTCCTTGGCTGATGTGATAACCAAGAAAGGTGACAGCATAATAGATAGTTAGATAGATATGAACGGACAGATATACATATGTAGACAGGGACATGGGTGGGTAGTTATTAGCAGAATTATATAGATATAGAAGGAAGGAGGTAGATAGACAGGCAAGAGGCAAATAGATATAAAACGAATGAGTTACATACGAAAAAAATGAGATATGAGTCTCTCTCTCTCTCTCTCTCTCTCTATATATATATATATATATATATATATATATATATATATATATATATATATATATATATATATTATATATATATATATATTTATATATATATATATATATATATATATATATATATATATATATATATAGAGAGAGAGAGAGAGAGAGAGAGAGATAGAGAGTGAGAGAGAGATTATACCTACAATAAACATTCATTTTCCAAAACATCTCGTGTTTGTCTACCTTTCTCCGGAAGCACACACACACACACACACACATATATATATATATATATATATATATATTGAGAGAAAGAGAGAGGAAGAGGGAGAGAGAGCATCATCATTATCATGTCATGCTACTAGCATGGATATCCATGACAATATCT
Source organism: Doryteuthis pealeii (assembly GCA_023376005.1). NCBI lineage: Eukaryota > Metazoa > Mollusca > Cephalopoda > Myopsida > Loliginidae > Doryteuthis > Doryteuthis pealeii. The sequence goes on along the minus strand of CM042141.1, from coordinate 46,487,269 downwards.
TGTCAACCGTCCCCATCATTCATTGGTCCCTACAGGTCCTCTTCGCAGTATCCAGCATCCGTACAGAGCTGGTCAATGTCGGTCTTTGCTAGACGGCTCGCTCTGGCGTGCCTATGTGTTGGTTTCCATAGAAGTCCATAACTTATGAGTTCGTCTTTACTTCTCCAGCTGTGCCATGCATGTCTTTTTGTCTTACATGGATGGTCTGAGTGGTGCAGCCATACAGTAGTACTGATACAACTAAGGTTTGGAATAATTGTCGCTTTAACTTGTTAGTGAGATCGGATTTCCATATGACGGTTAATCTATTTCAGATCATGTCTTATTGTTGTGAGGGTTAAAGGGTCAAATAAAAACAAAACGACGGGTAACAAATGTAGAAAATGT
>CM042141.1:46469382-46479382 GCA_023376005.1 Doryteuthis pealeii | reverse complement strand
GAGGTCCTCTATGTGGCATCCAGAATTCACACATAACTATTTGTACCAGCAGGGAATGACATCAATCCTTCATATTAACACACTGTATTTATCATCGATTATTTGTAAATGTGTTAACTTTTGCACTGAGTGACTGAGTTATGTTTTATATCGTTGTATTTCTTTTAATGTCTCCCATCTCTACAAATTTCATTTCTAAAAGGAATCTTCAGTTTAAAAAAAACACGAAGTAGAAATAAATATACATGTATACATATTATTATAGGAAGCGCGTGGTGTAATGGTTAAAGTCATGGGATATGGACTCGTCGCCCCGAGTTCAAATCCTGGACTTGTTAATTGCATTTCACTTAGCACCAATACCCTTGGGAAAGGTATGAATCCGACTCTCCCTCCAGCTATGGGTAAATAGCAGGGCAGACTGGATTCTTTAACCATGGCTAGGTAACCAGCATAGGAGAAGGAAAACTCGGAATTCAAACCTGTTGAACCCCGCTTAAAAAAATGACCTTGTGTCGTATCTTGCTCGTGCGGAGGAGTTGGTAAATATATATATATATACATACTGTTGAGGGAAAAATAAAACTTAGGTTGACGCAAAAAAAGTCTTTGTTGAGTTGGGGGGGGGGGGAACTGGGTCCAATGTTTACTGGCAGACTAATATCTTCCTTTCTTTTTCTTCTCCAGTTGCTGTCTTGCCACTGTTTTGCGGCAAATCTAACTCAGCTCAAGTTTAGTGAATACATTCTTAATAAATAAGATGCCGATTAAGATTAAATAATACCTATTTCATGATCATTGAGAATATAACTAGAATAACTAAATAAATTCTGACGTCAGTGATGACATAGTTTCGGTTACAGACAGACAGTTACATAATCTCCATTATAATAAGATATTTTAACTCAAACACATTTTTTAAACTCATCTTTTGATCTATTTAAACAATAGATGGGACCCTAACAGCTACTACTACTCCGGGTTAAATTGGACCATGGAATAATGGTTATGAAGGGGTACTCCACATTCCCCAGAGATCCAAAATTAGAACTTCACAATCAGATAGAGTTTAACATCATACTCAGAACATTAAGACATTCAGCCACCGCCTACTAGCACATTGGGGCTTTCCATGGGGCAATAGGGTTGGGAAAATCATATAGGTGCTAGGGCTTGACGTGACCAGCTGATTGATTGGAGGGTCAAAATGTGTAAAGGGTAGTGCCAATCAACCATAAATTCTAATGATTTTTTTTTCTTTTTTAAATGAATTTTCCCTTTATTTATTATATTCTTTCTTTCATGCTTTAATTCAAATCAATTTATATTTCACTATTTTATCCATTATTTTCTCTCAGTCGATTTTTCTTTCATTTTATTATCTTTCCTTTTTCATTCTTGCACTTGAATTTGATTTTTCTTTCAATGATCGTCCATTTTATTTTTCGTCGCAATATTCTACCTCCATTTTGAAGAGTGTTCCCACCCTTCTTTAATATCTGAACAATTGATAACATCGGCCAGTCAGTGGTCAGACAGACGGTGAAACTCCATTAAATTAGGGTCATCTACTCGTTGCCCACGACGCAAAAAGTTCACAAATACTAAATTGGTTTCACACAAGAATCTCCAATCGCCATTCAGTGCTTCCTTCTTCCCTACAGTTCTTCATCTTCACAAGGATTTCTATTGTTTTTATCTGCATTTTCTTTTCTTTGTTAACTCTTTTTGATCTTCTTACTCTTTGATTTTACTCATCAGTTCCCGCGAGGCTGTGAATTACTTCCAAATATCTAACCCCCTTTAATATTTTCCTTTTTATTTCTTCTTTTTTTGGAATGATACACGTGTCATCTTTTCTTCTCTTCCTTTCTCATTTCTTCCTTTCTTTCATAACCACGCTTTTGTTATCATTCTTGATTTTTATGTGTTTTTTATCGTCTTTCCTGTTTCCTTTTTCTCTACCTTGAACAAATTATTTTATTATGACTCTCTCTCTCTCTCTCTCTCTCTCTCTCTCTCTCTCCTCTCTCTCTCTCTCTCTCTCTCTCTCTCTCTCTCTCTCCTCTCTCTCTCTCTCTTCACATATTAATCTCTAATTCTATTTTCTTTCTTTAGCATTGTTTCATAATCTACTTCTTCCTTTCTTTCTTTCTTTCTTTCTTTCTTTCTTTCCTTCTTTCTTTCTTTCTTTCTTTCTTTCTTTCTTTCTTTCTTTCAGGCTTACTTGTCTTTTTCAGTCTATCCAAGTTTTTTTTCATTAATTTTCCAGATTCTTCATTCCATTCTTATATATTTTCTTTCTTTTCTTCTTCATTATATATTTCTTTTTTTCCCCTTCCATTCGTATATCAGTATGCCTCTTTATTCCATTCTACTTTATATATTTCGTTCTTGTTTGCTTTCTTACTTTTTTCCCTATATCTTTCTGTCTTTTTTTTCTTATTTCTTTATTTAGGTCGCCTTTCTCTCTTTCTTTCTTGCTTGCCCATTTAGTTATTTAATTAGTCATTAATTCCATACGTCCGGGTTTTTTTTCTCTATTTTTCCTTCTCTATTTTTATATATTTTCGTATTTTTCTTTCATATTTTATATCGTTTCTCATTCTTATATCTTTTCTTTTTTTCTTTCATATATCTTTCTTTTCTCTTTTTTTCTTTTATTGTTTCTTATATCTTTCCTTGTTTTTCTTTCTATTTTTTTATTATATGTATCTTTTCTTTTCTTTCATATATTTTTTCTTACCATGTTTCTGGATTCCTTCTTTTCATTCTTTCCAATAATTATTTTCTAATCTTTTCGTTTCTTTCTTTCTTTCTCTGATTTTTAATCATTTTTTAAAAATCTTTTTATTTCTTTATATTCCCATACGTTGCTTATCGCAGTTATATGTTCCCTTAATCAAGATTTTATTTATTTATTTGTAGTTTTTTTTTTATTTTGATTTAATTTCTTGTTTCTTTTTTAATCAATTTATTCGTCCATTTTTTATTTACCTCTTTCTTTTTTATTCTTTATTAAAATTCGCTTTATTTTTTATTCTACAATTTGTTTTCCTTTATTTTCATAGATCTGATTTTTCTCCAACATTTTTTTCTTTTCAAATTGTCGTTTTTTTTTAAATTTAATTTCCTTTTATTTAACTTGGTATTTTATTTATTTCATTTTGAGAGTTTTTTTTTTTTTGTATATTTTTTTTTCATCTACTTAATTATTTGTACTTATCTTTTACCTTTCTCCCGAAATCTTTCAATTTATATCTTTGATTTCTGTTTTGATTTTTGTCATTTAATCAGTCTTCAGCCATTTTTTTTTCATTTGTATCTAAATTCCTTTTAGAGTCTGACAGATATTCCTCATTTCATTACTTTAGTAAATTCAAAGATTATGGTTATCGTTATCTAAAATAATTTAACTTATGAAATGTATCTCATTAAAATTATCTTGTACATATGTGTGTGTTTATGTGTGTATGACAGTGTGCGTTGACATAGGTGTGATTATGTGTTTTGTATGTTTGTATTTTTATACATCGAGACAAGTATAGAATGAAAGAAGATAAGAAATACGCATAAATGCATACATATATGTATGTCTGTATGCACATGTGTTTTTCTTTTTTGTTACTGTATTTTTGTTTAATTCTTGTTGCCTTTTCTGTGTGTATTTAAGACAATCTTATTAATTGAAAATATAAAAAAATACAAATATAAAAAAAAGAAAAAAAAAACATGTTTTTCTCAAACCTGTCATTAACGAGAATCCGAGTTAAATAACTTTATTGATCGTATAGCTCAAAACTATATATATATATATATATATATATATATATATATATATATATATATATATATATATATTGTACTGATGTAATAGTTTCAAATTTGCTTAATTTAAAAATTAAATATAATAAAAAATAAAAAATTAAAAAAAATAAAAATTAATATATAAATTAAATATTTATTAAACAATAGACTTATAGTGTTCTGTGTTTTTATTGGTCCGTCTGGTTCAGCTAATTTAAATGACTACTGTGGTTAGAACTATTTAATTCGTCTTGCTCCTTGTCGCTATAGTCAGATCTTAGCCCTGAAGAGCATTAAGCGAAACTAATAGTAGGTTCGTCTGACTCATTAGATTATCTTTATATATATATATATATATATATATATATATATATATATGTGTGTGTGTGGTGTGTGTCTGTGTGTGTCTGTGTCTGTGTGTGTAAAAAGAGACAGTTCTTCCAGGCCGTTGTCGTGTCAGTACTACTGTATGGCTGCACCACCTGGACCATAACGAAGCGACTAAAGAATAAACTAGATGGGAACAAGAATACTGCGGGTGATCCTGAACAAGACGTGGAAACAACACCCCACGGGAAAACAGCTATACGGCCACCTGCCACATATCACCCAAACAATCCGAGTAAGACGGACAAGACACGCGGGACACTGCTGGAGAAGCAAGGACGAACTCATAAGCGACGTCTCCCTGTGGAAGGCAGCACATGGGCACGCCAGTGTGGGTCGACCAGCAAAGACGTACATTGATCAGCTTAGAGGATACAGGATGCTGCTTAGAGGACTTCCCGAGAATGATGAGCGATAATGACGGATGGAGAGAGATTGGTATGGATATCCATGCTAACAGCGCGTCATGATATATATATATTTTGGACGCTATTAAGCTTCGGATTTTTAAAAATATTTTTAAATTATGTTGAAAAATTAAAAAAAACAACTTTACCATATATATGAAAATGTTTTTTTGAAAATGCATACATACTTCAACACACGGAATTAATTTTTTTTTAAATTTTCAAAAGAAAATTTTCCATTTTTAATGACTAAAGGGAGGTAACTTCGTTAGCGTTTTTATAAAAAAATGCAACTTTTGAAAAACATTGAATTTTTAAAAATCCGAAGCGTAAGAGCGTCCAAAAAAGCAACCGACGTTATTCACGGTCCAGAATATAACATTAAGAAAGGATCTTCTAATAAACTCCATAAGATCTAATTTGACAGCCTGATGATTGCGACTTAGCAAGACAACCTGGGTAGCTGTCTATAATAAGCATTTACTTTTAAGAAGAACTCAACAAATTAAATATATATATATATATATATATATATATATATATATATATATATATATTATGGTAAGCCCCCTGTCCTTTCATCATATATCTGCTAGAAGGAAGTGGCTGAGGGCGTTAGTGTCCTGGGTATGACGTTAAACTGCAATTCTGGAGCACTGGGGTGTATGGAGTAACCTTCATCATTCATGACTTAGAGTGGTAGTGCCTGTTTGAGTCCCATCTATGGATTGAATATATAAAACAATGAGTTGATTTTTTAAAGATATGTTTAAAAATGAATTTGAAAATATATTAATACCCAACAAGATTGAATAAAACAAAATGACTTCAGCATAGAATAACCAAACAATGTTTGACATGCCGTAAAATCCAGCCACCTAACCAACCAACCAATCCTCACGGTATGTACGGCTGCCAATGTATGTGGGTAAATCTATATATTCATTAAGTGTTATGTTGTTTTGTTATCTTTTTAATAATTATATTTTTAAAATAATTATTGAATATAATTATTAAAGAAAACTAGAATGCTATTTCTCTGATTTTTTGTGATAAGATTGCGAATTAGTATTATTTTGATTATTCGGACTATTTTCCTCATCTTCCTTATTATCTGTACAACGTTTTAGCTGATGAGCCCTCCGGCCTTCTTCATGAAGAAGACCGGAGGGCTCATCAGCCGAAATATTTGTACAGATAACAAGGAAGATGAGGACAATGATCTGAATCATCCAAATAATACTAAAACTAGAGGGATAAGAAATAAAACATTGTTTTAGAATTCACTCATATTTGGAGGGAGGATACGTGCCTTTTGCAATGCCATTTACGCAAAGAAGACGGAAACAGACTCGTCCGCGATTTCACCAAGGCACAACGATTCCAATCCCTTCGAAAATAATCGTTACATAAAAGCAAGCATCCTATCTTACCTATCTGTGCGGTAAAGTAAGGAGCTGATGGTAGGTGTGGTGCTCCACCTCAAATGTAAAAACAATCTCCTTCGTCTAGCGCTAGTGAAAAAGGGATAGACTCCCTCGCTGATTGGCTGATACCGACTTTAGGCCGCCCCGACGACTACTTATTTTCAAAATACTTCGTTTTATTTGTTTACTTTTTTGGCCTCTCCCGTTTCTCTCTCTTATGTTTTTTTTTCTGTTTTCTTTATTATTTTTTTCAATTATTATTTTTTCTTTTCCTTCCTCGTTTTCTCTTTCCATTCGTTTGTTTATTTCTTCATTTGTCACTCATACCCATATCCCCCACTCTCTCGATATCCCTCCTGTCACCCTCTCTCTCAGCAAAATATATTATTGGTTCTTTTAAACCGCTCCCCATCTCCGTGTTTTTTCTCAACCCCACCCCCACACTTTTACAAACTAATCAAGACCCATTGCCATAATTCCGTCAATTGCACCAACATTTCGAAGACTTGTAGAATCGGCTGGAACGGTGAAGCACCAACCTAATTTAGAATCTTTCCCACAGGTTCTCACTTCTCCCACACCCCAGCCCCGTTTAATTCGGGAACAACGTCACCAACTGCTAGCATACGACTCCTTAAAAAAATACCCGCGTCCTCTGCTGTCTTGTGCACAAGCCCGCATTTTTTTCCATTACCACGTCAGCTTTCCTTTACCTCTGAGTCGGATGCATACAGATGTGATACACAAAGATACCTGATTATTATGTACGCACGTAATTAGAGAAACACTCATAGGCTTTCTTAATGGGAATCTCTCCAGTTCCGTTCATCTCTTAGTCATAAACATGAAAAAGAAAGAAAAAAAAAGAAGATAGTTCTTTCTATCCTTGACTTTGGCGTCGATAGATGGGAATGGAATGATATGATCTTTTCGATTGTGGTTGTCGTGGTCTGGGGGATGAAAAAAAAATTAGGTGAGTGCAGGTCACAGAGGAGCTTAGGGCCAAGTATAAGGAGTGATTCTCCTAGTACGTAGTAAAAGGAAAACAAGTTTTATTCTATAAAGCGGCTATAGAAGAAATGTTGTTCTGCAGTTTTCTAATGGTTGTCAATACATACGTAAAGGTACGTTTAGAAGAAGAAAAGTGTGGTTGCTAATTTTGACTTGATATAAAACGGTTTTTTTTTAAAGTGAATAGATTTTGATTAGAAAGTGATTTAGAAAAGAATTTACTTGGAGGAACTAATAATGGTTTGTTTTGTTTTATTTTACAGCATATCAACCCCAGTGGGTCATTTAATGCCGATAAAGTTTTGAAATAAATCAATTCTTAATGGATAATACAATTCTTTTTATAAATACATTTTTCTATTTAACCCATAGATGGGACCTTAACAGGTACTACCACTCCGGATCAGAGTGGACCAGGGAGCAATGGTGATGAAGGAGTGCTCCACATTCCCCAAACCTCCAAAACTGGAACCTCACCATCAGATAGAGTTTAACGTCATTCCCAGGACATGTAGACCCACAGCCACCGCATTTTATCATTCATATGATAAAAAGGGGTGGGGCTTGCCATAAGGGCAAGAGGGTTGGGAAAATCATATAGGTGCTAGGGCTTGACGTGACCAGCCGATTGATCGGAGGGGGCCTCTCCGACCGCCCGTCTAGCCCAAGATAGGGCCAAAGTGGAGTATTGCATGTCATGAACTGCTCATCCACCTGGGCTCTATTCTTAAGCATCACGGGTCGCCACCCACGGCCAACAGGTAGCCCCATTGGGGGAACTAATAATGGGTGTTGTAATAGTTTAACTAAATGAGTTTTAGTGCTATCTAGAGAAATTGTTTTAATATTCTTGTAACGGATAGGATAATTCTTAAATTGTAAAGAGACGTTGGTAATTAAATTAATAAATATTTTGTGCATTAAGGTATGAGAGGGGGTAGGTATTGGTGTAATATTCATTCTAGACATTATTTTAGTGGTATTATGTATGGCTAGATATTTTGTGGGAAAGAGAGGGTAATGGGGTGATTGGGGGTATCTCTATTTCTAATATGTCCACCTTAAAACAATTTGAAATAAAGTGCTGTTACCTTTCCAATACTGGGAAAGGGGAGAAAGGATAAGGTGAGTATAGCCTTAATTTGGAATAGATTCCATTAAATTCTTCATCGGCTAATTACCTTGGGGTTGAATGTGGTTTCGGGGCCTTAGCTTCATTACTACTACCCAACCTACTACTATCATATTTACAAATCAGAAGCCAACTACTAACGGATACTATATATATCTCATGAAACTACTCTCAGGTATACCATTAATTTGAACGAAACCGGTAAGTCAGCTGTATTTCTTGAATATTCTCATTAGAATTCTTAGTTTAGCATTCTTTAATGCTTCAAAAAACCCAGGGCGTTTGTTTTTATAGCGTTGTCATACACATACACACAGACGCAGACACAGACACCCCCATAAATGTAGCGACTAAATATTGTCCTATATTTGACAGCTGCCTCTGGCCGTACGGGTTAAAGGCTTGTCGAACGAAAGTTCATTCGGGTCTCAAACCCGGCCAGGGGTAGCTGTTACGGTATGGCCCCACTGATGAAAGGTGAAACCTCGAAACACCTGTCTGTGGATTACTTATTTATTATATATTACTCCCACTTTGGTTGAGTTCTCTGAATAGGGATTTAATTGCAAATTCACCGTTCTGGCGTCTAGCTAACCCTCGCTTTGTTTACAAATGTTTGAGGACTCTAGTGAATTCATTTCCACTTAGAAATGTAGGGATTAAATATTCGCCTATATTTGACAGCTGCCTCAGGCCGTACGGGTTAAAGGCTTGGCGAACGAAAGTTCATTTGGGTCTCAAACCAGGCCAGGGGTTGCTGTTACGGTATAGCCACCCTGATGAAAGGTAAAACCTCGAAACACGTGCCTGTGGATTACTTATTATATATATATATATATATATATATATATATATATTTGTAAAGAAAAAAGCTTAAAAACCGGGTATATAGCGATTATGGTCCATTTCCACCCATGGATATCTGAGATCCAAGAGTTTCTTCAGATCACTTTTTTATTCAAACTGGAAAACAATCAAATTACTTTGCTCTGTTTATAAAAATTAAACATTGAGCTCTCAAACGTGACTTGCAGCACCTAACCGTTGGAAAGAAAGGACCAGTTTTAGAATCATCCTAATACCAAACAACTTGGTACCCCACCAATAATATATATATATATATATATATATATATATATATAATATATATATGTTGTGTATGTATATATATATATATATATATGTGTGTGTGTGTGTGTGTGTGTGTGTGTGTGAATAAAAAGGCCTTAAATACCATGGGTATCGTGAGTATATTTTATTCACACATAACTTTGCTCTGTTTACAATAATTAAACATTGAGCTCTCATACGGAAACTGAACTCCTGGTAGAGAATTAGGACGAGCCTAGAATCACCTTGTACCAAGAAACTTGGTACCGCACCAAAGTGTATATATATATATATATATATTTATATATATACATATAATATATTATATATATATATATATATTATATATATATATATATATATTATGGAAATTGTTCTGGTTGTTTTAAAAGCATGAAAAAAAATGAAAATCAGAAAAAAATGAATATTGTGTTTTTAATCTTCTTCATTTACAAATATTTCAAGGTCCATCTCTATTTCTAAAACGTTTGAGATAATCTGACTGTTCCTTCTCTTGTCTGTACTATACTGGGTTTTACAAAACATCGCACTCCACAATTCCACCTTGTGTAAGGTAAAATCTTATGTCACCTGTTTGACCTGAAGACCTTGGCCCACAGGAGTGGAGTGCTGAGCAAGGATATTCTGTTACGGGTCACTGGAAGAGATGTTGAACAATGTAAACTTGTCTTTTGGGGGTGCTTGCTTATTTGAATAAC
>CM042141.1:46461882-46464382 GCA_023376005.1 Doryteuthis pealeii | reverse complement strand
CAACATTGCGATGAGATAAAAGTAAAAGAAAATGTAAGAAGTTGCTTATAAAAAATAGGCATTTCAAAAATTATTTACACAGCTATTGTGATGAATTTGCACCTTTATGATGCCACATCCTGGGTTATTTATAACTTACAATCTTACGTGTCTTCAAAATTCCCTCATCTCATCAGTGTGGCTAGACACAGCAACTACTTCTGAGCAGGAGTGAAACCCGACTGACTCTTCATTACTCCGGTTCCTTAACATCTCGGCCGTCGACAACTCATATATATTTTTTTTTTTTCAAAATTGCAGAAACTGAAAAATTCAAAAACAAAATCTAAAGCATAAAGAGCGTCCACAATAATCAACCGATGTAATTTGCTGTCCAAAAACATAACAGCAAGAAATGTCTTCACATAAACACCAGGAGAATTATTGGCGACCTGATGATAGCAATATAGCTTGAAACCTGGGTAGTTGCCTATGGAAAACAATTATATTTATAAAATTCAACAAATATATATATATATATATATATATATATATATATATATGTGTGTGTGTGTGTGTGTGTGTGTGTGTGTGTGTGTGTGTACTTGTCTGTTCTTTCATCACCAGGGTCAAATGACAACACCTTCGTCTCTTCAACCTTTCTTTTCGACAAACTTCTAGACCCTCACAATACAAATCCTGTTGCTTGTGTTTTATTTTCTAATCAGTCGCTTTGGGTTAAAGTTGGATCAGCATCTCTCGTCAGTGGGTGTCAACATTATCCGTGCCAATGAGTGCTAATGTTTTCTCCGTATATCGATTATGCATCACATCTATCGCCTACTTGGCGTAGATGAGTCCAATAGAATTCTCAGTTTACACAATAACATACTCACCCTAATACCCTGAGTAGGTTTTTTTAACAAACCGAAGCCTTTTATCGTTGACTTTCATCACCTAAAAATATCTCAGCATCATCTTCAACGTGGACTGGAGTTTCAGAATAAACATTTTGCAAAATGTTTCACAATCTTGCATATTATAGTGAAAATTATATACGATAGAAAACTATAGTTTGCTAAAGATATAACATTTTTTTGCACTGGTAGCGTAGTCCCCGGTGACAGCTATATCACTGAAAGCTATTAGTCGCCTTGGAAGGGAAAATACAACTGATTTTAATTATAGGATGTTTTGTTATTTTATCACCTCTATTCCGATGATTGTTCCAACCCTATTGCCCTTATGTCAAGCCCCAACCATTTTTATCATATAGGGGCTAAAAGGCGGTGGTTGAGGGACTTATTGTCCTGTGTATGACGTTAAACTGCATCTAATGGTTGAGTTCCAATTCTGGTCGGTCTCATTTTTAACCAGAGGATGTTGCAGGAAGATTAAGGGACGAAAGTATCGATATATAGATTCATTAAAACTGAAATACTTGGGCCCGATGATGCATATTTTAGCTTGTTTACTTAAAATATTACAATATACTGATCCATTGAATAGCGAGTTCGATCCTAGCGGGATGCCCCAACATACACGCGACATTCTGTCACATACTTACCGCAGTGAACAGGTTGTGTAGATACCCACACTCATTGTTTTGTTGTTTAAGTGCAAAATAATGGTAATGGTGATGATGACAATGCCCCGAATTGTATATAAATAAAACGCATTTTCATTTGTAAATCTTTTCTCAAAATGGGCAGTATTTTCATAAATGTTCAATATCTTTGTTTTCTAGCCGATAACAAAATATTTATTTTATCTATCTCTACGTATTTTATTACTTATATACTAGCAATCGAAATGGTGTTTTCATAAAAATAAAGTATTTTTTAAAAACGTCAATACTTCTTGAATGTGGGACTTTTGATCACACCAGAAACCGCTTTTATTAATGCAAATAACATGAAAGATATATTTGAAAAATTCAACATAGATGACATTCTGTCCTTTCTGTTAAGTATCTGGTCGGCATCCTTAGTTCCAGATGTAATAAGTAAGTAAGCAAGCCAATAAGAATCCGGTGTTAGGGTATTCTTTGTAAGTCCGTCGTCCAAGATAATCCAAGTATCAATAGACATAAGCTCAGAATATTGCCTCTATTAATACAGCAGAAGCAGCAGCAGCAGTGCCTGTGATTGGACAATAGAAATGCCTTCGGTGGTCACGTGGTAGTCAACGGGTCTATATTTAGGAGTGACCGTTTGCCTCATGCCTTATATCTAAAATAATTCAACACTTTCTAGGAGATAAATAAAATTATACCAAAAAATATTAACATAAACCTGACCAACACCATCTACGGTATTGCACCACCGAATACCTATCAGCAACCATTTTAAAAACCACAATAGAGATGACAGAAACAACGGCCAATGCGCGATAGATGAGTCCAACAGCCGACTTACACCGTGGAACAAGAGCTGAGGTCTATGTATTATATTACAGCGACAACTTTGACAATAATGGTAACAATGTTTTCTTGCTGTGATTTCCAAGGTAAGTAAGGGAG
>CM042141.1:46441882-46456882 GCA_023376005.1 Doryteuthis pealeii | reverse complement strand
AAAAAAAAGAAATAACTAATAAAAAAAAGAAACGATCTACTGGGTGGAGAGACCTGTACGTAACAAAGAGATGACTACCACAATAGAGTTCAATATCACTTGCGGACATGTCTTAGTGGAAATGTAGAAAGCTTAGAAATATCTTCCCATATTTCTCCCTGGGGAGAGGAGTTATTTTGATCAGGATGAAGAAGAAAAAAAAAAGAATTAGCAACGGGAGACGGATTCTTTGTTTAAAACGTCTTGCAGCAACAAATCTAAAAATACACCAAAAATAATTTTACTGTAAAAATACAGTGGGAATAATTTTGCTATAAAAATGCCTTTGTAATGATTATGCAATAAGAATGCATTGGATTTTATATCATAAGGAAAATACATTGAAAATAATTTTATTATTAAAATGCATTGGATATGATTTTACTATGAAAATGCGTTGGATAGAATTTCACTATGAAAATGCATTGGATATGATTTCACTATGAAAATGCATTGGATAGGATTTTACTATGAAAATGCATTGGATAGGATTTTAACTATGAAAATGCTTTGTATAGGATTTTACTATCTTATTAGTCTGTTTAAAATCCTGTTATGTGTCTAATGTAACACTAAGAAATAAAGTTTACCTAATATATGGAAGGGATTTACATACTGGTTTTAACAAAACCGGAATTAATAACTAATTAATTGGTGTCATTGATCTCTAATTGTATTGTTTTATTCCCCAACGTATAAAAATCAATCCAGATTTTATATAGAAAACAATTAGAATATGATTAAAATAAGTGTAATATCATTTTATGCGTTCTTATTTAATTTCGTTAGTCTTTCTAATTTAACATATTTGATTACATGAAAACATAAATGCTTACGCCGGGACGATGCATATTCTTGCTAGTCTATAAAGAAATTACAATGGAGGCGCGTTGTCTAATGGTTAGAGTCGTAGGAAATGGACTCGTCAACGCGAGTTCAATTCCTGGACGAAGCTGTTGGCATTTCACATAGCGCTAATACCCTTGGGAAAGGTATTGGTAAATACTAGGGCAGAGAGGGCTCTTTAACCTTGATTAGGCAACCAGTCTAGGAGAAGGAAAACTCTGAATTCAAACCTGTTAAACTCCGCTTAAGAAATTGACTAAGTGTCGGATCCTGCTCGTGCGGAGGGGTTGGTAAATATATATAAAGAAATTACAATTATATAAATTTATCAATAAAGATTACAATAACATAAAATTAGGATTACGCACAATTCCTGGTTGTCGGTTTAGCTCAGTCGGTAGAGCGTACGCCTCGGAATCACTAGGTTCTGAGTTTGATACCGGCCCTCGCCAACTCGGCGCATGACTAGTACGGTTTGGATCTGTACACTAAAGTGGGTACCTGATGGTAGATATAGTGGTCCACTTCAGAGGCAAAGAAAATCACGCCGGTCTACCGCTAGCAAAATGGGAATAGTTTCCTTCACGGTCCGGCTAATTCCGACAATAGCCCATTTCCCTATTCGAGGTTTACTTTTACATTTTTTGATAAATATATTTTATTGAAAACAGAAAGAACAATTATATATATATATATATATATATATATGAAGTGGTCAAACACTGTGTTTGAAATGGCGAAGGCCGACAATTTTTTTTGGGGGGGTTATGTGCTTAATTAAAGTCATACCTAATTTGCTAATTAATTAATTAATTATAATTAAATGAATTGGGAAAGCCAGCTAGTGTAGCGGTTAGAATGTCCACCTGTCAGCCTGACAGGTAGGGTTCGAATCACGCACAAAGCACTGCCCTGTCTATAGCTCTGCTGATGAGGCCTAATAGGCTGAAATGTACATACAGAGATCAACTTTTTCTCGATTTGTTTACGCTTTACATTTAAACCGATATGCACGCCTAATTCATTTAATTATAATTAATTAATTAACAAATTAGGTATGACTTTAATTAAGCACATAACCTCCCAATATATATATATATATATATATATATGGTTTGATAGATAATTGTTTCTCATTGCAGATTTTATCTTAATATTTATTGTTGTTTTGAATATTCCATATATTTCCAACTGTTTTGACTTTTATTTATTGTCCCACAAAATTTTAGCTGATCTATACTCTAGACACTGAACTCATAAACCGCTCACCAATACTATAAAAAAACAACTTATTTTTATATTTTTCTCTGTAGCATGTCCTTTTTCTTCCCATTCATCCTGTATAATAAAAACGGAATGACCCATTATTTATTTGAGGTAATGACGCTCATTAAAAATACAAATTCATTGGATAAGCAACACCGGATAATCAGGATTTGCATATTTGCACTTCATCTTGGTCGATTTGGAAGGTCTTTTATTTAACCAGTGTGTTGCAAGATGATAACAGTCTCACTTTTTAGTAACATATGTATTAATATATAGATAATCCGTTTACCGATATTATAAAAAAAGGATCAGTCCAATAACAGTGGATATACAATAAAATTATTAAAAGGAAAAATGCAAGAAAAAGGGATTGAATAAATTTAAATGAAAGAAATAGAGTTTATTTTTCAAAAAAGTTAAATAATCAAAATAAAATAAAATACGAAATAATCAAAAGATATAATTACAAATTCAAAGTTCAATAATAAAAATAAAGAGAAAATATTTCCTTAATGAAGAAAAAATAACAGAAAGAGATGAACATATAAAAATGAAGAAAAAAAAAATCGCGAACAAAAGGCGACAGACGACAGGCAAGAAAATATGAGGAAATCCGGACCAATGATACAAAAGAAAAACAATAGAGAAATGAAGAATCATCCGGGAAGCAGGAAGGATGACACAAACGCAAAGAACAATTCTAAATAATTTTCTAATGTTCATGATGCTAGAACACGCTTTTCTGAATGAATTTTGCATCAAAAGCACAAAAATAATACAGAGGAGGGGTGATTTCAGTGTACTTTCTTGTCTTGCATGCAAATGTCATCAAGTTTAGACTTGTTTTAACAAACCAAGAAATATTTGACGTCATCAGTTGGAAACTGTACGCATCGTCTGTCAAGGAATTCCATGCATATTTTTAACATTGCTTAAGTTTTAGTTGGCGAATATTATAAAGGGGTATCAAAATGATTTTGGTTTAAAAATAATTATTAGTCTATGTCATATTTCATATATACGCCTTAAGACGGTGGACGCAGTTCAGTGTTGTATGCTCCAGTGTGTATCAAATGTATGTTTTTTTGCAGGCCTTAACTTAATTGCCTTTCTTTTAAGTATCAAAAGATTGCGACTTTATATATATATATATATATATAAATATATATATATATATATATATATATATAAGTAAAGAAATAACAAAAGATTTAGAGATTTAGCGTTATAGTCTATTTCAGGGAGCTTAGACAAATTGTCTAACTCTCCCGATTCACCAAATGCAAATGTTAGATGCGGGAGATTTATACAATTTGTCTAAGCTCCCTACAATAGACTAAAAAACTAAATTTCTAAATCTTTTTTTATTTCTTTACTTATATATTTGCTCTGTGACTCTAATATTAAGAGCACACATTGAGTTCTCAAACTGTGACAGGTTTTTTCTAATAAAACTCTTGTGCCGTAAGGAAGATTTCTACTCTGGACTTTTGGATTATATATATATATATATATATATATATATATATATATATATATATATATATATATATATGTTTCTGGGTATATGCGTGTCGACTTATAACTCCGAAAAGAAATGTCATTCTTATTTGAAATCTCGCAGAAACATTAATGTGTTTCTAACTAAGAAACTCAAAAAAATTTGTTTTTGGATTTTTACTAATTAAGTGATATAATTTAAAAATTAAACAAAAATCAACCAATTTCTAGAACTCTTCACAGTAAGGAAAAATAAAGTAAGAAAAAATTGGGTAAAAAAGGAAATGAATTAGTCTAATACATTTCACTTTAACTCACCAGGCTAGATACTCTCTCTTTCACCCAGTCTGTTCCTCTCTCTCTCTCTCTCTCTCTCTCTCTCTCTCTCTCTCTCTCTCTCTCTCTCTGTGTGTGTGTGTGTGTTCATCTTTTAAATAAAATTATGCTTTAAAATAAGTTTCGGATTATATTTTTAAAAAGAATATTTTAAATGTAAACAACAAAAAAAAGCATTTGGGTTTATTCAATGTAGCTTCTGTCACAGTCATTGCACCAAATGGTATAAATGTCTGCATTGTAATTGTAAGGGATTTGTATGCGTTTGAAGAAATTGGTGAGATTTTTAATGTTTTGGAATATAGTCTGATTGATTTCATCCCTAATTTGTATAATTTATCGTAGGGCGGTTATTTTGAGGATTTCTTCCTAACGTTTAATATGAAATGTCTAGGGTATTTTAAGTCCTCAATATGAACACAAACCACTCGATTTTATCATTCGAAAACCTTCAGCAGCTGCAATATCTGTATCCGTTATCAGTCACATCTCTTTTCTTTATGATGAAAAAATACAAGGATGATCCTAAATGTAGCAAGATTTTATTCATACTGAAGGTCTTCGGACTCAAACAAGGGATTTGAACAGGACATTTATTGAAGGATAACAATAGCATAATCTTTACAGATCATTGTCGTCCCTTACAATCCTATAACTCCATCATCAGAACCTTTCCTCTCACGAGCCCTAAAATGACTCATCAAACCCGCTGCAGATCCACAAATTTTGATGCAAATATGACATGGCAAGGACGTCCTTCTCGTTGTATCAGATGGATCAGAGTGAAAGAATTGAGCATGAAAACCTCAAGTGTCAACTTCGAAAGGGATACCCCTGCTATATTGGAGAGAACGTGGAGGGTTGTAAAGGTCAGACATGTGGTCAAATTCTGCTTTCTAAGGCTGGATGTCAATCATAGGAAATCTCATCAGGGCCAATTCATGCAAATTCCAGGAACAAACAATGTCTTCTGTAATCTGTATCAAAGTCTGTGAGTGAGCTTCTCGTCTTAAGAGACATATGGTGGTGCATAAGCATCAATGTTTTATCATCTATTGAATGATATCTTATTTGAATATCATGACAAGCATAAACTCTTGGATCACACTTTAATTAAACTAGTACAAAATAAAAAACACCCTCCGGGCGATGTAAAAATAGATTTTTGAAACATATTGCCTGAGAGGTGGGAGTAAAAAATTCAATGTCAGCGAGTTTGTACCCTAAGTAAGTAAAATCATCAAATTTATTAAAGGATTATAAAATAAAACAATTTGAAATGTAAACTTTAAATATGTATTAAAATAAAACAAACTATATATAGATATATAATACCAGCCATGTATCTATTAAAACTTGTTTTAAAAAACAATGAGGACTGTCTATTGTTGCATGTTCAAATTTTCAGTGTATTTATTCTATGTTATGACGATGTTGGGTAATGTCACATTACGTAAGCAGTGACGTAATTTTTGTTACAGACAAAAACCGGAAGCGAATCTCCATTATTAATAGATATGCCGTACAGTCAGTTTCTCATTTTTCTTTGAGAAGACGAAGCATCAAAAACGAGATAAAGATTTTCTGCACATATATAAAGATAAAAGAAATGCATGTCAATGTTTATAGGAAAATGCAACCAGCTTGTGGCGAAAATAATCTCACATTATGAATAATTGAATTAAACTAGCGGGACTTGTGGATATACCGTAGTATGATAATCTAATTATTCCACCGTAAAATATATATATATATATATATATATATATATATATATATATATACCAACCCCTCCGCACGGGCAGGATGTGACACAAGGTCAATTTTTTAAGCGGGGTTCAACGGGTTTGAATTCAGAGTTTTCCTTCTGCTAGACCGGTTGCCTAACCAAGGATAAAGAGCCTAGTCTGTCCTACTATTTATCCATAGCTGGAGGGAGAGTCGGATTCATACCTTTCCCAAGGGTATTAGCGCTAAGTGAAAAGCAATTACCACGCCCTGGATTCCACCGTTTTATATGTTTACTTAAGAGCTATAGAAAAATAGTTCCATATATAAAAAGTATAATAATCTTGATTCAACGCTCTATCTATCTATCTATCTATCTATCTATCTATCTATCTCACTTTTTTGTCTCTTTCTTTCCTTCTTTTCATCTTTTCGTCATGTTCGATTGAAGCAGATTGGCGTTATCACTTCGGTGCATTAAGCCCCTCTCTCACTCTCTATAGTTCCCTAACTCTCTTTCTTTCTTTCTTATTATATTTTTCTATGTAGCATGTACTTTTTCTTCACTTTCTTTCTTTATAATTAAAATGGAATAGTCCATTATTTAGCTGCAGTGACGACACTCATTAGAAATAAGAATTCGGCGGATAAGCCCAGTCTGTCCTACTATTTATCCATAGCTGGAGGGAGAGTAGGATTCATACCTTTCCCAAGGTTATTAGCGCTAAGTGAAATGCAATTAGCACGTCGGGGCGACGAGTCCATTTCCTATGACTTTAACCATTACACCACGCGCTTCCTACTATGTTTAATTATATGGTTCAGGTGTATAAAATGCATTCCAGAGTTGTTAGGATAAAATCCAGGAAAATATGGTGCGTCGTATACATAGATATTTAGTGTCTACGAAAGGAAAACCATGTGTTTACCATTATGAACAAAAAAGATGTTAATATTATCTGCGCTATTCGGACTATTGTCCCCATCTTCATTGTTATTTGTACAACGTTTCGGCCGATATGCCCTCCGGCCTTCGTCAGGTATTTCTTGTCGGACTCGGGAACCTTCTTTTCGAACTTGGGAACTTTCTTGTCGTAATCGGGAGCCATCACGGAACTTTGAACCTAACCCTTTATTTATTCCACGGGGATATCCTGTTCTCATTCCGCTAACCATAGCTGGGGTAGGAGTTGTGTTAATTATTTTTCTAACTGCCTCTACTCAGGATTGAACTCGGGATCCAGAGATAACTGTCACGCCTCATCTCAAACATTCAGAGAAAAAAAGATGTTGTATCGATTGAAAACACTATCTGGTAAATAGTCCATTAAATATGGTCATGCTGACAGTCTTCTATGTTATGAAAGGGCCAATCACTATTGATTTCCTAAAAAAAGGTGCGACTGTTAACAGTGCTTCTTATTGAACACACCTTTGTCAATATTCACCTTAATTGTTGCTACCCTGGCGCCTGGAGCTGTAGAATACGGTGACTACAGCTCCGCAGAAGGGTAAAATCACCCAATGGGACCACTTGTTGGCCATGGGTGGTGACCTGTGATTCTTAAACGCGAAATCCTGTTCACTGAGCAGTCCATGACATGCAGCCAATCATATTGGTCCTTACGAGTCGTCGGAGGGGCCCATTAATCAATCAGAAGGTCATGTCAATCCTAAATACTTATATGATTGTCCCGATCCTGATAGTCTTATCGCAACACCAACCTTTTCAACATATTGTGCTAGAGGGCAATGACTGAGGGTCCTATTGTCCTGGGTATGACGTTAAACTGCATCTAGTGAGGCTGCTATTCTGTAACTCTGGGGAGTATGGAGTACCCCTTCATCACCATATCTCCCAGGTTAACTCTGACCCATAGTGGTAGTAACTTTCAGGGTCCTATCTATGGTTTTAATAGAAAAATGAGTTTAAAAGGTTTTTAAAAATTGATTTAAAAAATCAGATACGTCTCAAGAATAAAACAAAACGTCTTCGGCATAAAATAACCTAACAAGTGTTGACATGCCGTAAAATCCAAGCAAGCAAGCAAGCTACCTTAATTATTGAATGACCCTATATATATATATATATATATATATATATATATATATATATATGTGTGTGTGTGTGTGTGTGTGTGTGTGTAGAAATACGCAGAAATAATCTTGCATGCAAACACTAACACGTTCACAATAGAAATTCCGAATAAAGAATGGACAATTAAATGGGAGACACGCCTATTTATTCCTACATCAATTTCTTTCTTTCTTTCTTCTTTTTTCCTTTTTTCCTTTTTTTCTTCCTTTTTTTTTTTTTTTGTTCTTAGCGTGAAGCGACGCTTTCAACAAATTTTATTGAAATATTTTGGCAGCGATTTAGCAGCTGACACAGATTTTTTTTCCGTCGTATTTAATAACATTTTTATCTCAACAAAGGAGAATTACAAAAAAAAAAAAAATCACAAAAAGCACAAAAACAAAGAAGAAGGTATATGGGGTTGTAAAACATAAATGAATGAGGGTTTCATTTATGCGTAGTAAAAAAAGGCAACGTTGAGATTTGTCTGTCAAAGTTGAAAACGTATGAAATGTGGTTTAAGGAGAACAGAATTAGATGATAGAAATAAAAGAAAAACGGAAAAACGGAAAGAGAGTTGATAAAGAAGGGGAGGTATCTGAGAAATGTGATGATGTCAAAGATGATGGTGTTACGAAAGAATAAAGATGAATAAGGAGAAGAATGAAGTGTGAGAAGGAAAAGAAGACGAAATAGAAAATGGAGCAGAAAATAGAAATTTATAAAAATGAAATACGAAAAATGAAAAATAATTTTTTTTTCTAATGAAAGAAGGAAAGGGAAAAGAAGGAAAAGAAAGAATAGAACAGATGACTCAACTTAACAGATGTCGAAATATCTCTTAATGAATATAATAACACGAATGAAAGAAAGAATGAATGGATGAAAGAAAGAAAGAAAGAAAGAAAGAAAGAAAGAAATCTAATAAGGAAATGAATGAGAGTAAATTGAGGGACGAAAGTAAATAGATAAAAATAAAAAAAAGAATGTGTGTGCAAAAAGAAGAGAGAAAGAAAGATGAATGGATGAAAGAAGAAAGAAGAAAGAAAGAAAGAAATATGAACGAAAGTGAGCAGCTGCACGAAAGAACGAAAGAAATCTAAAGATCCTAAAAGCAACTAAGAAACTAAGGAACAAAGTGAACATAATAATGACGAACTAAAGAAAGCGACCTCAAAAAAACGGCCTCCTAAACCCTCCGCCAACAGGTTAGAGCCACAAGGTCAATTTCTTAAGCGGAGTTCAGCGGTTTGAATTCAGAGTTTTCCTTCTCCTAGACCAGTTGCCTAACCAAGGGTAAAGGTTCACCTACTGATTATCATTTTTTAAGACATTTTTAAATGGTAAAAATTTTTCAATCAAAAGAAGAGGTGGAATCATCATTTAAAGATTTTATTGCACCACTGCCAATAACTTCTTACCAACGCAGAATAAATGACCTCGTAGATCGATGTCAGATTTGCATAGATGCCCAAGGCTCGTATTTTAATTAATTTTAACATTTCTACCGTTAATGTTTCAACAATAAATGTATGTATTTGAAATCGGCCATTATTTTTGTAAAACTTAATACATCATGGTAGAAATTACATTATCTTAAGTCGTTAGAAAAATACAATATATATATATATATATATATATATATATATATATATACTTTGGTGTGGTACCAAGTTTCTTGGTACAAGGTGATTCTAGGTGGGTCCTAATTCTCTACCGTAGTTTGTTGTAGAGTTCAGGTTCCGTATGAGAGCTCAATGTTGAATTATTGTAAACAGAGCAAAGTTATTTGGGAATAAAAAGGCCTTAAATACAAGGGTATCGTGGTTATGGACCATTTCCACTCGAGAGCATAAAAGAGTTTGGCCATGTGCCTGTCTAAATAAAATATATCAGTGATCTGAAGAAGCTCTTGAGCATGCTCTCGAGTGGAAATGGTCCATAATCACGATACCATGGTATTTAAGGCCTTTTTTCCCAAATATATATATATATATATTATATATATATATATATATATATATATATATATATATATATATATGTAACGTTTTATTCTTACTATTCTTTTAATTCTTACTGATTAAATGAAATGAATTAGCTACATCGTTGCCTCTCCTTCGCTTTCATACTTTCTTAGCTCTCTAGCAAGATCCAAGTACTTTTAGAATTTTTGCTTTCATAATTCTACAATGTGGTAAATAGCAAACTACACTAGATGACTAGTTGTTTTTTTTTCTTGTTAATTAATACTAGGTCTAATATTTTAGCCGAAATTATTATTAGTATTTCACTCCTTTTTAGTTTTTGAGACCAGCGTAAGCTGATGAACTTTCACTGGAGTCGGAGTGATACCAAGTCTCCTTAGGTCTCCAGGACTCTTCTGATTATTCTTGCCAATTTCAGCAATGCTGTTTTCTGTTGTGTCAGTTCTTTTCTGATTTCCAGTTCCTCCAGCATCTTTTTCAAGATTTTGGGACCGTTCCAAGTGCACCTACTACAATTGGTATGACTTTCACCGTCATATTATACATGTTTTTAATTCTCTGGCAAGGTTCTTCTTCTTCTTCTTCTTCTTCTTATTATTATTATTATTATTATTATTATTATTATTATTATTATATCACACCTTGAGAGTTATTTTTACACCAGCGTTAGCTGATGGTCTTTCGCTGGAGTCTGATTGACAACAGGTCTCCAGGACTCATCTGACCATTCCTGCTGATTTCAGCAATACTGGATAGTCTCAATTTTTCAACTGATATCCAGTTCTGCCAGTCTTTTTTATCCAGGCTTTTAGGGACCGTTCCTATAACATCAACTACAATAGGTATATCACTTTCCCCTCATATTGCACAGATTTTGACTTTTCTAGCACGGTCTAGTTTTTTTTTTTTTTTTTTTTTTCGTTTTCCTTCATCCTCACCCTGTGATCTGGTGGAAGTGAAAAATACTGCAAAAACTTTCATTATAGTTTTTTCACACTCGCCTTAGCCGGTGGTTTGATGGAAGCTGAGTGATATCAAGTCTCCCCAGTCTTCAGGACTGTTCTGGGTATTCTAATCAATCTTACCAATGTTGTAGTATGGATAATCTCGATTCTTTTTATAATCTCCAATTCTCCCAGACTCTTTTCCAACCCCTTGGGACCGTTCCAAGGGCACTAATTATAATCGGTACGACATTTACCTTCATGCTCTACAGTTTTCTCAGTTCTCTGCCAAGGTCCATATTATCATTATTATTACTACTATTACTAGCGTGGGCTAGTGGTTAGAGTCGTGGGAAATGGACTCGTCAATTCGAGTTCAATTCCTAGACGAAGTTGTTGGCATTTCACATAGTGCTTGGGAAAGGTATGAATCCATATATTCTCCCTCCAGCTATGGTATGAATCCATATATTCTCCCTCCAGCTATGGGTTAAATAGTAGGGCAGACTGGGCTCTTCAACCTTGGGTAGGTAACCAGTCTAGAAGACGGATAACTTTGATTTCAAAATTCCTGAGATCGGTCGTTGATTGGGTTTGTGGCAACCCTTGATGTACCAATTCTTTCCTATCAACTGGGCCAAAAAGTGTGGATGGTCCAACAAATCCTTCGCCACTATAAACAAATCACTGTGTGGGTTGTTCATTGTGTGTGTGAACCCTCATGCGTCGGAAATCGACAGAGAGTCGATATATATTATTTGCTCCTTTTCAGTTTTCACATCAGTATTGGCTGTTGGTCTTTCACTGGTGTCTGAGTGACAGCAAGTTTCCTCAGGTCTCCAGGACTCTTCTGAGTATTCTGGCAGATTGCAGCAGTGCAGTGTTCTTAATGGCTTCTATCCTTCCTCTGATTTCCAACATTCCAGACCCTTTTCCAATCCTTTTGGGACTGTTCCAAGGTGCACCAACTACAATTGGTATCACCTTCACTTTCATATTCCATAACTTGTTTAGTTCTCTTGCAAGGTCCAGATATTTGTCAATATTTTATTTTCCTTTAGCTTCACCCTGTGATCTGCTGGCACTGCAAAATCCACCAGTTGACAAGTTCTTTCTTTTTTGTTTATCAACACTACGTCTTGTCTTCTTGCTGGGATAAGGTGATCCGTTTTTATTTCAAAGTCCCAGAGAATTTTATGCGTTTCGTTCTCAAGAAGAAATTCTGGTTTATGCATATACCATTTTTTTGCATGGTCAACATTTAATTTTTTACATAATTCCCAGTGGATCACCTTCTTAACTCAGTTGTGTCTAGATTTGTATTCTCGTTGTGCTAGTTTGCTACATTCGCAGAGTATATGGTTTACAGTCTCATCTCTATTCCCACAAAGTCTACATTTACTATTTTGTTGGGTCCTATCGATTTTCGCTTTGGTGTAGTTTTTCCTTAATGCATTATTTTGTGCAGCAATTAAAAGTGATTCCGTTTCTCTTTTATTATTATTATTATTATTATTATTATTATTATTATTATTATTATTATTATTATTATTATTACTCCATTTTCGGAGGAGGTGCATATGTTTTTGTAAATATGGCGATGGATAATCTCGATTCTTTTTCTAATCTTCAATTCTCCCAGACTCTTTTTCCAAACCCTTGGGCCCGTTCCAAGGGCACTAATTATAATCGCTACGACATTTACCTTCATGCTCTACAGTTTTCTCAGTCCTCTGCCAAGGTCCATATTATTATTATTATTATTATTATATTATTATTTTCATTTTCGGAGGAGAGATGCATATTTCTTAAACATGGCGATGTTGTTAATGATAGATGGGATATTAGCAGTAAAATCAACAGCAGAAGGTTCCCCAAGTGCAGAATGAAATCTAGAACAATTTCGGCTGACTAAGCAAAAGGCATGCGTCAAACAGTGCGCGTTCCACAATCGCTGATATTTTTGCAAACGCAGCGCCATTGATGTTAATGGAACGGCTGTTTGAGAGACTTTGCCCATGGCATTCGAGTTGAATCAGGGGGGAAGGGTTTTAGAGCAGCCGGAATGGCGGATGAGATTTGAAAGGAAAAAAAACTGTCGACGGTGATGTGTTTCTTCTTTTTTTTATTTTTTTTTTATTTCCTTCGGTGGAAATGATCACAGAGCAATGGTATTGATGTTGGTATGGTGGGAATGATAATATGAAGGACGTCATGAAAGCAATACTAATTAAGAGAGAAATAAGGCAGAGAGCTGGTTGTGCGTCGATGAAGGTATTGGTTAAATATGAATATGGATGTGTGTAATTATGAGGGTGGTGGCGGTGGTGGTGGTGATTGGTGTTGTGGTTGGTGGTATTAACGATTATAATGCTGAAATTAATTCAAGCAGATATGGTGGATCAAATAAATTTCGATTTTTGGAGATTATTTTAAACAGGATTTTCTAAATCTGTATATGAGAATCCAAAACAAACCAAAAAATATTATACAAAAAATTCATCATCTTAAAGAAATAAAAACAAAACGCTCAGTAGACAACTAGTTTCTACCTTTTTAAAGCACTATCTATCTATCTATCTATCTATCTATCTATCTCTCTCTCTCTCTCTATATATATATATATATATATATATATATATATATATATATATATATCAGTTTGTGTGTATGTATATATATATGTATGTGGGTATTTTGCCTCATACCCCACTTGTATGGGCTGGGCAGCAGGCCTCGTTTTAACGTGGGCCCACCCACAAGCCGAAGCTCATGGGTGGGAAAGAACAAAAAAAAATATGTATATATGTATGTACATATGTCCGGATGACACTACGAAAATAAAACAACGCCAAATTAAATATATATACAATCCGGGTAAATATATTTCAATTGTCTATTTTGTAACATCTGAAGAAGGCCGGCGTTATCAAAGATGTGAATTTTAGTTTAAATCTATACACATATAAAGGGCCGTTAGC
This sequence comes from Doryteuthis pealeii, assembly GCA_023376005.1. NCBI lineage: Eukaryota > Metazoa > Mollusca > Cephalopoda > Myopsida > Loliginidae > Doryteuthis > Doryteuthis pealeii. Next base: position 46,443,174 of record CM042141.1, on the reverse strand, counting down.
ATGTATGTATGCATGAGTGCATGTCCAGATATATATATATATATATATATATATATATATATATATATATATATATAAGTTTTGTTGAACTGTACAGACAATTCTTGTCGGACAAGTTTTGGTTGATCCTTTCCAATTTTCGGGCCATCTTTTTGGTGTCGGGGTGTAGCTGGTGTAACAGTCCACCAAAGGTTTCAAAACGAGCGCTTTCGGCAATATAGTTTGCCATTATCATGTAGAAAACGATGGTATGGTTTCGTGTCTTGTTTCGTGCACCCCGACACCAGATGGCCCGAAAATTGGAAAGGATCAACCAAAAACTTGTCCGACAAGAAATACACTTATACACACACACACACACACACACACATATATATATATATATATATATATATTAATTATCACCGGTTCTTGCTTTTTATGAAATATATAAAAATTTGTTTTATATACGAATATATTCAAAATTTGAAATATATATAGACATAGCATTGAAATTCTTCTTTAAAATGTCCAGCATTTGTAAATCCCAAAAATAAATGAATCAATACAACAGTTTTTTTTTGTCTGTCTCCCCGCTACTTAGTTGGCGTTAGATAGCCGCTTCTAGTCTCTGAATAAAGGAAAGTCTTATTCTTGCAGGGTCCAACACAGGGAGACACAGATATTTACCTTCGGCCATTCCTCTTAAAGATTTCCGGAAATATTTTTTACTCGTCTCTGTCTATTCTGGAGGAGAGGGATAAAGACGGAGGGTGTAAAGAGGAAGATGGCTCTATATCTCTCTATTCATATCTCTCTCCCTCCCCTTCTCTCTCTCTCTCTCTATATATATATATATATATATATATATGTATATATATATATATATATATATAATATATATGTAATTGATAATTGAATCATATTACCATGACCAGACAACTCGGCAAACACCATTTGCGACATCCGGAGCACTGGACAGCCGTTTCGACCTCCTTTGGTCTCATCAGCAGTGCATAACACAATCTCCACCACTAGAGATTGAACCAGTGGACCACAGAGTGAAGAGCGGGGACTCTACACACTGGGCCACCAGCCCCTGCCGCAAACGGTCAATGGTAATAGTAATTCAAGCTGCGCAGCCACTTAAACTGTATTTGCCGTGTATCCCATCGCAGGATTACGGAGGGCAAGGTCACCTCCAGGACAACGACTTCCCAATTTGGGGCCCGAATCTTCAGAACACAACCTAATGGGCAAAGGGTATATATTAAATTTCATAGAGGAATTATATATAATTGATTATTGAATCA
>CM042141.1:46434382-46439382 GCA_023376005.1 Doryteuthis pealeii | reverse complement strand
AATAATAATATTCCATAATAAAAAAAAGATAATAAAATAGTAAAATAAAAAGTAAAAACAAATGATAAAATACGAACATAAAACATAAAAGGAATAACATGTGCAGGTTTCTACAGGATAATGTCCCTTATGAATTTGTCTCCAGCAGTATCGAGCATGACTTGGATGCTTTGAGTGTCCTTACAGTGACTTTTTGTGGGGTGCTTCCTCCAAGATTTGTTTAGGTCAGCACATGTTAGACACATTATAAGTGTAGAATAATCATACTAGTTCCAATTACCGTCAAATTGGTAAGACAAGGCAGAAATCAGTCGTAACTTAATACTAATCTGTTTTGCTGAAATGACTACTGCAAAATGGCAGGATATTTATGAAGCCTCAGAACATCATAGAAACCAAGCAGCCAATCAGGACTGAAGAAATGGAATCACCCAAATGCATGAGTGGACTATTCAGAATTCCTGTAAGTACCAGTTTCTTGACACTTGTTCAGTTGTGTTTAACTTGTTGCTCAAACCAACTGTACGGTAACTCACTTCAACAATAAGTATAAATAATGGTCGGTTTATACTAATATGAAATATATATTGGTTTAATAATGTTTAGATATATGAATGAAATAACCTTTTCAGGAAAAGATTGCAAATGCCTCTGTAAGTCAGTATATAGATGTTATTGATGTAACGTAGTCACAAATACCAAAACATACAACTCGTCTTAAGTGTTAGAACATCCGTTTTATTCCCTCCCTTTATTTTCTTAGGCCGTAACAATAGGTATGAATGACTTACGGACAAAAAAGTTAGAACTTGCGATTTACTTATCCTAGAATTATTCCTCGTGATTCATTCACGCAAACATTTCTGTCGTTGTACCCCAGCCACCAAAAGAGAGTGAATCAAGATATCCCATCGTTATTTATTTAGGTTCACAGAACGTTAGGTCTGAAAAAGTAACTGCTAACATAAAAAGTCTGACGACAAAATATTTCCGTTTTCAAGAATATCAAAGCAGTCTTCAACCAGATTCCATAAGCGTCTTGCCTGCAAAGAATCGGAATGGTCTCTCCCCAACGTGTTAATGAAGCAGGCGGTCGTCCAGCAAAAATGTACATTGACCAGCTCTGCACAGATACTGGATGCTGCACAGAGAATGTCGTGAGAGCAATGAACTAGAGTGACGGTTGGGGAGAGAGAGTATCATGGATAGCCGTAGTACTAGCGTGACACGATGCTGATGATAATGACTTCTTTATATTAGTGAATATATTCAACCATATCTCAGGTCAAGTTATGAGCCTGTACTAAGTCCTTGTTTAAGAGTTTAAAATCTATTTGAGCTGATAGGAAAAAGACATCAAAAACTCCATAAATGTGTACTATATTTATCTCCTCTAAACGTCAAAATGACTGGAAGATAGCGATATGCAAGAAGGAGGAAAAATAACGACGTGATAATACACAAGGTTAGATTGGGGGGGGGAGGTAAAAGGTATGAGTCGTGAGTTTTCCAACTTATGGATTATCTTCAGGCGACTCTTCGACGCCATCAACATCCAAGGATTGTCCTAAATATGAATCATTTTTCACTTACAATTTCTTCCGATAGAGATTATGTGTTATTTTTTTATCTGGCCAGACTTGATCCGATTTTATAAGCTACTTAAAATAAACATATATGCATATACACACTTTCCCCCAAAACGTACATACTCAAAGCTGTATGCTCGCCAGCGAAATTGCATACATATATATATATATATATATATATATATATATATATATATATATATGTGTGTGTGTGTGTGTGTGTGTGTGTGTGTGTGTGTGTGTGTCTTTTTAATGTTGAAGTTGGGCGGTATTATGAAGCATTTAAAACAATATTTAAAAAATAAATGAAGGAACTCGATGTTGTGAATTACAGGCTTCACTTATTTTTTATTTATTATCATAAATTTTCGGGATCGTTAGATTTCCTTCCTCTGATGAATTTCGCTCCTGTTGAACGGATCCTTTGTTTTTGTTGTTATTGAAAGCGGCTGCGTCTGTAAAATATTTGTAATAACGGAGTATTCCGATATCAGCGTTTAGTGTTTCACGTGAGTTCGTAGTTTTAAAATCCATTTGGTTTCTGCTTGTTTTCGAGATTGTCTAGTAGGAAATGTGTGGTCTATTAAGATACATTTGAGGTGTGTAAGGTTGTGTGGTGGGGTGTTAAAATGAAGTGCTATCGTACTATGGGGTGATTTGAGTTTTATCGTGGATTTGTGGTTATTCAATCTTATTCTAAAAGATGTAGATGTTTCTACACACACACACACACACACACACACACACACACATATATATATATGAGAGAGAGAGAGAGAGAGAGAGAGAGAGAAGAGAGAGAGAGGGAGAGAGAGAGAGAGGGGGGTGGAAACAGTGTCAGCGACAGAAATTACCTAACCGAGAAATTAACTACACTGTCCTTTAGCTACAGCATTAAAAAAGTATTGAAACTTTTTATGAGGGCAATAGGGTCGAGACAATCATATAGATGCTAGGTCTTGATGTAGCCAGTTGATTAATCGGAATGGACACCCCGAGCCTCTGTCAAGCCTAAGTAAGGCCCAAAGTTGAGTGTTGCATGTCATGCACTGCCCAGCCACAAGGGTTTCATCCTAAAACATTACGGTTCGTCTCCAACGACCGAAAAGTGGCAAATTGAGAGGGAGGTCTTACCCCTCTGAAGAGGTGCAGTTGGTGGATTCTACAGCACTACCTGACGGCGTGGTCAGTTGTTAGAATTTGTCACACTATTTCTCTACTCATAGAAAATATGTCTCCCTTCGGTCATTGCTAAATCTTCAATCTGAGATTAACACAAAAACGCCCCCAGGTGCTTCGGCATTAACCTTTCCAGCTAGAAAATTTGGCTTAGGACCACTCTTGATGGTGGCAGGCTCTTCCCAGCGGATTGTTCATGCCTAAAGTGACCCTGGCGCAACACCATGAAACCAAGAGTTCCAGATGAAAGCGGTGGCAGCAAAGCACCGATACATCAACATCTTCAGTTACAGCCTTCACATGGGGCATCTGTGATCGAGAACGTTTTTCGAACATTGGAATTCATAGTCACAGAACGCGCTGTAACTTCAGTTTGGTTTGGTTTGTTTTGTTTTACGGCATATCAACCTCAGTGGGTCATTTAATGCCGATAAAGTTTTGAAATAAATCAATTCTTAATGGATAATACAATTTTTTTATAAATACATTTTTCTATTTAACCCATAGATGGGACCCTAACAGGTACTACCACTTCGGGTCAGAGTGGACCAGGGAGCAATGGTGATGAAGGGGTGCTCCACATTCCCCAAACCTCCAAAACTGGAACCTCACCATCAGATAGAGTTTAACGTCATTCCCAGGACATGTAGACCCGCAGCCACCGCCTTCTAGCACCCATATGATAAAAAAGGGGTTGGGGCTTGCCATAAGGGCAATAGAATTGGGAAAATCATATAGGTGCTAGGGCTTGATGTGACCAGCCGATTGATCGGAGGGGGCCTCTCCGACCGCCCGTCTAGCCCAAGATAGGGCCAAAGTGGAGTATTGCTCATCCACCTGGGCTCTATCCTTAAGTATCACGGGTCGCCACCCACGGCCAACAGGCGGCCCCATTGGGGGAGTCTTACCCCTCTGCAGAGGTGCAGTCGGTGAATTCTAATGCCCCAGGCGACAGGGCGGTGTAACTTCAGGGACACAACAACTATATAGTCTTCCGAGACTGCAATGTCGATGAATAATTAACACTCTGCCGACATTTTCATTTTTTATTTGTGTGTGGCTGTCCAATTCTTGCGCCAACGGGCATTTCTCTCCTACTTCTACTTGTTTGAGTCATTATTTTTTGTCCACTTTTCCTTTTACCTTACCTCATACTGTCGGATTTTACTCCAACCCTCATATCTTCATATTCTATTGTCTTTCTTTAAACCACCTATGCTACTCTAAATCATTCAATTTCTACATAAATTGATTGTCGTTACCTATTTCACACGTACTTTACCACACTTCCAACAAATGTTGATGTTATTCAGTGTGCTCGGTTAGCTTTCATATATTTTGTCAACCATATGAAATGAAGTATTGATGGCGCCCCTAGAGCTTATCCGCCCTTTGACAATTCTTTTTTTTTTCGTGTTGCTGGGTGTCAACCCACCCACATCACCAGACAAACCAATGTGTACTTGATGTGGTTGTCAGTTTCGTCGGAACAGTTAGTAGGATTGGGGTACTTACTACTAACATAAACCCCAAAATTGGTAGATGGGGCTCCTTAGCCTTGGACGGCAATCATTCTAGACAAGGAAAATAAACATAAAAATACTGCTACCTCGTGGCTATAGCTCATTCTAAGAACAGACAAGGAGGAGTAAACTCGGAAATCAAATCCAAAGATTGTGTTGTTGGAAATGCGTGGTCTATTAAGATACATTTGAGGTGTGTAAGGTTGTGTGGTGGGGTGTTAAAATGAAGTCCTATCGTGCTATGGGCTGATTTGAGTTTTATCGTGGATTTGTGGTTATTCAATCTTATTCTAAAAGATGTAGATGTTTATATATATATAATATATATATATATATATATATATATATATATATATAAGAGAGAGAGAGAGAGAGAGAGAGAGAGAGAGAGAGAGAGAGAGAGAGAGAGAGAGAGAGGGGGGGGTAACAGTGTCAGCGACAGAAATTACCTAACCGAGAAATTAACTACACTGTCCTTTAGCCACAGCATTAAAAAAGTATTGACACTTTTTATGTGGGCAATAGGGTCGAGACAATCATATAGATGCTAGGTCTTGATGTAGCCATTGGAATGGACACTCAGACTCTCCGTCTAGCCTAAGTAAGGCCCAAAGTTGAGTGTTGCATGTCATGCACTGCTCAGCCACAAGGGTTTCATCCTAAAACATTACGGTTCGCCTCCAACGACCTAAAAGTGGCACATTGGGAA
>CM042141.1:46424382-46429382 GCA_023376005.1 Doryteuthis pealeii | reverse complement strand
CTTTAGGTCACTGAGAGATCAAATATCCGGAGAAGGTGCACATTCTCTCCTGATGATGCCAAGCATTTGTAACACATCATTTTTTTTCTTCAATATATCAAATTCACACTGTCGGATTAATTTATATAAATATATATATATATAACGGTGCACATTCTCTCCTGATGATTCCAAGCATTTGTAAACATCATTTGTGTTTTCAATATATCAAATTCACACTGTCGGATTAATTTCCTTTTATTTTCCCATTATATATATATATATATATATATATATATATATATATATATATATATATATATATATATATATCGTCAGTGGGTCTCTTGCTCTTGTTAGTGAATTTGTTCTTCGTCCACTGATCAAATAACAGACACTCTTTGTATTTTCATTAATCCATATCTTGAATTTTCTTCTGCATTTAGCATAGTTAGTTGGTTGGCTTTTTGGTCGGTTGGTTGACTGGGTAATTGGTCTTACAGCATGCCATCCTTTGTTGGCTCATGTTAACCCGATGGCAGTTTAACAATTAAGGTCTTCAATTACATAAGGTACACAGATGTATTATTTCAATCGAACATAATGAAAATATTAAAAGAAAGAAATTAGATGGAGAGAGAAAGAGAGAGTTAAATCAAGATTATTATGCTTTTTACATATTGAATTATTTAGCAATAACCTTTAAGTAAACATATCGAATGTTTTGATAATTGAATTATCATACTGTGGTATATCCAGAGATCCAGTACGAGAGGAATCACGGGATCGGAGCAACGGTCCGCGTGCTCGCTCGAACGAGCGGCGGTACCAAGCTGCCTCCGCGCGATAACGGCTGAAAGCCTCTTAGCCGGAACCGTGACCGGTGTCGCCACGGTATTACGAAAGGCGTCTCTTTTCGTTCCGCTGGAGCCTGCCATAGCGGTCGTCTGTCGCTAGTAGCGGCGGCTGTTGCGTTCGGCGGGGCGGTTCGCCGTCTCCGTTGGGTGTGTAGACTCTAAATGTTGTATCCTTGAGGTGGAAAAAGGAATACATAGAGAATACAGGATGTGTGAATATGTATTTATTCAACACTTAACATAGAACAAAGAAGTAGTACAAATCACAAGACAAACGTACAGATAAGGAGGTTTAAATGGTTGGAGTTGACGCAGTAATTTCGTTCGAATAAATTCCGACCTCAATCACTGCTGCGTCGACTCTTAAATGCTTCTGGGTCAGTCCATCTTGTAGGGGTGTTCACTCCTCTACAATACTAAAAGTCTAGTATTATCTGCGTTATTCGGACTATTGTCCCCATCTTCATTGTTATTTGTACAACGTTTCGGCCGATATATCTGTACTGGGCTGTTAAGTAGACCTAGCATAGAAATGAATACAATATGGGAACCCATAATTAAAAAGGCCAGATCAGATTGAAAAAAAAAGACAATATGAGTCTAAGTAAAAAATCATTCATAAGTAAAATAGGTAGATATTCTAGCCAAATCAAGACATTAGGTTTATAAGTTCCCAAAATCCAGACTCAATTGGACACATGGCCGAGTGGATTAGACAGTTAGGTTAAAAACAGTTCTAAGTGACAGTTATCTCTGGTACCTGAGTGAAAGCAGTTAGAAAAATAATTAATTAACACAACTCCTACCCCAGCTATGGTTAGCGGAATGAGGGCAGGATACCCACGTGGACTAAATAAAGGGTTAGGTTCAAAGTTCCGTGATGGCTCCCGAATACGACAAGAAAGTACCCGAGTTCGAAAAGAAGGTTCCCGAGTCCGAGAAGGTAGCCGAGCCCGACAAGAAATACCTGAAGAAGGCCGGAGGGTATATCGGCCGAAACGTTGCACAAATAACAAGGAAGATGGGGACAATAGTCCGAATAACGCAGATAAGACTAATCTTCAAGCCCCATCTCAAACATTCAGAGAAATACTAAAAGTCTAATTTTACATTTTATTCTACAATATTATGGATTAGGTCCGTCAAAGCAATTGGTTGTCTGCAACGTCAGCGAAAACAATTAGCGAATAAAATCCGTCAACGTTGCATCGAATTTCATGGAGGTAATCTTGAGCAATATTCATAAAAATAAACAAACAATAATAATACATGTTTAAGTAAATAGCAAAATAAAATAATAAATGAGGATGACCGATGAGAATTTAAAGAAAGAAAAAAACAGAATAAAGACGATAAGTTTATTTTGGAATTGAGACAGCGATAATGGTTGTCGATATGTACTTGGGCAGACATAAGTCCATAAACATTGACCTCTTAGAAAGGAAATCAGAGAGAGAGAGAGAGAGAGAGAGAGAGAGAGAGAGAGAGAGAGAGAGAGAGAGAGAGAGATGGGGTAATAAAAGATAATGAAAGAGTTGGGAAATCGTAACACAGAAGGAAATAAAAGAGAGGGGTAAAAGAGAGAAAGAAAAGAAGACAATTAAAGAGAAACCAATAAAAAGAAAGAAATAAGGAAATAAAAGAGAGGGTAATGAAAAAGAAAGACAGAAGGAAACAAAAGAGAGGGGGAAAATAAGAAAGAAGTAAATAAAAGAAAGATGCAGGAAAATTAATAAATAAGGAAATAAGAGAGAAAAGAAAGAAGGAAAGACATAAAAGAGATATGAACTAAAAGAAAGAAGGAAATAAAGTAAAGGTAATCAAAAGAAAGATAGAAGAAAATAAAAAGGATGTGAGCGAAAATAAAGAAACAAGGGGAAAAGAGAGAAGAGAACGAAAAGAAAACAATAAAGACATAAAGAAGGGGTAAAACAAAAAGAAAGAAGGAAAGAAGGAAAGAAAAAAAGAAAGAAAGAAAGAAAGAAAGAAAGAAGTGAATAAATTAGAGGTTAACGAATTGAAAGAAAGAAGCATATGAAAGAGAATCGAATGAAAACAAAAAATGTATGTAATAAGGAAAGTATGAATGAGAAAAATATAAAGAAAAAATAGAAGAGAGGCATGAACGAAAAAAAAATAACGTATGGAAGAAATAAGGTGAGAAAAAAAGTGAAAAAAGAAGGAAAAAAAGAAAGAACTAATCAATAAAAGAAACGAATTGAAGTAGGAAATAAAATTGATTTGAATGAGATAAAAAAAAATGAAAAAAAAGCGTTCATGAAAACAGAAAAATGTGTAAGAAACAACAAAAAAAAAACATAGAATAAATAAATTAAAACATTATAGAAAGAAGAATATATTAAAAAAAGCAGAAACTGAACTTTTGAAATGGTCGGACTAAGAAAGAAAAAAAATAGATTAGCTATAATTATGGTTGTATTTTTCCTCCATTTTTTTCTCCTTTTTAGTTCTGCTTAAAAGATCTGCTATATCCCGTACAAGGAGCGGCTACCCAGCGTTGTCTGGGTAGAGGGGGGGGGGGTATAAAAAGTTAGTATGGCAGATCCATTGATCATTTTGGTCTTACATAAGTAATTTATTGTTTAGCCCCGAATACAACCAATGACATCCCTCCTCTTACTATTCAAATCCTAATTTTAAAATATCTTTCCAGATATAAATAAAATCTTCATATTTTGCACGAAAAGCAAATTCTAGTGATAGAGAATATATATATATATATATATATATATATATATATATATATATATATATATATATATAATTAATATACCAAACTTATTGGTAAACCCTGCAATAGTTTGATTGTGAAAATATACTACCAAACATCAACCGGGGACAATTTTTTTGGAAAAAAAAAAGACCAAGATAATCGTACCAACAAAAAAAATAATCTATTGGTAAAATATTTTGGTCAAAAGAAAAAACAATTTATACGCATATATATATATATGATTTTTATATTCATATAAAACCGCCAGGAGACTAAAGCTAATAAGTAAAAAGTGCTCAATACCTAAGTAGAGCAAATAATATATATATATATATATATATATATATATATATATATATATATATATATATATATATATACTTTATTATTAATTGTTTTACTTTAGTAGTTTACCCCGGACATACCCCCAGACATACATACACACAAATTATATTTATGTATGTATAGATCGATGTATTTTATTTGATAACCTCTAAAACTCTAATTTTATCTTTTATCTTACTATGTTATGTATTAATTTAGTTATAGCACTTGGTTGTCTGCGACGTCAGCGTAGATATTTAGCCAATCAAATCCCCTAATGTTGCATATATTCTAAAACAAATAAAAAACAAATGAATGGACGAAAAAGTAATTGAAAAAGATGGAAAGAAATAACATAAAAAAGCTATCCAATCAAGAGAAAAAAGTGAAAGAAAAATAAATACGAAACAAAAAAACAACCTTTGCGTACATTTGAGGATGAGGAATTTTTTCTTCTCTTTTTTTAAAAAAACTTTCCCATACGGTTATTTATTTTGCAAACACACTATCTGTAGTTTTCCGAACAATTCATCATTAATTCATATTCTGGCGAGGAGCGGTTTGAATCCGTGTTGTTATCCACCAATTTCGTTTTATTTTGTAGTTCTAAGTGATTCCGAGTTTGACTTTCTTCGGAAATGAAATGATAGCCTTTCGTCAATTTGTCTATTGCATGTGTTAATTCACTAGATACTTTAATCGAAGAAATATGCCGTCAAATTTCCTTTTCTTCCCCCTCTACCCAGACGATGCCGAGTAGCGGCTTCTACTCATCAATATAGAAAGTGTTTTGTCTTTACCCTCTTCTTTTCTACTTTTGATTGTTTTTAACATTTCATCTTTGTAAAGTGTCCGAGTTTGATGTCTAGTTGATTAATTTCTTCAGTATGTTTATCTGTAATTTGGGGAAGAGTTCCAAGGAGTTTCTAAAAACATTATGTCCACTTAAGAAGTATATCTTCTTGGCTGGCCGCTTTGTGCATTGATCTCGATATAGTATTCTTACCACTGACTTCGTTTACAGCCAGTCATACTAATTGAGATTGCTTATCTTCTTATGAATTTTGATTTTATTCATCTGGATTCGAGATTTTCTATTTTTGTTT
>CM042141.1:46404382-46421882 GCA_023376005.1 Doryteuthis pealeii | reverse complement strand
TTAATTCAAATTACCAATTAGAGAGCTCATACCAAATTTTGTTAAGTATCTGGCAGCCATCCTTAGTTCCAGATGTAGTGAATAAGTAAGCAAGCCAATAAGAATCCGGTGTTATAGTATTCTTTGTAAGTCCGACGTCCAAGAGAATCCAAGTGTCAATGACATAAGTTTAGAATGGTGCCTCTATTAATACAGCAGAAGCAGCAGCAGCAGTGCCAGTGATTGGACAATAAAAATGCCTTCGGTGGTCACGTAGTAGTCAACGGGTCTATATTTAGGAGTGACCGTTTGCCTCATGCCTTATATCAAAAACTCTCAACAAATTTATGGGAGCATATATTACTAAGTCATCCACGGACACGTATTTCGGCGTTTCACGCCTCTTCAGTGTGGCTAGACATATATCTTATATATAATATATATAATCTTTTAGCCCGATATCTTATCCCCTTGTCCACTGACAGCTGTAGATATATATATATATATATGTGTGTGTGTATGTATGTATGTGTGTGTGTGTGAGAGAGGTGTCAGCTCGCTCAAAGCGCTATGGGTAGTATCTAATCCTGTACTACCTGTATCATGGGTCATCGGTGACTAATCATGTACTCCACAAAATTTGTGTGGTGAGAGTGTTAAAAACAAACCTGTCAACGGGTGAAGGAAGATTTTCGCTCAACGGCCATCTAGCATGTAATATAATGTGAGGGCTTTATATTTTAAAGCCTGAGCAAAATTATCATGGGCCTTACCAAGGCACCGACTCTCCAATGTGAGAAGGAAAACTCATTAAACCAAAACCTACTAGTTGTATGGTAACCGTTCGTTAAATAAGAGATAACTACTTTTCTTTAAAGAAATAACAAAAGACTTAGAGATTTAGCATTATAGTCTATTTCAGGGAGCTTAGACTATAGCTTAGACTATAATGCTAAATCTCTAAGTCTTTTGTTATTTCTTTACTTATATATTTGCTCCGTGACTCTAACATTAAGAGCACACATTGAACTCTCAAACTGGGACGGTTTTTTTTTAAATAAAACTCTTGTGTCGTAAGGAAGATTTCTTCTCTGGACTTTTGGATTATATATATATATATATATATATATATATATATATATAATCTTCATTTAACTCTCTCTCTCTCTCTCTCTCTCTCTCTCTCTCTCTCTCTCTCTCTCTCTCTCTCTCTCCTCTCTCACTGTTTCTTACTTTATTTCCTTCATTTGATCTTTTTATTATGTTCGATTGAAACAGATTAGCGTTATCGATTCCGCTCGCTCACCCCCTCTCTCTATATTCCACCTACTCTTTCTTATTATAATTTTTTCTGTGTGATATCTACTTTTTATTCCCTTTCTTTCTGATAAAAATGGAATGGCCCCTTATTTAGCTCAGGTGAAGACATTCGTAAGAAATAAGAATTCGGCGCATAAGCAACACCAACTAATCAGGATTTACATTTTTTCCATTTCATCTTGGACAATGTAGAAGGTCTCAGTTTTAAACAGAGGATGTTGTAAGATGATAACGATCGTACAAATAAGGAACGGGAATACTATTATATTAATTGCTAAAGAAGAAGACGAATATCTGTTAGAAAATGGTGGACAAAAACTTTTTTAAAAATATTTCATCTCGGCTGTTAATGCACTTGATACCATAATCCATAATTTCCTATCGGATTATCAGACTTAGATTATCTCTCGACGGGGAGAGCGTTTAGCTGGAACAGGTGTCACGTTGAAGTCATCACGCGGGAGGTGGTGTACTGGCCCGTGTAATAAAATTGCATACGTGCAATTCCATGGGGATTAAGTTACGTTATCTCTATTCCCGTGACGCACCGCAAATCTCGAAAACAAAAATATGTTGGTAGGTAGTTACTACTGTATTATGGAAAATTGCTAAAGAGATGAAGCTGATGGAAACCTTATTGAGTAGACCGGAGTACAGGAGTACAAACGAGGCCGGTATTGATTTCAGCTCAGGGGGTAATTTCCTTGTACATCAGAAAGTGAACGGTAGAGTATATCTATGTATCAATCTGGGACAGCATTAGTTATATGGATTTCTGGAAATGGAAATGTTGTGGCACGTTTTCTTAAGAGGTTTTTGGTGAGTATATTAGTCACCGTATCTTTTTTTTCTGTTCGTTACCGTTCGTCTAAATAAGAGATAACTACTTTTCTTTAAAGAAAATAGCCCAAAGAATTATTTCAGTAGAACGAACAACACTTGAAACGATAAGGATTCTTCGCTAAATTATATGAAGCTGTAAAACAGTCTAAGATAGATCAACAACAAACACAATCCCAAAAAAAGAAAATATACAAATGTTTTGAACAGTAGAAAAAAATGCCTAAAACTTTGAGTTAAGTCAAAGATACTCTACCAATCTATATATCAATACTCGTGTTTCTTATTTGTTTGACATTTGTCATCTTGAAAAACTATCTGTTTAAAAATGAAACCGTCCAAATAGTCCAAGATGAAATGCAAAAATGTAAATCCTGATTATCGGGTGTTGCTTACACCTGAAGGACTACTCATCAATTTCCTGTAAGTCTGAATGTGTCTACAATAAAAGTGTGTACTTTTACCCGGCAGATAATATTTTGTAATGAGACAATTTGAAAAAGAATATCTATAAAACTAATAGACATATCTATATATTAATCATTCTGTTTCTTAAAAGTAAGACCATTATCATCTTGCACCACCCTCTGGATAAATATGAAACCGTCCAAATCATCCAAGATGAAATGCCGATTATAAATCTGGTTAGGTAATGTTGCTTATCTGTCGAATGCTATTTCTCATGAGTGTTATTACCTCAGCTAAATAATGGGCCATTCTATTTTATTATGAAAAAAGAAAGGGAAGAAACGGATATGCTACACAGAAGAAATGTAATAAGATACAAACAAAGATAGAAACAGAGTAGGGGAAACATAGAAAGGGCTGAGGGCACGGAAGCGATAACGCCAATCTGTTTCAATCGAACATAATGAAGAGATGAAGAGAAGGATAGAAAGGAAACTAGACTGAGAGAAAGAGTTAAATCAATACTATTATTATTTTTTCCAAATTGAGGTACGTTGCAATACCTCTTAAGTAAACGTTATAATAAATAAATTATCATACTGTGGTATATCCACAAGTCATGTTAATCTTGTATTAATATTGTAAATATTCTGTTCAGAGGTTGTCTATTTTTCTTCTTTTTACTAAGATTAATGTGAGAAGATAATAAGAAGGGTGGGGACTTCCAAGGAGGCATAAAAACACAGAATGCAATTATTACGAATAAAACGTAAACACCCTCAGGATTTGAACTCAAATCACCGATTCCATTTTCAAAACAGTATGTTAAGTGCCCCTCTCTATGTGAGTGTGCGTATCTGACGGGCGTTACAGATATTTCCCCCCTTTCCGCTAACTTTGACTCATTGGCGAAATTTTCGTGAAATTAGAGAAGATTGTGTTGCACTGATTTTTCCACGTGTGTGTCTGGATGTATAAAAAAAAAATTTCTTTAAAAATCAATATCTTTTTACTAAAGATCAAACACTCCGTCGTATGGATGTACGTATTTGTCACAACTACAAAGCAAAAAAAATCGTCGATGTCTCAGCTATTGTAATTCTCTTAGTCATTTAAGTGCATTTCTCAATGAAAATCAAGTATGGTCCTGTTTTTAATTACGTTTAAAGTTCGCCAGCCTTTTAGCGAGTGTGGAGTATAAAGGCCCCTCGGCGTTCGTCATGTTTCGTCATCGCTCTTAACTAATCACGTGAAGCACCAGCTGACGTAATTGAGGGGAAAGAGGTTAACATGGGGGAGGGATTTTCAGGAAGAACTCGGTTAACCTTGTACTTTACGACTTAGGATTCGTCGATTTGTCCGCGTTGCCCCCTTCATTCAAACACATGGTGATTAAAGCATATTGATACATGAGTTGATGTGTACACACATGCACGAATATGCATGTTCTCTCGTGTGTAAATGTATGTTAGCTGAATGTACTCGATTCTAGCCAATGAGTGTAAGTACTCTTCAAACTTTTGAGAACCTGCGTAAACATTTAGGCTTTTAAATTACCCTAGATTTTGGCATGAGTTCTCTTATACATAATCAAGCAACTTAATCAAATTAGGATTAAAGAAGGAGTGTCACGTAAATTATATATATATATATATATATATATATATATATATATATATAAAGATAAATCTAATGAGTTAGACGAACCTACTAAGATTTTTGCTTAATGCTCTTCAGGGCAAAGATCTGACTTAGAGTCAGATCTTAGCCCTGAAGAGCATTAAGCGAAACTTTTAGTAGGTTCGTCTGACTCATTAGATTTATCTTTATTATTTGCTCTACTTAGGTATTGAGCACTTTTTACTTATTAGCTTTAGTCTCCTGGCGGTTATATTTTTACAATCAAACTATTTGCTGGGTTTTTTCTCACCGCGAGGATTTACCAACAAGTTTGGTATATTATATTATATTATATTATATATATTATAATATATATATATATATATATAATATATATATATATATATATATATATATATATATATATATATATATATATATATATATCAACAAAATTTCGTTTAAATAACATATTTAGACAAACATCTCCGAACCAATTTCTGTTAAATTTCACATTATTTGAATCAGGATCCAAAAGTTACTTCCCTTGCACCAATCATATTTTTTTTATATAAAAGTTAATTACTAAAATTAATCACAAATATTTCTCTTGGTAGAATCCGTAAAAATTAGTATGAACATGATATATGCCCTCTGAGAATTTTTGTTTAAATCTAACATATTTATATTTCTTACTAAAAATCACTTACACCTGATTAGGTGTCACATGCTCTTTGAGAATGTTTCCTTTAGAATTTTGAATATTCGCTTTTTCTTAAAAAGTCCGGTATGAATTAATCCAGTCATAAAACGGTCACAATTTTCATAAACTGTTTTTATATTTAACACAACACAATATGCTCTGAAGACGATTTTTAACAAATCGAAATATTGAAATATCAGCAGAATAAAGAACTTTATTTGAACAACATCTGTGTGTTTCATATTATCTTACCCCTATAATAATGGACTCTCCCGTCGATTTTCGTCGTATGAGGGTTCATACACACAATGAACATCCACAACGTTTGTTTGTTTATCGTGGTGAAGGCTTGTGTTGGACCATCCACACTTTTGGCACAGTCGATACGAAAGAATTGGTGCATCAAGGGTTGCCACAAACCAATCAACGACGACCTCAGGAATTTTGAATTCAGAGTTATCCTCTCCTAGACTGGTTACCTACCCAAGGCTGAAGGACCCAGTCTCCCTACTATTTAACCCATAGCTGGAGGGAGATATATGGATTCATACCTTTCTCAAGGGTATTAGCGCTATGTGTAACAGCTTCGTCTAGGAATCTTACACCTAAATATATATATAATATATATATATACTAGCAATACCCCCCCGTACGTAAGTATGGAAGGTTTAAATGTAATGAAAATATGAAATATAAAAAGGCATACAAAAAGATTAACACTTGTTTTAATTATATTTTAATTGATCTCAATATAAAATCATTCGTAGGATTGATTTTGTTACACTTGAGAATAAAACAATAAGATTAGAGTTCAATAACATGAAATAATTCTTTATCAAACCCAGTTTTGTTAAAACCAGTATGTAAATTAACACCGTCATCTATAATGAAATCCTTTATATCTTAGTTATATATAAAACACATTGCCGAATTATAAACGCATTAATAACATGTGCTCTGTGAGTGTAAGTGTTCATGTTTCGGTACGTAGTTTTGTATTTGACTCAGTGCTGCAATAAATAGTATTATTACATAGTTTATTTTATTTTTATTATTCATTCTTCATTTCCAAACTTTTGTCTCGATATCATTACTCAACAATAAAGCATACTTTTTTTTTTCTCGTCAGAATTATCTGACTGGATCTCTCAAGTTTTAAATGATGTTGCCATTTTAAGAATTAAAAAAAAATATTGGAATATTTTTTATCCGAAAATATTTTATTCTTTCTTATTGCGCTGCATTTTTTAAATAAATTAATTAATCAAATTAATGTTAATCATTTTTGAATTGATTAGTCATAACTATGACATGCTTAAACTTCGGTACAATGACCTTCAAAATAAGAATGATATCAAAGATTAATCTATTTTCATTCTGAAATAGAGAAAAGCATACCCGGTATTTTTCAGTTTTGCAAATTCAAGAAAACTTTTCGGTATTAATGCAGAATAGGGCACTACAGGTAATATCATTAAATTAAGGATAAAAAGAATTAAATTTCACGGAAATGCCGAAAAACATTTCAGACGTTAGGATTAGTTTAGGATAAGTGTTAGGATTAGTGTTAGGGTTAGCGTTAGGCTAGTTTGTGATGTTCTGAAATCTAATTAAATTTATACGTAAAATACGATTCTAATGATATTATCTCTTGCCCGCTATTCTGTATTTGTATCAAAGTTCCTTGTGAAGTCTTATTGAGTCTCTTGAATATATTCATTTTTATTGGGTGTATCATTCATTTTGTATTGGATGTATCTCAGTCATTGATACACTGCTATATCGGTACTGGCTATACGTTGACTGGAGAGGGAAACATTAAATTATATCTCGACTTTTAGCATTTTGCAAATGTCATTATTTTTTATCACCATTCAATCTCTAAAAGGATAACAGGCATTACGTGCGGAGTAAGCTTCATCATTTTTTTAAGAACATATCACCGATGACATCTTACGATCCTCCTCACCACTTAGTGATCTGCAGAGATGCTGATAGGTACGCGTCCTGAGTCACTGACGCAGAAAACTCAAAAGGACACAGAAAAATCATATCCATGTGTTCCAGTGTTTTTTTCCTCCAGCCCGCCCCTTCCCCATCATTTCCAGGTAACTGTAAATACATTTCAATATTTTATTGGAAACGAATAACATTGTATGAGGTACAAGGTGGGGTGAGACGGCTTTAGATGTTCATAGATAAAAACTGCAATTTATTACAAAAAACTTTAGTTGAGACCCATCAAATTTCAAATTAAATCCGAGCGTCCCTAGATGCACTAAATTAAGAAGCTATCGGCATCACTGGATCTGTTTCCCGAGTGCCATATCATATTACAGCTAGTGCAGTGGATGAGATGTTGGAATCTGTTTGCTCCCAACTCGCTAGTCATTTGCTTCACGAAACATATTGCGTAGTAATCTCTTGAGGAATGCATATGAATTCAACGTTTCGTAGCCCTGGCTTGTAATTGGGTGTTTACGCCCTTTTCAGAGATTCAGGTTCTCCCCAGGAGTAAATATTGGCATAACACAATCTTCTTATCTCCGTTAAGACTCCAAAAAGATAAAGCTTGAAATTATCGATCAGAAAAACCTACTGTTGTGCGATAGTCAACCAGCTTGTCTCACAGAGCAGTTTATATATGTACTGATGTTAATTCCCACTGAGTGCCACGCAACTTTACTGCCAGAGTAGACAGACTTGCTACATAATTGGATTAATTTGGTAAAATGTGTTTTAATCTCTTTGTACACACACAACACACACACACAAACACACACACACACCACACATTATATATATTATATATATTATATATATATATATATATATATATATATATATCAGATAGGTTTAGGGGTACTCATATTAATATTTGTCGAATTATTTAGATTCTTCGGACTATTGTCCTCATCGTTATTGTTATATACTAAACGTTTTGACCGATGTGCCCTCTGACTTTTTTCAGGAGTTTCGTGTCTAACTCGGAAACCTTATCTTGAGAACCTTCTTTTCGAATTAGGGATTCTTCTCTTCGAACTCGGGAGCTTTCACGGAACTTCTAAGCGAATCCTTTATTAAATCCCCTGGGGTAGACTCTTCTCATTCCGTTAACCATGGCCGGCTACAATATCAAGCTACGTTAAGAATTCTGTGTTATTATCACCCTTGACTAGGATTGAACCTGAAATCAACACTTAGAACTATATTAACTCAACCCTTATATCCGTTGCGCCATGTCTTAGCCGTAGTCATTAGTTTAGTTGAGTTTTTGTTACAGCACCGTTCTAGGTAAGCCGTAGTTAGTTGGTTGTGGGTTTGTTTAAGGGTTGTTTAGAGTTATGAAAGTTTATTTCTGCTAGCAGCCTATCGGCTGCATTGGTATCAAAGGGTGAAGCTTGTCAGAGATTGCATTTATCTCGTCGGCTCCCTTAGTTGTTATCCTGGTGATAAAGTTAGTTGCTATCAGCCTTCATGGGTCAAAAGATAGCAATCTCTCTTGAGAAGCGGGGAATGGTAGAAGTCCGTCGTGGGTTTTTCTATCCGTAAGCCAAGTTCGTATTTTGTCCAATTGACTGATATCTTTCTTGATATAAATTCCTCTCATTCTATTTGTTCTTAGCATTTCACTTCTTTTATTTTTATCGTCACTTAGTCGGGTCATCCTTTCTATGGTGTGAGTCGGCTACATAATACTGTATTTTCTTATCAAAAAGGTTTACCAAGTAATAAATGATTGCTATTTTAAGCTGAATTCAAAAATACTATTCATTGTGTTTGTTCTGATCTGTGTTTTAAGATGAACTTGAATACTTCACTACAAGTTGTACATAATAATGACACCTATTCAAAAGCATATAGACTCTTTTTGTTACAAATTAATACGTATAACTGCTCTACACGTCTAAGGTAAAAGCTTGTATCTTACAAAATTGATCTGATTAGAGAAAAATGAATATGATTTTTCCAGTCAGCGTAAAATATTATGCCTTAGAATCCGCTATTGTATATGAGGAAACTAACAAGTACAATCCCTACGTGTCAGTGTCGACCTGTGAGTAATGACAATGACGAGGTACTCCACACTCCCTAAAGTTTATCAGAATCAATTTAGTATCATAAAACAGGACACCTACTTTCGGGAAAGTTCTTATCCCCTACATGGGAAACAGTCGAATAGCGAGAGATATTAGACTTACTAGTACAAAATAAAAAACACCCTCGGGCGATTTAAAAATTGATTTTTGAAACATATTGCCTGAGGGGTGGGAGTAAAAAAAATCAATGTCAGCGAGTTTGTACCCTAAGTAAGTAAAATCATCAAATTCATTAAAGGAATAAAAATAAAACAATTTGAAATGTAAACTTTAAATATGTATTAATTTGGTTTGTTTGGTTTGTTTTGTTTTACGGCATATCAACCTCAGTGGGTCATTTAATGCCGATAAAGTTTTGAAATAAATCAATTCTTAATGGATAATACAATTTTTTTATAAAACATTTTTCTATTTAACCCATAGATGGGAAATATGTATTAAAATAAAACAAACTATATATAGATATATATACTAGTCATGTATTTATCAAAACTTGTTTTAAAAAACAATGAGGACTGTCTAATGTTGCATGTTCAAATTTTGAGTGTATTTATTCTATTATGTATTCATGTATTTATTCGATTTTGGGTAATGTGACGTAGGCAGTGATGTAATTTTTGTTAAAGACAAAAACCGGAAGCGAATCTCCATTGTTAATGGATTCAGCCAATCAAAATGAACAACTCGTTTGTTTAATCATTATTGTGTTAACTTCTTTTTTAAATTTTAACAGCAGATTATGAACAATCATTCGCTTATGTTTTAAGAAAGAAAATGAGGAAGAGTGACATATTAAACCAAATCGCAGGCCAGTGTAATTAAAGAGGCGTTGTCAAGATTTAGTGAAGCAAATAGTGACACAAATTTATGATTTATTACATTCACTGATTTCTTTGTACCTTGTAGTTGAAAGATAAACGGCCCGGGTGAGTTGAGATGAAAATAAAGAAATTGAAAATTAAAAGATGAAAGAAAATATAAAAATTAATTATAAATTACGGTGCCCCATTTGTTAAGTGTTTGAACGCCATCCTTGGCCAGTTGAAAAGGACTTAAAGTAAGTAAGTCCTGAGCTATAAAATAGCTATGGAATCCTTTGGTAAGTAAATAAGTCCTATCCTGCGTAGTGCTAAAGGTCCAGTGATTTACTCCTATGTTCCGTCGTCCACGAAGGTTCAAAGTAGTTATGCGTAGTTATGACCAGAACAGCCGATATAAATATTATTACAGCAGCAGAGCACCGCCAGTGATTGGCCAAGAGGTTGGTCACATGGTTGTCGGCGAGTCTATAGTAGAAGTGGTCATCTAGCACACACCTTATATTAAAAAACGTCAACATCATTTAGAAAGCAAAATAAAGAAATGTTTTTTATAACATTTACCAGGTTGACACAATTCTTACAAATAAGGTATTTTCTCCAAATTGTTTTCTGTCATGTTGGCTGGGTTGTTGAATATACCGACTGAATCTATGTTGAGGGTTAAGATCACCCCTCTGTGGGACCACATGACACCTATAAGTTTGTACCAATCTTATTGCCTTTATGACAAACCACCAATCCCTTTTATCATATATGTCTGTTAAGACGGTGGCTGTGGGTCTTAATGTCTTGGGTATGACGTTAAACTCTATCTGATTATGCGATTCCAGTTTGAAGCACTGGGAATGGGGAGCACCCGTTTCATCACCATTACTCCTTGAGTTGTAGAACCTGTTAAAGTCACATCTTTGGGTTAAATAGAAAAAATGAATTCAAAAAATGTGTTTAAAAAGAGTGAGTTTTAAAAAATTGAGTACCCATAAAAAATGAATAAAATAAAACGTTTTCGGCATAAAATAACCCAACAGGAGTAACAAGTCTTAAATCCAACCAACTAACCATCCACACTTCGCTACTTATAGGACTTATTGCTAACATTTATGAATTCGTCAGTGACTATGGATATACTTTTACTATATGAACTAGCAAATATATGCACCCTCCGGGTGCAAGTATTTAAGTTTAAATGTAATAAAATATTAGATTAAATCAGAAAGGCTAATGAAACTAATTAAGAATTCAGATAAAAAGATTTTAAACGGAGGGGGTATAATCGGAAAATAGAACAACTGAAACTTACTCTTTCATCACTTCCGTTTTTCAATGCTAAATTTTCCTAATTTAACTATTTAGTTAAAATAGGAAGTAAATAAGAAAATTACAGTTATTTCTTCTTGTTAATGAATTTCTTTTAGGATTTATTGAAGAGATTTTTACTCATATTCATTAAGATAAAACCAAACAATTAGAAATCAATAATACCAAGCACATTTTTATTCAAATCAGTTTTGTTTAACATCAATATGCAAATTAGCTTTACGTTTCCACTGAAAACTGGTATCTTGTTGTATATATAAATGCAATTGCATGTTATTAGTATTTAGGTAAGGCCAACAGTATTAATAATGTCAAACAGTTTTATTATTAATTGAGGTTTAAATAGAAATAGAATCATGGAGAATGTGACGTAAATAATTAAGGGAATTGTGACTTGAGTAGTAATATAGTTTCGGTTACAGACAGAAAAACACACAATCTCCATTATAATAAGATTTAACAAATTTATATCATTTTCGTTTTGCCCATCATTTTTAAAAAAGTTGCACCAAAGTTGTCTTTCTAAGCTAAGTGCAATCTTAAGCCTTATCATTTTTATAGAAATTATATTATATTTAAACGAAAATAAACCAGAGGAAGTAATCTATAATAAGGAAGGTGTGGATAGGAAATGGGCTCGGTGATCAGTGTTCAAATCCGTTTTGCGGCTGTTTTGTGTTCGAACAGTGAACTCAATTAACAAAGTTCAAATTTTAGATGAGGTTGTTTTGTATTTTAAAATCGACACGAAAATATCAATAATTGATAGTTTCCGTTAAAATTAAAAACGAAAATAATTTCAATAAAATGTACAACGGATTTGAAAAAAAAAAAAAATTTAAAAAAAAATTAAAAAAAACAGAAAGAGAAAAAAATAGTGAAATTAAAATTTCTGAAAACTGTATTTTTGTTTCTCAGTTGTATCATTATATAGTTACTTTATTTTTCTTCTTTTGTTTTTAATTTTCTCAATTAAAAAAGAACATGTTGCTAGAGATTTAATTTTTGTCATTTTCTTAACTTTAATTATGTGTAAAAAGAAGATTCCTTCTAAAAAGGGTAATTAGCAAATGTTAATATCAACCCTTTACTCCTACAGCCACTCCCTTAAAATTTTTTAAAATGGGCTTGCCCTAGTTTGTTAAATAACTGGAAAGGGAATCCAGTGCAAGTCTCTGAAGCAATCAATTACAACGTGCCACGTGGTGTTCAGTCATTGGCTGATGCATCCTGCAACAACAAGTGGATTTTATTGACCTTCGCTTCAGCTTAAAAAATCATCCTCAACATTTCTCAATCACAATAACCACAAAGAATAAGAAAAGAAAAAAATTAAAAATTAAAACTTTAAAAGGTTGGTTGGTTGGTTGGTTGGTTAATTGGATTTTACGGCATGTCAACCTGTGTTAGGTTAATTTATTCCGAAGACATTTTTTTCATTCACTCTTGATGGGCTCTCAATACTTTTAAAACTTAATTTTGTAAACACATTTTAAAACACATTTTTCCATTTAATTAATTTATGGGACACTAACAGGTAATACCACTCCAGTGCAGAATGGACCTGGGAGTAATGATGATGAAAGAGTACTCCACATACCTCACAGCTATAGAATTGTAACTTCAACATCAGGTAGAGGTTAACCATACACAGGACACTAAGACCCTCAACCACCGCCTTCTAGCACATATATGATAAAAAAGATTAGGGGTTTGCCATAAGGGTAAAAGGGTTGTGACAATCATATAGGTTCTACGGAAAGAAAAGGAAAAAAAATTCAATTACAATTGTTTTATTGATTACACCGTATAGAAGTGATACATCTATGTTCATCTGTTACTTCTTGATTCACTCATTTTTATTCATGAAAATTGTTACAAATGTTACACAGGGCAGCACCCTAAATCTTATTATAATTGAGATTCGGTGTCTGGCTGTCTGTAACTGAAACTACATCACTGCGTATGTCGCAATACCCTCTGGTATTGATATTTTTCTTTATTATTTTGAATACCTTCCCCGTTCAAGTTGGAAATGATACTTTCTGTATCTTTGATTTGTTACCAATTGTTTTTGTTTTTCATAATAAATCAATAAAGTCTAATTACAGTAAAACTACTATAACCATGAATTCCACTAGTTATTATTATTTTTACTAGCAAGAATATGCGCCCTCTGGGCATTATATTTTTTTAATATAATGAAATATATTAAATCAAAAAGACTAACGAAATTAAATAAAAACCCATAGAACAAGATTGCAATTATTTCAATTATATTCTAATTGTTTATTTATTAAGTCATTAATATGATTGATTTTAATATGTTGGAGAATAAAACAGAAATATTAGAGATCAATAACACCAAGTAATTATTTATTACACCCTATTTTGTTAAAACCAGTATGAAACTTAACCACACCATATATTTTATAAACCTTAATTTCTTATTGATATATAAGACACATTGCCGGATTGTAAAAACACTAATAAAATTAGTGGTCTTGAGGCAAAATTAACTCGGATTTTCATAGAGACATCGTTGATAAAAAATTTTATTCTATGTGTTAATGATTTTGTCTATAAACCAAAAACGCATTGATAAACTTACGCAATTCCATAGGGTAATGTAACGTAAGGAGAGGCGTAGTTTCGGTTACAGACACACATCGAATCTGCATAATGATAAGATTTACATTATATTTATCTTTTTTAATCTTTTCTGCTTTGATCTTTTTTGATCCAAATAAAATTTAACGACATATCCAACATCACATGAGACGGATATTGGATTGTGTTTTTTTTAATTGCTCCAAGCAGCAATCCCAATAGTTTTAGTATCTGTAGATTTTATTTGTATATTATGAAATAATACAAATAGTAATTGAATACAATAATAACATGAACACGGTCTCTGATCAAAGGACATCAATCCTCACAGAATCAATCAGAACTATTTCGTATTTCGTTATTTATATAGTAGATAAGATTTATCTGTCAAATCATCCCGTGGGTGGGAGGACCAAGGAAGAAAAGAAAAAAAATCCTAGCAGATAGTAACATAAAAAGTTAATTTACCCTGGTACAATAAAAATACACGTTCTATCTGAGTGTCGTCGGGAGGGGGGGGGGCTAAAGTCGGTATCAACCAGTCAGCGAGGGAGATTGTTTTTTTAGCATCTGAGGTGGAGTGCCACTCCTACCATGAGCTCCTTACTTTACCGCACAGATCCCTGTGATACTCATCAGTTGGCGAGTACCGGTATCGAACTAGGAACCTTGTGGTTTCTAGCCGAACGCTCTACCGACTGAGCTAACCCGGCCCTGACTGTAATTAGCTTTAATTAGCTCGGTTAGTTTTAACTGATCGTTAAAAAGGATGAAGATGCCGCATGGTTTGCGCAAAAAGCTTGGTCACTAATGGAACATAGCGATGACCTTTTATGCAATCAGATTATAAAAATGCAGAATAGACCTAAAAATAGAGAATGAATAAAAATTCCGACATGCAATGAACACGAAATTCAGATGAAAAAAATAATCTAATATAATCATAACAATGTGCTTTCATATAGGATTTTTTGTATATCCTTTTCTTACTTCTTACTTCTGGTCGTATTTTCTTCTGGCCTGCTTTGCTATTTCTTCATCTATCTTGGTCTAAGGTCTGGACTTTCTTGGGGACTTCGGGTCTGGTTTCTGTTACTATGTTCCTGCTGGCTGGTCGTCCTGGATTCATTTCTCAGTCTTGTTACCAAGACGTTCATCAACCACAAGAACATTACTTATACAAACTTTTATTTCCTTAACTATACATTTCATGTAACTAAATATCTGACTAACATAGCACGCGTGATTTCCAGTTTTAGGCAGGACCTAAAATGGTCGACTTCTCTGCCTGACGACTAACTGAAAAACTGGGGACTCTGGAAAAGGTCCCACGTGACTTCAAATATTTGGCGGGTTTCTGTAATTTTCCATAGAAGGACCCGGCCATGGTATGAAAGGGTCATCCCCTCAGAATTACAGGGGACCGACAATAATCTTATGCAACCGCATAGATTATGTAACAGATTGATTTTAATATTTTGTAGAATGAAACAATAATCTTAGATATTAATAACATCAATTAGTTATTTATTAAACCCAGTTTTGTTAAAACCAGTAAGCAAATTAACCACACCATATATTATGCAAAACTTTATTTCTTAATAATTTATAAGAGTCGCTGCAGGGTTTTAAACGCACTGATATCATAGGCTGTTTTTTATGCAAATCTAATTAAGATTTTCATAGATATATCGGTAATAAAAGAGATTTATTTTGCGTATTAAATATTTTTTACTTTAGATTAAATACTCATTGATAAACTTAAGTAATTGCTCTGGGTATTGTGACGGACTCCTATTGTCTATTATAATAAGATTCAAGCTTATTACACGAGACCGAATACAGTTTTTTTTACCAAACCTAAGTTTTAACTCAAGCAACATGCTCTCATTCGTTGCTTCAACATTTTCCATCAATTCTTTTGTATTCGGCCTTGTGTTCAACGAATCTGTAAGGCGTTAAATATAATTATATTACCAGTGAAACAACACCCGGCTCACTCACTTAGCCTTTTCTGCTCATTCAGAGCTTCTCAAAATTATGGATAATGTCTGAATAAATAAATACGTATTTCTCATCGATATCCACTTTAGGATCAGTTTCAATCCATCCTGTCCTCTATTCTTTGAAACGAACCCCACCCCACCCCACCCGACGCGTAATGATACATTGACCCCTTTTCCGTTCCCACTTCCACCCTCTGGTCAGATCACCGGTCGGTAATTTAAGATGTAATTTAAAATGGCCGCCTCTCCTTCTCATTTCAACGACAGCACATGGCAAAAGCTTCATCTACATCAGTCAGGATTTTATAACTTCATAAGGAAAAGAGCTTTATGGTCGCTAGTGAAAGTTGATTGATGGTAAATCGACGCTAGTTATATAATAATAATAATAATAATAATAATAATAATAATAAGAAGAAGAAGAAGAAGAAGAAGAAGAAGAAGAAGAGATAATACGAGAAGAGGGAGAAGAGAAGAAAAAGATGGATCAGAAGAAGGGGGAGAAAAAAGATGAAGGAGAAGAAAAAGTTGAAGAAGAAGAAGAAGAAGAGAAGAAGAGAAGAAGAAAGAAGAAGAAGAAGAAGAAGAAGAAAAATTTAGAAGGAGATGAAAAAGAAAAAGGAGAAGGAAAAAGATGAATAAAAATATAGAAGAAGAATGAGAATAAGAATAAATAAAAATATAGAAGAAGAAGAAGAAGAAGAAGAAGAAGAAGAAGAAGAAGAGAAGAAGAGAAGAAGAAGAAGAGAAGAAGAAGAAAGAAAAAAAGAAGAGAAGAAGAAGAAGAAGAAGAAGAAAAGAAGAAGAAGAAGAAGAAGAAGAAGAAGAAGAAGAAGAAGAAGAAGAAGAGAAAAGAAGAATGAAAAGAAAGGAGAAAAAGAAAGAAAAAGAAGGAAAAAAATGAATAAAAATATAGAAGAAGAATGAGAATAAGATAAATAAAAATATGAAGAAGAAGAAGAAGAAGAAGAAGAGAAGAAGAAGAAGAAGAAGAAGAAGAACTTTGAAAGACCTGAATGAGTCGGAGGGAGTATTCATGGTGGAAGTAATAGCGATATCAATGCTGATAGCAGCGACCACTATGGAGGTGTTGGAGTAAGATGGGAATGAAGAATACGATAGATATATAAATGGCTTGTATGTATAAATAATTCATATCATTGAAATACAATTTTGGGTGTGGGAGAGTAGTAGTAGGATCAGCATCAGCATCAGCAGCAGCAGAAGAAGAAGAAGAAGAAGATGAAGGAGAAGATGAAGAAGAAGAAAACAATTCGAGCTCTTTAACCTTCGCTTGACACCCGGTCTATAAAGAACCACGGATTTCAAACCTGTTAATATATAGAACGTATCTTTAATGCTTTCACTATTTTTACTTCTTCCTTCAGTTCGTGAAGCTTAACATACGCTGACCATGTCCCTCGCGTAGTGGTTAGAAACCCAACCAAAGTCCGCGAGGGATACAGTCAGCGTATTCTAAACTTCGCTAACAAAGCGAAAAAAGTAAAAATAGAAAATACATGAAAGATACATTATATATATATATATATATATATATATATATATATATAATATCAAACCCCTCAACGTGATCTGTATGTGGTACAAGGTCAATTCTTAAGTGCTATTTAACAGGTTTGAATTCTGATTTCCCCTTTTTGACCGGATGCCTTTTGAAGGTTAAAGCGCGCGGATTGCTGGACAGTGAACAGTCGGAAGGACACCTGCAAACAGCATCGACAGAATTTGAGTTCGTGTAACGTAATTAAACGGTCT
>CM042141.1:46394382-46399382 GCA_023376005.1 Doryteuthis pealeii | reverse complement strand
CCTCGTACCCCACTTGTACAAGGTCAGGCACAAGGTCCTATTAACGTGGGACCACCTACAAGCCGAGACTCATTGGTGGCGGGTTAAAAAATTGCGGTGATCCCCTCGGCATTCCTCCTCAGCCCTACCATAAGTATGTAAAATCGTCAAATTTATTAAAGGATTAAAAAAAAAGAAAGAAAGAAAGAAAGACAATTTCAAATGTAAACAGTTCCGATAACTTTAAATATTATATTAGAATAAAACAATCTATATATAAATATATAACGCCGGGCATCTATTTAGTGAAACAATGGGGATTGTCTAACGTTGCATGCTCACATTTTGAGTATATTTATTCTATGTTATGACGTTGGATTATGTGTTGGGTAATGTGACGTAAGCAGTGACGCAGTTTTTGTTACAGACAAAAAGAGAGCGAATCTCCATTATTAATAGATTTTCAAATAGAGGAAAATCTCCCTACAATAAAAACAATAATGAAATAGTCACAATGAGGGAGGTCCCTTTAATGTGGTGCCTAACGTAATGGACTCTGACAAATCATTAAGCTCTATCATGATCAGCTTTGAACTTACTGCCCTGGGAAATGTAGGGTTAAATAGTAACTGTTTTCCTTTACAGGGTTGGTTTGGCATTAACTAACCCCCAAAAGCTAATATGCCATTAAACAAAGAAACCAAAATCTATGATCCCAATGGTTCAGCTATTCTTTCAGCTTTTGTGACATTAGAAGTAGATACACTTTAACCAATGCTATTATTCTAAACAGAATGATGGCTTAGTAGACAAAAACATTTGTTAGAGCATTAGTCAGAGAATATCGCTGCGTAGACAAGAGACTTTATCATGGGCCTAAATATTTAATTTGGCGCCAACTTTTATAGCGCATATTTTGCCGCGGGGTGACATGTTGATAATACTTCCGTTCTTTTGTTTAGAAGATACGCATTCCTTGGGAACGAAATAATCTTGCATTTCTCCGTGAATAGATTACACTAGCAACACTTGTGTATATACCACAGTATGATAAATTAATTATTACAACGTTTGATATATTTTTGAAAGATGAGCCGCGATCCACACACGCGAAGATGTCATGACTTGTGCGGATCGTGGCTTGTCTTTCAAAAATATAACGCTGAACAAATACAGTTACAAACTTTTTATGAAGATTTTTCTAACTCCTGTCATCTACAAAACATCCATCAATTTCTTCACCCCATAATCTATGCTTATGAAACGTTTAAGCGTCGATAAATAAATTCATCTTATTTTTGGAACACTTCGTTTTTCAAATTTATATATTATATATATATATATATATATATATATATTTAATGATTTGAAGGCAATTACAATGCGTATAAAAATAAAAACAAAAAGATGTTATTTTTGTCTTATCGATTTCAAAGAAACTTTATCTTCAGCGATGAATATCAGAAATGATATTCATCTCTGCAGATAAAGTTTCTTTAAAATCGATAAGACAAAAATAACATCTTTTTGTTTTTATTTTTTATACGCATTGTAATTGCCTTCAAATCATTAATATATTATAACATACTTAACAATGCTTCAAGCAAATTAACAATTACTTACATATATATATATATATATATATATATATATATATATATATATATATATAGTGCATGAGTGTCTGTGCGTGACAAAGAATGGGAAAAACAGTGATGCTATCTAATATTCTGAGACGAAAAAGCGAAGATGGCAAAATAGTTTTTGTACAAAGAAACAGTTGTGGTTGAACTAACTGCTTTTTCGGGATTTTTCAAATCCTTAATTTCATGTTTTTAGTTATCAGCAAAAGTATTTGAATTTTATCGAGATACCAACAGAATTTATCTATGACACTAACTAACAAACAAGATGTACATTTAGAAAACCGGGCCAATATGATGTGTGTGATTAATTTTCTATGCCTTTATTTGTATATGTGAGTGTGTATCAGTATCTGTCTATGTGTGTCTGTGTATCTAGTGTGAAGGGGCATAATAAATAACTATCCACTAAGGTTTAATTTATCCTTTTATCCCAGGGTTGCTGGTTCAAACAGCATTGACAAACTTACTATTATTTATGTTGTTAAATTTTAACTTAGCTTGGTCAAAATTTATACCCCCTAATGGGGGCCCCTGTTGAAGGGAGTGTAGCTGGATGCATATCAATCCAAAGGTTATTAGTGTTATGGAAAATGCAAACATCCTCGACCAGGATTCGAACTCGGTGCGATGATTCCATTTCCTACAACTCTAAGCATTACACCACGCGTCTCCATAATAAGTACATGTTACTAATTTAATGTAACTATAGAAAAATTAGTATTTTCCGTGTAAACTTTTCAAACTCTTTTGCTGCGTCCTGGTTTGTGTTGGTGGAAATGAAGAGACAAAGATGATAACAATGAAATGAGGTTTTACATATCAGGATTTGGTTTGTTTGGTTCGGTTTTGTTTTACGGCATATCAACCTCAGTGGGTCATTTAATGCCGATACAGTTTTGAAATAAATCAATTATTAATGGATAATACAATTTTTGTATAAATGCATTTTTCTATTTAACCCACAGATGTTACCCTAACAGGTACTACCACTCCGGGTCAGAGTGGACCAGGGAGCAATGGTGATGAAGGGGTGCTCCCCATTCCCCAAACCTCGAAACCTGGAACCTCACCATCAGATAGAGTTTAACGTCATTCCCAAGGCATGTAGACCCTCAGTCATCGCCTTCTAGCACCCATATGATAAAAAGGGGTTGGGGCTTGCCATAAGGGCAATAGGGTTGGGAAAATCATATAGGTGCTAGGGCTTGACGTGACCAGCCGATTGATCGGAGGGGGCCTCTCTGACCGACCGTCTAGCCCAAGATAGGGCCAAAGTGGAGTATTGCAAGTCATGAACTGCTCATTCACCTGAGTTCTATCCTTAAGCATCACGGATCGCCACCCACGTACAACAGGTGGCCCGATTGGTGGGTCTTACCCCTATGCAGAAGTGCAGTCGGTGCATTCTGATGACCCAGCCGACACAGCAGTTCATATCAGGAAAAGAAAAGTCAGATGCATGGTCACATAAAACACCCACTCATTTTATTGCCAATGTTACAAACTTTCCTGTGGTCGGTCTAAAAAGATGGAAACATGAATTGATATCTCAGGGAAAGACAATGGGTAAATTATAACCATTTAAATTTATTAATTTCATTTGTTTCTTTCCTTCAAAATTTGTGTACCGCTCAGCAAACTAGAGTTATTGAACACTGTGAGGAAAGCAGCACCATGACGGAATTAACTCACTCAGATTTTTGGAAACGACATGCTGTCCTACTTGGCATTGACCAGTATTCACAATTACCTGTATGTAGAATTCACAGTGTTGGGTGTTAATCCGAGAACAGTAGAGAGGATTCAAAAATGTGTCCAATGGTGATTACGAATGAGCGACAATTCGAAAAGGTCAATCTGATCGCTCCGAAAAGAAAATAAATTTCGTGGTTAGATTCAAGCTATGATTGACAATGATCCGAGCAAGTCAAGCAGGTACATTGTCAATATTATGGGAGTGTCTTAGTTTCTTATCAAGCAGGTAGTACAATATCCAAAAGAGCAAGTGACATTTTTTTTTTCACAGGCTATGAAGGACATGTGGAAGGGCTGTGCTGCAAAGTTTTTCAACAAACTCAAGCTTCATCTCAACCAAACATGCATTGATTTTTTTTCCTCAATGAGAACAAATACTGCCAGGATCAGATGGTGATCTTACTGAACAACCATTGGGTTGCTCCGTCATCACAAGTTGTTCCGGTTGTGATCAAAACCAAACACCCAATCCACATCATGATGTTTGAGGTGGTCATTAGTGATAGAAAACGGGTTCTCATGCGGCTTCTGGGATGTTCATCTTCCAAGCTGTCACTGGTTGTTGAGAGGCTGCTATTTCTGTTGGAATGGAATTTTTGGGTTATAAGGCGTGTGCTTGATGTTCACTTCTACTTATAGACTCGCCGATAACCATGTGATCAACCTATTTGATCAACCACTGCGGTATTCTGCTGCTGATATTATTATTTATACTGGCTGTTCTGGTCATACCTACACACATTACTTGGATCTTCGTGAACGACGGAATATAGTATTATAACTCAGGACTTATTCACTTACCAAAGGATTCTATAACTCAGGACTTACTTATTTACTTTAAGTTCTTTGCAACTGGCCAAGGATGGCGGCCAGATACCTAACAATTAGTGATAGAAAACCTTTTCTCGTGCAGGTTCTGGGATGTTCATCTTCCAAGCTGTCACCGGTTGTTGAGAGGCTGCTATCTCTGTAGGGTGCAGGAAGCTGTGCAACAGATGTTGAGTGCCCTATAATTGTTTGTCCCCGACTCCCCAGAGGCTGCCTGGATTCTTCTGGACCTCTCACGACAGTTTCTGTTGGAATATTGACGCGAATATGATCCACATGTCTTTTCCATAATCGACCATCCTCTAACCGCACTCAAAAAGTCTGTGGACCAAGTTGTTTCTCTAACACTCCGGACAGCCATTTTGCCCTCCCTTGAAAATTCACCACACTAACGGTATCTCCAATATGGAACATTTTCACTACGATTCTTATCCGTTGTTCTTTTAGTGTCATCTATTTTTGTGGTGACTTGGGTAGATAAATCTGGATACACAAGGTCTAGACGAGATCGAGGCTGACGGCCCATTAATAGCATTGCTGGTGATTGACCCGTTGTTGATTGCGGGAATAAACGGTATCGGGCTAATACACGCAATAATCGCGTTTCCAAATCCCCAGTAACTTTTTTTAACTTCATCAGTCTTCAAACATATCCTCACTCAACACAGAGGCATATATCAAGTTTCTGGAGTAGGTAATACTGTCCTGTATCGAGAGAGTGGCTGCTGGAAAACACTATGTCTGGCACGAGGAGTGTGCCATGTCACACAACCAGGGAACTCAATGTTGGCT
>CM042141.1:46364382-46379382 GCA_023376005.1 Doryteuthis pealeii | reverse complement strand
AGGAAGGAAAAATTAGTGATAAACACAAAAGGTACTTTTAGGTTTCAGACATTTATTTTTGGTTAAGAACTATTTCACGGAGAGGAAATTTCTCTTTTATGCCAGTCATAGTGTCTCTTCCCAAGCAAGGTCTGCGTTCGAATAGCCGGGATTTCCATTTGGCGCCAGGAAGAAGACCTTTCTCCACGCTTGCGCAAAGGGTTCTTCCTATGTGAGATTTCCTGGGAGATTGTTATGTTTTTTTATTTTTCATTTAGTTTATATCTTATTTTAATTTTAATACGCACATGTTCAAATGTACTGTTATTATTATAGTCTACCGGGAATTCGGTATTAAAAATAAAACCGTATTCGGATTTCTACAGAAAGAGAAAAAGAAGAAATAAGAAAAAACAAAGGTTAAAATTTGGAAGAGTAAACACACAACGGAGTAACAGCAATGACCATAGAATGACCCCGGAAATAGATTTAAAAATAAAAACAGAAGTTCCTGGTTTTGACCGAAAACGAATGTGACACCGGGACGATAAACGGGAGAGGAGAAAAATTTGCCCCTTTTGCCTTGGCTCTGGTGGGAGTCAGACGTGGCTCCTGGTTCTCCGGATGGGTTTGACATAGTAGTACTGGACATGATTTAGGATAGCATAATTTAACCGTACCCTCCCTTTATTTCTCTCTATCTTTCCTTCTCTCTAAAAAATAACCCACGAGCGTCAAAGATATAAACAGCTCATTGTGCCTATACAACCTGCGTGTATTTTTCTGAACGAACGACGACAACTAATACAACTTGAGTTGGCCTATGCAGCATATATCGTTCTGGTATTCAAATAAGTAAATTTTTTTCAATTGACATATTGTCTGAATTTACGTAAACCCGTGTGGACACACATAGACACACACACACACACACTCACACAAGCACATACATACACGCAAGCACATACATATACATACACGCATGGGAAGTGAAAATAAGTGTAATCATTTTTTGTGGACTTATTTAATTTCATTATTCTTCCTAATTTAGAACAATATTTAATTTTACTACTAAAAATGTGTACCCTCCAGGCACAAGTATTTAAGTTTTAATAAAATTAAATACTATATTGCGTTAGAGATACAGTTAATAAATACGATGTTAATAAATACAGTTGATACATACCATGCTAATTAAGATTAAATAATAGTTACTTAATAACCCTTGAGAATTTAACGTAAATAATTAGAGGAATTGAGACGTTGGTGGCGACGTCGTTTCGAATATAGACAGACACGAACATAAATTTAATCATAATAACCTAAAATCTGAAATACTTGAGTCCCAAGTTGCTAGTGTTTAACAATAATGTTTTGCACACTTAAGGGCCCGTTTCGGGTCATAAGTAAAATATGTCAATTTTTGTTTTTATATTAAAAGTACATGTGCTTATTAATAACGTTATTGTGTCGATGACATTTGAGTCATAAGAAATAGAAATATTCTGAGATAAAGAACAATGGACTTTTACATCTTAAAAAGATTTTTATCAAATAAATTCCTTGTCAAAATTTACTGAAGCTTTTCATTCCATGTAGATAAAGAATTACTGGAAACACAAAAACACACAAGGACGGACAGGCAGAAGCACACACACAGACACACACACACACACACACACACACACACATATATATATGTGTATATATATATATTCTTTTATACAATATTTATATATATATATGAATTCTTTTATACATTA
This sequence comes from Doryteuthis pealeii, assembly GCA_023376005.1. Classification (NCBI taxonomy): domain Eukaryota; kingdom Metazoa; phylum Mollusca; class Cephalopoda; order Myopsida; family Loliginidae; genus Doryteuthis; species Doryteuthis pealeii. Next base: position 46,377,640 of record CM042141.1, on the reverse strand, counting down.
TATATATATGTTCGTATATACATTATATATATATATACATGTATATATAAATTCTTATATACATTATATATATATATATATTCTTATATAAATTTATATATTATATATTATATATATACATATATATATTTTATATATTATATATACATATACATTATAATATATATACATTATATATATATTATATATTATATATATAAATATATATATCATTATATATATATTATATATACATTATATATATATACATACATTATATATATATATATATATATTATATATATATATATATACATTATATATATACATTATATATACATATATATATATATATATATATATATATATATATATATATATATAAACGTATGAGTAGCACATGGAGCTGTGTGGTAAAGTGAGGAAATGACGGTAGGTGTTGCGCTCCGCCTCAGACATCAAAAAAATCTCCATGGTCTAGCGCTAGTGAAGAGGGGATATACTCTCTCGCTGTTCAGCTGATATCAGCCACCACGACCACTTTACTCATATATATATATATATATATATATATATATATAATATATATATATATAAATATATATAAGTAGGAAGTATATATATATATATATATATATATATATATATATATATATATATATATATATATATACACGCCTGTGTGCATACAAGGTTCATATTTTGGAGGGTCGTGTACAAAAGGAAAGTGTATTCTAGGCAATGTATCACGTGCAGATATAAAGAGAATTTTAAGTGGCTACATAAACACTTGATTTTCTGAAATTTGATATCGTCCAAAAGAATAGACCTTTGTGTTTGACTAGTGGCAGTGTTTTTATTATCTATTCATTAATCACTATTCGGCCTATTCGCTGTAGTTATTTATTAAATCATCGTCTGATTTTGAGAGTTCAAGTGGGAAACATACAATGTTATTAGAATTCAATGAAATGTTCTTTATAACAATCTTTCTAGGCGTGTTATGAAAATGTTTCGGTACGTGGTGTAATGGTTACCATATTAAGAAATGGACACGACGAGGCGAGTTGAAATACTGGACGATGCTGTTTGCATTTCACATTATGTTAATACCCTTCAAAAAGGCATGAATCCAACTTTTCTCTGTCCAGTTATGCATAAATAGTAGAGCGCACTGGGCTCTTTTAACTTGGTTAGTCTAGAAGGGAAACCGCTCTAGAAGAAGGAAAACACTGTATTCAGGCCTGTTAAACTCCCCTCAACAAATTGCCATTTCTCGCATCTATTTTGAGCAAAGGGTTGATATATATATATATATATATATATATATATATATATATATATATATATGAGGCAAGGTAAAAGGAAAAGTGAACAAAAAATAATGACTCAAACAAGTAGAAGTAGGAGAGAAATATTTCGTACTTCTTTACGCGAAGAACATCATCAGTCTAACTTTATTCAGAACAATGTACGTATATTTTTCCACTTTTCCTTTTACATTACCTCACACTGTCGGATTTTACTCAAACCCTCCTATCTTCATATATATATATATATATATATATATATATATATATATATATATATATATATATATATATTATGGAAAAAATATTTGAGGTTGGCTCTCTACTCACGTGAATAGCGTTGGCTGGAATGGTAGTGTCCAGTACGAAATACCGAAGGCGAGATCTACGCTAAACGGGAATTTTATACCTAGCTACCGGATGTGAGCAGGTCTCCCTTTCGTATGAATAAACTTCAGATGATAGAGATTTCAACTTCGTTTTTCACGCCGCGCTGATCGTTTGTTACCTGACCAGTCTTCTTGAGATCGATCCACAAAGAATCTTGAATCCCTGTTACCCGCGAATCTTTGTTACTCTTGAATTCTGTTAACTTTGGATAGTTAATTGATCCTTGATTGTGCCAGAGTGTCACAGAATAGGCATTGTTTCTGTTGTAGGGTTGTTAAGGGTCACAAATAAAGACAAAAAACTGGTGAAAGTTGACACAAGTGTATTGAACAGAGAGAGTAGAATTTACAGAAGGATGGTGAAGTTACGTCCGACAATACAGACTAGAACTGAATCACGTCGCTTACCCCAAGCTACAATTGTCTTTGATACTTATAGTAGTAGTAGGATCATTCCAATATGTAGATAGGTTATATCACCTATAACAGTTTCGCAAGAGCCGGATAATTGACCACGGACTCTATGCACTTTTTCTTTAGTTCTTTTTTGGTAGAAATATTTTCGACAATATATATATATACGAGACACGAAACCATACCATCGTTTCCTACCTGATGATAGTAAACTGTATTGCCGAAAGCGCTCGTTTTGAAACCTTTGGTGGATTGTTACACCAGTTACACCCCGACACCAAAAAGATGGCCCGAAAATTAGAACGGATCAACCAAAAACTTGTCCAACAAGAATTGTCTGTACAGTTCAACAAAACTTGTATTATATATATATATATATATATATATATATATATATATATATGTGTGTGTGTGTGTGTGTGTGTGTGTGTGTGTGTGTGTGTGTAGTTGTGGATGTGTAGTTGTGGATTTATACTTGCTTCTTTCGGAAAATTAGAGTTGAGAGACGCCTGAAGTAAAAAGGAATGATCTCAACAATGGTAGTGTACACATCGCTTTATTTATAACTAGAAGCGACTAACCGTCGTTACCTGGGTAGAGGAGGGATATATTAAAAAGTTATTCTCGCAGATCGATTGATTGTTTTGGTCTTACATAATTGATTTATGTTTAAATTACGAACACAACCCTTCACTTACTATTTAAATCTTAATTTTTAAATATCTTCATAGATATAAATAAAATCTTCATTATTTTTTAACTAAACGCAAACTCAGGTAATCGTGAATGTGTATATAATTATTTACTTTCTCATTAATTGTTTAATTTTCTCCCGTCATACTTACATATATACATACATAAATAAAACTGCCCTTTATATATGTATCGATGTTTAGTGTAGTCTGTCACAAGGCAGTTGATATTATGCGTTATTAGGATTATATATAATACGGGAGTGTATAGTTTGTGAGACCTTGTTAAACACATGGAAAATATTTAAAAATGATACCGTCTACATTACTTTAACCTCTTAACATCCTGTTGAGAATTTTCTAAGTCCAGAGCTCCATTCCTATAAGGATTTATCAATACATGGCTAAAAATGGCCCTTTCATTCAAAGTTACCTGTTATTTCCATTAAATCAAAGACCTCTAAAAATGTTTAAATATTGCATTTAAACAAAGGCTATCATTTGGGGTAGATTAGAAAAATGTATGATATCTGGCCGGGTGGAATGAGGTGGTATAGGATGTTAAGAGTTAATGTTAATTAGAAACGGCTATCCGACGGCGTATTAATAGCAGGGGACAAATGATTAATCTCGCTGACCCATTCTTACTGAATCACAAGTTGGGTCCTCGCCCATTAAAATCCCTATGTAAAAAAAGACCTCGTGTTGATCCAGAAAAAATGCACAGACACCCTGAAAAGAAAAGAAAATAATGTATCACATTTAAAATATTAAATGTAAAAAAGAATCCTGATGTCACTATTTAAGTTTTATCTTTGAACTTTCTTCACCAAAATTGATCAAATCATTAGTGTCACTCAAAAAGCGAAATCTGGTGATAGTGAATGTGTATATATATTTACTTTGCTAATTGAAGTTAGTTAATACTTATTCATACATACACATCCACTACCCTTTATATATATATATATATATATATATATATATATATATATATATATATATATATATATATATATATATATATATATATATATATATATATATATATATATATATATATAAACTGTAAACCACACTGATAAGAGGTGATACCTCGAAACACGTGTCTGTGGATTACTTTATTATATATATATATATATATATATATATATATATATATATATATGCTGAACGTAGTCTGACAAAAGGTAGGATATTGTGGCATACAGTACAGCAGTGTTTAGTATTGAAGATCTTCTTAAATATAAGCTAGTTATCCATTGAACATACGGATATAGACATGATGTACATACACGCACATGTAAAGTTTCTTTCTTTGTTTAATGGTGTATCAACCTTCGTGGGTTATTTAATGCCAAAGTTATCCTTCTAGAATTAGTATTCCTATCTAACCCAAGACTGGGGGGTGAAGGGGTTTATAACATATCTAGTGTATTAGTACGAAAATGAACATAATAGCGTGACTGGTGTTTCATTATGATGTATTCCAGCACATTACCACTACGGCAGGACACACATACACATACACACACACACACACGCACGCACACACACACACACACACACACACACACACACATATATATATATATATATATATATATATATATATATATATATATATACTTCTGTGCGGTACTTTGTACAAGGTGATTCTAGGTAGGTCCTAATTCTCTACCAGTAGTTTGTTGTAGATTTCAGGTTCCGTATCAGAGATCAATATTAAATCATTGTAAACAGAGCAAAGTTATTTGGGAATAAAAGGACTTAAATACCATGGGTATCGTGGTTATGGAACATTTCCACTCGCGAGTATGCTCACGAGCTTCTTCAGACCACTGATATATTTTATTTAGACAGAAAAGAAAAAAATACAATATGACCACCACCCCTGAATGAAGGAGGAGAAATGTATGAATATAAAATGAGTTTGGCCATGTGCCTGTCTAAATAAAATATATCAGTGGTCTGAAGAAGCTCGTGAGTATACTCGCGAATGGAAATGGTCCATAACCACGATACCCATGGTATTTAAGGCCTTTTATTCCCAAATATATATATATATATATATATATATATATATATATATATATATATATAGGTGGAACATATCAAGTGGTTTCTTGGAATTAAACAACATTGAGAAATCAAACGTACTTGCGTATATATTTTTACATATACAGAGTATTATGAATAAATGGATACCTTTAATCAGTTTATTTACCTCGTACCCCACTTTTACGGGTTAGGCACAAGGCCATATTAACGTGTGACCACCCACAAGCCGAGACTCATGGGTGGCAGGTGGAAAAATTGCGTTGATCCTGTCGACATTGCCCGTCAAGGGGGCGCCTCAGGCACTGGACAATAAACCCAGCCCTGTCCCTTTAAGTCAGGTATTTTCTGGGTGGATAGCCCCCTGGGATCGACGCTATTATTTTACTAAATCTGATCCAGTGGCCGAAGCTCATACCTTTAATCAGATATGAATTCATTTCGTCATTTTTTGTTGTCTCTGAGACGGGAAAATCATAGCAATTTTATGATTTTTTAATGATTTTTTAATGATTTTATGATTTATAAAATTATTTTTTTAATGATTTTATGATTTTTTTATAATTATGATTATTATATGTTGTCATCTTTAATGATTATAATTCTTTATTATTTTTTAATGATTTTTTTTTTCTAGATTTCATGATTCCTTATGATTATAATCTTCGGACCATATGACCTTTAGGTACCCTTTTTGCCATCTCGATTCATAAGGACATTTTTTTACATTTTTCACATTTACAAGGTTTTTTTTTAATTATAAAACTAACCCCAAACTCTAACCCCTAACAAACAACCGGATTTTGACGGTGTAAATGGAAAAAATGTCCTTATGAATCGAGATCTCAAAAGGGGTGCCTAAAGGTCATATGTTCCTAATTTTCTAACAATAATTAAAGGTGCTCTTCAGTCATTGAGGTACGAAAATCTACCTTCCCTACACACACAAAATGGAGGCACAAGATAAATGACACTGCCTCGACGATTAAACAGATCTTACCAGTAAATTAAATATGAAATCTACGGATTCGTGGAAATTCGACTGAAAGAAGAAAAATGCCGAAATAAATTTATATCTGATCAAAGATATCCATTTTTTTTATTTATATATATATATATATCTATATATATGTTTGTGTGTATGTGTTGCTGTGTGTGTGTGTGTTGCTGTGTGTGTGTGTGTGTGTGTGTGTGTGTGTGTGTGTGTGTGTATGTGAGAGAGAGAGAGAGAGGAAGAGAGAGAGGGGGAGAGAGAGTGTCACAAATCAACCGTAGTTAGACAGTCAGTTGAACATTATAAATAAAGGATTTTCAAAGTTTCAAATATATTTCGAGAAATATAATAGCCATGGGAGAAAAATAAATACTATTATCAACCATCAAAAACATTTTAATAAAACTTTTTAAAATATTCTGAAAAATATTCTTATGAGACAAGGAAGAATGGTTTTACATAAATTTGCAAATCGTCACTTATGTTTATAAGAAAAAAAAACGTTTGCTTATTTTTTTTTATAATTATACATACGCGCACATTTCACTCACGGATAAACTTGTGTAGATTAAACAAAGGTATTATTTATGTTGCTTTTTAAAGCTCTAAATAAATTAACTTTATTGAATCCTGTGGTATGAACTAAGATGATTAAGTCAATAGACATTTGAAAAAAACCCTACTATATATCATTAAAATAAAAAAAATAAAAAAATTATAATAACAAGCAGGACCTGTGGATATACCACAGTATGCTAATTTGAGTATTATAAAGTTTGATATTTTAAGTAAAAAGTAAAGTCGTCAGGGTGGCCTAAAGTCGGTATCAGCCAGCCAGCGAGGGGGTCTATCCCCTTTTCATTAGCATTAGACCAAGGGATTGTTTTTGCATCCGAGGTGGTGCACCACACATACAATCAGTTCCTCACTTTACTGCACAGATCCCTGTGCTACTCATGCACTGAGTTGGTGAGGACCGGTATCGAACCAGGAACCTTGTGGTTCCTAGCCAGATACTCTACCGACTGAGCTAAACCGGCCCTAATAGTTATTGTGAAATAATTCAATACTCAAATAAAAAGATAATAATCTTCATTTAACTCTCTCATTCTTTTTTTTCTTCCTTCTTTTCATCATTTCATCACATTCGATTGAAATAGATTAGTGTTATCGATTCCGCGCGCTCATCCCCTCTTTCTATCGTTACCCTAATCTCATTCTTTCTGACTCATTACATTTTTTTCTGTGTAGCATATCCTTTTTCTTTCCTTTATTTCTTTATGATAAAAACGGAACGGTCCGTTATCTAGCTGAGTTGACGACACTGATAAGAAATAAGAATTCAGCGGATAAGCACCACCAGATAATTAGGATTTATATTTTGCCTTTCATCATGCAACATTTGGACGGTCTCATTTTTCACCCGAGAGTGTTGCAAGTTGATAACAGTCGTATTTTTTCAGGAACACCAGTTTTGATATGTACATCATTAAAACTGAATTAAAATTTTCCAAACACATAGAAATACAAGTAAATAAAGAAAACAGGGTATTAGGATTGATACGGAGGTCGTATGAATACATGGATAAGGAAATGCTGACAATTTTATTCATTGCATTGGTAAGACCTCATTTGGAATTTGCTAATTTGGTTTGGAGTCCAAGTCTAATCAAGGACATAAAACTCATTGAGGGAGTTCAGAGAAGAGCTACTAAGATAGTGAATGATTTCGTATGAAGAAAGACTAAGGAACATTGACATACCAAGTTTGGTTTATCGACGTACAAGAGGGGATATGATTGAAGTCTACAAATATACACATGGATTTTATTCAACGAACTTTGACCTACTAAACATTGCTCAAAATATCAATACCAGCGGTCATAAATTTAAACTCTTAAAAAGATTTTGTAAAGCAAATATAAGACAATTATTTTAGTAACAGAGTGGTGAATACATGGAATAAACTACTAGCATCAATAATGAATACTCCATCTCTAAACTCCTTCAAGGCAATTTTAGATAATCTATGGAAAGATTATAAATATTCTGTGGAATTAAGATGAATGTTTATAAGGAACAACTGACAGGTCTCAGACCTAATAAACTAGCTGATATTATTATTATTATTATTATTATTATTATTATTATTATTATTATTATTATTATTATTTACTCTTTTTGAGTTTTCCCATCAGCATTAGCTGATGGTCTTTCACTGGAGTCTGAGTGACAGCAAGTCTCCCCAGGTCTCCAGGACTCTTCTGATTATTCCAACCGATCTCAATAATGCTGTAGTCTGAATGGTCTCGATTCTTCCTCTGATTTTCAATGAATCCAGACTCTTTTCCAACACCTTGGGGATTGTTCCAAGGGCCCCAATTACAATTGGTACGACCTTCACCCTCATGTCCCACAGTTTTCTCAGTTCTCTGGCAAGGTCCAAGTATTTGTCGATCTTTTCGCTCTCTTTCATTTTCACTTTGTGATCGGCCGGGACGGCAAAGACCACGAGATGACAAGGCTTTCTCTTCTTGTCAATTAAAAGTAGATCTGGTCTTATGGCTGGGATTAGGTGATCCGTCTTATTATTATTATTATTATTATTATTATTATTATTATTATTATTATTATTATAATTATTATTATCATTATAAAACAAATATAAAACTTTCGGACTACCCTGTACTTTATCCAAAGCAACCGTTATATTCAATTCAAAAGAGTGTAAATGACTATAAATAACATAATGAATGATAGCGCTGTAGCTTGTATTAGTAGGATTATCGTTTTAAGAATTATTCAATCTCCTTAGCATTACAGTTTAATAAGCCATATATGCTGAATTATAAAAATTTCTTTTTTCATTGTAAGAAATCTATCATCATCATCATCATCATCATCATCATGTCGTGCTGTCAGCACGGATATCCATGACAATCTCTCGCCATCCCTCCCTATCACTCATTGCTCCTGGGAGATCCTCTACTCAGCATCCAGCATCCGCGCAGAGTTGATCTATGTACGTCTTTGCTGGACGACCTACTCTGGCATGCCCAGGTGATGGCTTACACAGAAGGACGTCACTTATGAGTTCATCCTTGATTCTCCAGCAGTGTCCAGCGTGTCTTGTTCGCCTCACACGGATGGTATGTGTGATATGGGGCAAGTTGCCATACAGTTGTGTTCTTGTGGGGTGTTGTTTCCACGTCCTGTTTAATATTGCACGCAGCATTTTCGTGCAAGTCCCGTCTAGCTTATTCTCGAGGCTCTTTGTTAGAGTCCAGGTAGTGCAGCCGTACAGTAATACTAAAACTACTACAGCTTAGAAAAAATTTCTCTTTAATTTGTCAGCGAGGTCTGATTTCCATATCACTGATAGTTTGTGTAAAGCAGCCCATGCCTTTCCTATGCGTTTAAAGAAATCTATAGAATCACTAAAATACAATTTTTCTGTTATATATATTTATCAACCCCTCCGCACAAGCAGGATGCGACACAAGGTCAATTTCTTAAGCGGAATTTAACAAGTTTGAATTCAGAGTTTTCCTTCTCCTAGAGTGGTTACCTAGCCATGGTGAAAGAGTCCAGTCTGCCCTGCTATTTACCCATAGCTGGAGGGAGAGTAGGATTCATACCTTTCCCAAGGGTATTAGCGCCATGTGAAATGCCAACAGTTCCGTCCAGGAATTGAACTCGCGTTGACGAGTCCATTTCCTACGACTCTAACCATTAGACCACGCGCCTGTTATAAGTTAGAATTGGATCACCTGAAAAGTGGCAGTTTCACTTTTATTAATTTTTATTTTATTATCGCCTACTTATTTTCAAAATGCTTTTTTTATATGACATTATAATTGCATCATAATTGAATTAACTTCATTAGGCATCCATACGAAACCATTATACAATTAGCTTATGTTCGTTTGGGAATCAATATACATATGAATTCTGAATGCATTATTTCTTTTATAGCTTTAATTTTATATTTAAGTATTCATCTTAATATACTTCCCAGATGTTTTCAATCAAAATCTTCATTTTAAGAAACATTCCTCATATTTTAAACTTAAGAATTTAATAATGTTATTAATAGCAACAAACTCAAGTGTTCTTTCCATTTCTGAAATCTTTCTTCTTGACTGGCAAATTTTAAACCAGATCGTGATGTACTGCCAAATTCATTTATTGTATGCCATACTTACTAAGATTTTATATTTCCTTTATAATTTAGGAATTCATGATTTTTTTTTGTGGTTGGTTGGTTGGTTGGTTGGTTGGTTGGTTGGTGGGAGGGCTTTACGGCATGTTAACCCATTGGGTAATTCTATGTCAAATATTTTATTTTTTTGGCCTTGGATGTATTATAGTTGTTCTTTTTGGTATTTTTTAGTTCTTTCTGCGCTTTTTACGTTACGGAATATTGGCGTTAGTTCGATTTCTTTTACGATATATGGATTTATAAGTTATCACATTTTTCTATAACTGCTTTGACTCTCATTTTGCTCTTGGTTGCTATGCACTCAGCTGCTGCTTCTAAATGGGCGAGGAGAAAGTTTTCGTATTGGTTATTTGGAGTATATATTTCAGATAACTCCCCACAAAATTGTTTCATATAGATACCGAATAGTGATTGTGTATATCTATTGGCAATTGTAGAGTAGCACTGTACGAACCCTGGATGCCGTGTAGACATCTGTTGGTACCAATGGCCGATAAGAACTGATGGCATGAGAGAGAGAGAGAGAGAGAGAGAGAGAGAGAGAGAGAGAGAGAGGAGAGAGTGGATAAGGATAGAGAGATAGTTAAAGGATGTTATGTTATCATCAGGAGTTGATAATGATGATGATGAAGATGATGATGATGATGATGATGATGATGATATTGAGGATGATATATTATAGCATCATTATATGATACTTTCATTATATATAAATATTTATTGGAGAATAAGATTAAGGTGCATGAATACGTGTGTTATACCTGTAATTATTTGTTATAGAATACAGTACATTTAAGGTGCAATTGTTTCTATTTGTTTCAAAGCAGGGTATTAGCCATTTATCATCACGACAACGGACATGTTAAAGATTTTACAGTGCGTTTTCTTTATAATAAATAACTAATAATGGTGTTAATCTATTACAAATATATATATATATATATATATATATATATATATATATATATATATATATATATGTGTGTGTGTGTGTGTGTGTGTGTGTGTGTGTGTGTATTTGGGCAGCATTCTTTCATTTATACATGTAGAATTAAACAAACGGCACATCTCCTGTTTAACAATTTTATTTTTGATTTTTTCTAATTTTCTGGCCAACTTTTTAATGTTTGGGTGGAATTGGTGGATAAGTCCACCAAAGTTCAGTTCCAGTTTTTTTTTTAATTATATTAATTACATCACCCCTGATGATGGCACTTCGAAGTGTCGAAAGTACTCGGAACTGAACTTTGGTGGACTTATCCACCAATTCCACCCAAACATTAAAAAGTTGGCCAGAAAATTAGAAAAGATCAAAAATAAAATTGTTAAACAGGAGATGTGCCTTTTGTTTAATTCTACACACACACACACACACACACACACATATATATATATATATATATATATATATATATATATGAGGAAAATGGGATTGGAATGAATCCGGCAGAATGAGATAAAATAAGGAATGAAAGAACAAAACTCAGACAAAAATGTGTAATATATTTTGCTGGAACGTTAAGTTCCACTTCCTCAAGCCTTTACTGAATCATTAGGATCATACAAGTGTTTTATAGAAGGGGGAAGTAGGTGGGTGGGTAAGTTTTGTGGTGAAGGAAAGAATTTGATTGGTTATAGGAGACATCTTGGGGAGAAAAGGAAAGATATAGAAGGAAAAGGAGTAGGTAGAAAAAATGAATGGTGAGGACATTCTGTTTGAAAATGTCAACATGGAGGATATTCTCTTTTTTCAGAGAGAAATAAAAATTATACCATAGAATATAGACATGAACCAAATCAATACCATACAACATAATCCCCAATAATGCTAACACATTTTTAAAACCAATTACTAATAAGTATAAATATAAATACACGATATGTATAACTTCCTAACCGTTAGGCATGACATAACCCCAGACGTATTGATATGCCGTTAAAATCAATAAACAAACATGTATTACATGCTCGTTCAAGGCTCCGAACTCAAGCACTTTTTTCCCGCTCACAGTGCTATACTGTGTTTTGATAGCAACTACAAGTATATTTTGCAATGGGATTTACATACACTTACAGATAAAGTTGGATTAGACAGATTTCACCCAAAAGCTAAAGGGTTTTCTATCGTATATTCAGTCTATAGTTTTAGAAAAAGCGAATACAAATACAAATACAATATTATGGTACTGACTTACCGTAACTAAAGTTTCATGCAGATTAAGCTATCCTCAGAGGGTTGAATTGTTTTTACAGTGTTCGGGGAGCATTGGGCAGCTACCATAATCTCCTTATTTTGATGGCCGGCGCAGATCATCATGATACAAGTTATTCTCTTCCATGATTCAGGTGGGTTTCAGTCATCCATTTTATCTGTTATCACGTATATGAATGAAGATCGGTCCAAGCTGTTAAATGATGTATAGTGTGTGTCAATACTTCCAAGCTACAGAGAAAAATAACCAAATATGAATATGTCAAATTTATCCCGAACACCCTGTATATCATCGTAACCAGATTCACCGAAAACCTGTCAGCTTGGGTTTTAGAATACCTTTACTGCACCTCTGCAGAGGGGTAAGACCGACCCCAATGACGCTACCTGTTGGCCCTGGGTGGTGACACGGGATAAATAACTGGGACCCAACCATATTGCATATATAGCAAACCCCAAACCTCTTTTATGATATATGTGCTAGATATATTTACCAACCCCTCCACACGAGCAGGATGTGACACAAGGTTAATTTCTTAAGCGGAGTTTAACAGGTTTGAATTCAGAGTTTTCCATCTCCTAGACTGGTTACCTAGCCATGGTTAAAGAGCCCAGTCTGCCCTGCTATTTACCCATAGCTGGGGAGAGAGTAGGATTCATACCTTTCCCAAGGGTATTAGCGCTATGTGAAATGCAGACAGCTTCGTCCAGGAATTGAACTCGGATTGACGAGTCCATTTCCTATGACTCTAACCATTAGAGCACATAATGATATGTGTGCTAGAAGGTGGTGGCCGAGGGTGTTATTGTCCTAGGTATAACATCAAACTATATAATGGTGAAGTTTCAATTCAGGAGGTCTGGGGAATGTACCCCTTCATCACCATTACTCCCAGGTCCACCTGGAGTCGTAATACATTGTTGGTCTAGTGTTTGTATAACGGGATGCATCCTGTTATATAAACGCTAGACTAACCATTTTCTTAAT
>CM042141.1:46339382-46359382 GCA_023376005.1 Doryteuthis pealeii | reverse complement strand
AGAGGTGAATGCATGTAAAAATGGTATAATATTGCTGGTACAGATGTAAGGGCTAACACGAGGGATTGCAACATTACTGTTTGCTAATTTGAACTCTAGACACAATAAGAAAACGTTTCAACCCACACATCCATCCATAAATAGGTTACATAGCATTACTACTGTTCTTACTATTCTTATAGAGACAGTTTAGCTCAGTCGGTAGAGCGTCCGCACAGGAACTACAAGGTTCATGGTTCGATACTGGTCCCTCGCCAACTCAGCGTATGAGTAGCACAGGGATCTGTGCGGTTAAGTGAGAAGCTGATGGTAGGTGTGGCGCTTCACATCAGACGCTGAAAACAATCTCCTTGGTCTAGAGCTAATGAAAAGGGGATAATCTCCCTCGCTGTCTGGCTGATACCGACTTTAAGCTACCTCGATGACTTTACTTACTATTCTTTTACAAGAATGGCATTAAATGAACCACGCAGGTTGACGTGCCATTAACGAATACGGAAGCACATAAGATTTAGTAGTGATACATTGTCAAGACTAGCTTGTTACCATTACTCAACGATGGAATGCCCTAAAATTAACTAGTATTAAAACGGTTAGCACTATTTACTGCATTTTTAGCCGATATTCTGATATCGGGGTCTATTACTATTAACATTATTACTATTGAAAGTTTTATTTTGTTTTTCTTTGTTTAATGGCATATAACTTGGGTCATTTAATACCAAAGCAATCCTTGTAGAAGAAAAGTAGTCGAACTATTTAACCATATCTGGAGGATTAAGGGTTTTATACCTTTCCCAACGGTATTAGTCCGAAAGTGAATGTAATAACGCGACAGGAGTTGGAACTCGCTTACTTCAATGACGCAGACCAGCACGTTAACACTTACACCACAGGGACTTCCTCCTTATTGACAAGTGTTTTGCATCAGTACTTATACTCCAGCTATACACAAAACATACAGTCAATTTCACAATGTGTCAATATATTCGAGAAATATAAATAGCCAAGGGAGAAAAATAAATACTATTATCAACCATCAAAAGCATTTTAATAAAACTTTATAAAATATTCTGAAAAATATTCTAATGAGACAAGGGAGAAGGTTTTTACATAAATTTGCAAATCGTCACTTGTGTTTTATTAGAAAAAAAAAACATAATTGAAAACGTTTCTTATTTTTTTTATAATTATACATACGCGCACATTTCACTCACGGATAACCTTGTGTAGATTAAACAAATGTATTATTTATGTTGCTTTTTAAAGCTCTAAATAGTTTACACAAAATTTCCAGCACATTGCTTAGATATGTTATTAACTTTATTGAATCCTGTGGTATGAATTAAGATAATTAAGTCAATAGACATTTGAAAAAAGTCATACTATATATCATTAAAACAAAAAAATAATTAATTATATAACAAGTAGGACCTGTGGATATACCCACAATATGCTAATTTGAGTAAAAAGTAAAGTCGACTGGGTGGCCTAAAATCAGTATCAGCCAGCGAAGGAGTCTATTCCTTTTTCACTAGCGTTAGACAAAGGGATTGTTTTGCATCCGAGGTGGAGCACCACACCACTACCATCAGTTCCTCACTTACTGCACAGATCCCTGTGCTACTCAAGCACTGAGTTGGTGAGGACTGGTATCGAACCAGAACCTTGTGGTTCCTAGCCAGATTCTCTAACCGACTGAGCTAAACCGGTTCTAATAGTTATTTGAAATAATTCAATACTCAAATAAAAAGATAATAATCTTCATTTAACTCTCTCATTCTTTTTTTTTTTCTCCTTCTTTTCATCATTTCATCATATTCGATTGAAATAGATTAGTGTTATCGATTCCGCCGCGCTCACCCCTTCTTTCTATCGTTTCCCTAAATCTCATTCTTTCTGTCTCATTACATTTTTTCTGTGTAGCATATCCGTTTTTCTTTCCTTTATTTCTTTATGAAAAACGGAAACGGTTCGTTATCTAGCTGAGTTGACGACACTCATAAGAAATAAGAATTCAGCGGATAAGCACCACCAGATAATTAGGATTTATTTTGCCTTTCATCATGCCAACATTTGGGCAGTCACATTTTTTCACCAGAGAGTGGCAAGTTGATAACGGTCGTATTTTCAGAAACACCAGTTTTGATATGTACATCATTAAAAATGAATTAAAATTTTCCAAACACATAGAAATACAAGTAAATAATGAAAACAAAGTATTAGGATTCTACGGAGGTCATATGAATACATGGATAAGGAAATGCTGAAAAATGTATTCATTGCATTGGTAAGACCTCATTTGGAATTTGCTAATGTGGTTTAGAGTCCAAGACTAATCAAAAGATTATAAAACTCATTGGGGAGTTTAAAGGAGAGCTACTAAAGATAATGAATGATTTCGTATTAATAAGACTAAGGAAGAATTGACATACAAGTTTGGTTTATCGACGTACAAGAGGGATATGATTGAAGTCTACAAATACACACATGGTTTTTATTCAACAAACTTTGATCTACTAAACATTGCTCAAAATATCAATACCAGGGGTCATAAATTAAAACTCTTAAAAAGATTTTGTAAAGCAAATATAAGACAAATTATTTTAGTAACAGAGTGGTGAATCATGGAATAAACTACCATCATCAATAGTGAACGCCTCATCTCTAAACTCCTTTAAGGCAGGTTAGATAATCTGTTGAAAAATTATAGATATTCTGTGGAATTAAGATGAATGTTTATAAGGAACAACTGACAGGTCTCAGACCTAATATACTAGCTGATATTATTATTATTACTATTATTATTATTATTATCATTATTATTTATTTCACTCCATTCGAGTTTTTCAACACTGCAAGAAGCCGGTGGTTCGCTGGAGGCTGAGTGACAGCAAGTCTCCTCAGGTCTCCAGGACTCTTTCTGAGTATTCCAGCGATCTCAATAATGCTGTAGTCTGGATAGTCTCGATTCTTCCTCTGATTTTCAATTAATCCAGACTCTTTTCCAACCCCTTGGGGATTGTTCCAAGGGCCCCAATTACAATTGGTACGATCTTCTCCTCATGTCCCACAGTTTTCTCAGTTCTCTGGCAAGGTCCAATTATTGGTCGATCTTTCGCTCTCTTTCATTTCACTTCTGTGATCGACCGGGGCGATAAATTCAACGAGATGACAAGTCTTCCTCTTCTTGTCAATCAAAACTAGATCTGGTCTCCTGGCCGGGATTAGGTGACCCGTCTTATTATTATTATTATTATTATTATTATTATTATTATTATAAGAAATATAAAACTTTTCGGACCACCCTGTATCTTTATACAAAGCAACCGTTATATTCAATTCAAAAGAGTGTAAATGACTATAAGGAACATAATGAATGATAGCGCTGTAGCTTGTATTTATAGGCTTATCGTTTTAAGAATATTTAATCTCCTTAGCATTACAGTTTAATAAACCATATATGCTGAATATAAACTTTCTTTATTCATGTGTAAGAAATCTATCATCATCCTTCATCATCAATCATCATCCATCATCATGTCGTGCTTTCAGCACGGATTCCATGACAATCTCTCGCCATCCCTCCCTATCACTCATTGGTCCTTGGAGATCCTCTGCGCAGCATCCAGCATCGCGCAGGGTTGATCTATGTACGTCTTTGCTGGGCTACCTACTCTGGCATGCCCAGGTGATGGCTTCCACAGAAGAACGTCACTTATGAGTTCATCAATTGCTTCTCCAGCAGTGTCCAGCGTGTCTTGTTCGCCTCACACGGATGGTCATGTGTGATATGGGCCAAGTGCATACAGTTGTGTTTCCTGGGGTGTTGTTTCCACGTCTGTTTGATATTGCACGCAGCATTTTCTTGCAAGTCCCGTCTAGCTTATTCTCAGGCGCTTTGTTAGAGTCCATATTGTGCAGTCGTACAGTAATACTAAAACTACTACATCTTAGAAGAATTTTCTCTTAATTGTCAGCGAGGTCTGATTTCCATATCTACTGATAGTTTGTGTAAAGCGCCCATGCCTTTCCTATGCGTTTAAAGAAATCTATAGAATCACTAAAATACAATTTTTCTGTTATATATATTTTAACCAACCACTCCGCACAAGCAGGATGCGACACAAGGTCAATTCTTAGCGAATTTAACAGGTTTGAATTCAGAGTTTTCCTTCTCCTAGAGTGGTTACCTAGCCATGGTGAAAGAGTCCAGTCTGCCCTGCTATTTACATAGCTTGGAGGGAGAGTAGGATTCATCACCTTTCCCAAGGGTAATTAGCGCCCATGTGAAATGCCAACAGTTCCGTCCAGGATTGAACTTGCGTTGACGAGTCCATTTCTAGCCGACTCTAACCATTAGACCACGCGCCTCCATTTTTCTGTTATATATATTTTACTAACCCCTCCGCACGAGCAGGATGTGACACAAGGTCAATTTCTTACGCGGAGTTTAACAGGTTTGAATTCAGAGTTTTTTCCTTCTCCTAGACCGGTTGCCTAACCAAGGTTAAAGAGCCCAGTCTGCCCTGCTATTTACCCATAGCTGGAGGGAGAGTAGGATTCATACCTTTCCAAGGGTAATTGCACTAAGTGAAATGCAATTACCACGTCCAGGATTTGAACTCGGGGCGACGGACCATTTCCCATGACTTTAACCATTACACGCACGCGCATCCTACATTTTTCTGTTATAAGTTAGAATTGGATCACCTGAAAAGTGGCAGTTTCACTTTTATTAATTTTTATTTTATTATTGCCTACTTATTTTCAAAAATGCTTTTTTATATGACATTATAATTGTATTATAATTGCATTAACTTCATTAGGCATCCATACGAAACTATTATACAATTAGCTTATGTTCGTTTGGGAATCAATATACATATGAATTCTGAATGCATTATTCTTTTATAGCTTTAAATTTTATATTTAAGTATTCATCTTAATATACTTCCCAGATGTTTTCAATCAAAATCTTCATTTAAGAAACATTCTTCATATTTTAAACTTAAGATTCTATTAATGTTATTATTAGCAACAAACTCAAGTGTTCTTTCCACTTCTGAAATCTTTCTTCTGGACTGGTAAATTTTAACCCAGACCGTGAGGTACTGCTAAAGGCACTGCAAGTGTTTATTTTATTGTTGATGTATCATTACTGTTATCATTACTGTTTATTATTATTGTTTTATTATCTTTTTTAACTTATCATTATTTTAAATTGTTAATATAATTATAGGCATTGTAGAATATTGAAAGGATAAAAGAAAAAAATTGCAGAACAAAAAATGGCTG
The DNA here is from genome assembly GCA_023376005.1 of Doryteuthis pealeii. Classification (NCBI taxonomy): domain Eukaryota; kingdom Metazoa; phylum Mollusca; class Cephalopoda; order Myopsida; family Loliginidae; genus Doryteuthis; species Doryteuthis pealeii. Next base: position 46,354,084 of record CM042141.1, on the reverse strand, counting down.
CAATGTTCAACAATATATGCGTACAAGAAGAAAAGCTGCCTATATATATATATATATATATATATATATATATATATATAGAGAGAGAGAGAGAGAGAAGAGAGAGATAGATAGATAAAGAGAGTGAGAGGGGCAACGAGAGATTATAATCGTAAATAGAATTGATATACTGGCTATGTGAGACATTATTTCAAACCTGAATTTGAAGCCTTCAGAATAATTAATGAAATAAACAATATTTGAAATAAACTACAACACAAGGATTAGTTAACAAGAGAAAGTATTTGTCATCTAGTGAATTTTGCTGTTGATCTACAACTCGCCCATTTCCAGTTTTCGATCTCATACTCAGCATCCAGTGTTCTGCACTCAGTGATCATCAACATCATGATCAGTCTTACACTCAGATCTCCAGACATGCTTCACATCAGAAATCGTTATTTTAAAGCAAACAATATGAAAGATTTGTTTGAAAATGTCAACATGGAGGAATATTCTCTTTTTTTTAGAAAAATAAAATTATACCATCGATATAAGACATGAAACAAATCAATACCATACAACATAATCCCCAATAATGCTAACACATTTTTAAAACCAATTACTAAAAGTATAAATATAAATACACGATGTGTATAACTTCCTAACCGTTAGCATGACATAACCCCAGACGTATTGATATGCCGTTAAAATCAATAAACAAACATGTATTACATGCTCGTTCAAGGCTCCGAACTCAAGCACTTTTTCCCGTCCACAGCGTTTTGATAGCAACTACAAGTATATTTTGCAATGGGATTTACATACACTTACAGATAAAGTTGAATTAGACAGATTTTACCCAAAAGCTAAAGGGTTTTCTATTGTATATTCAGTCTATAGTTTTAGAAAAAGCGAATACAAATACAAATACAATATTATGGTACTAACTTACCGTAACTAAAGTTTCATGCAGATTAAGCTATCCTCAGAGGGTTGAATTGTTTTTACAGTGTTCGGGGAGCATTGAGCAGCTCCATAATCTCCTTATTTTGATAGCCGGTGCAGATCATCATGATACAAGTTATTCTCTTCCATGATTCAGGTGGGTTCAGTCATCCATTTTATCTGTTATCACGTAAAGAATGAAGAAGGTCCAAGCTGTTAAATGATGTATAGTGTGTGTCATACTTCCAACCTACAGAGAAAAATAAGCAAATATGAATATGTCAAATTTATCCCGAACACCCTGTATATCATCGTAACCAGATTCACCGAAACCTGTCAGCTTGGGTTTTAGAATACCTTTACTGCACCTCTGCAGAGGGCTAAGACCGACCCCAATGACGCTACCTGTTGGCCGTGGGTGGTGACACGTAATGAATAACTGGGACCCAACCATATTGCATATATAGCAAACCCTAAACCTCTTTTATGATATATGTGCTAGATATATTTACCAACCCCTCCGCACGAGCAGGATGCGACACAAGGTTCATTTCTTAAGCGGAGTTTAACGGTTTGAATTCAGTGTTTTCCTTCTCTAGAGTTTTCTTCTACCTAGCCATGGTTAAAGAGCCCCAGTCTGCCCTGCTAATTACCATAGCTGGAGGGGGAATTGGATTCATCCATTTCCCAAGGGTATTAGCGCTATGTGAAATTTCAAAAAAGGTTCGTCCAGGAATTGAAACTCGGATTGACGAGTCCATTTCCTATGACTCTATTAGACCACATAATGATTATGTGGCTAGAAGGCGGTGGCCGAGGGTGTTATTGTCCTAGGTATAACGTCAAACTATATAATGGTGAAGTTTCAATTCTGGAGCTCTGGGGAATGTATCCCTTCATCACCATTACTCCCAGGTCCACCTGGAGTGGTAATAAATGGTTGGTCTAGTGTTTGTATAACGGATGCATCCGGTTATATAAAAGCTAGACTAACCATTTCTTAATACACGTGAAACTTTAGTAAACGGTAAAATGAGTACCATTTGAGATTTTAAACTTGGTCTGTTATTTAGCTTAAGATGTATATCTTTATCTCAAAATCTTCTTTTATTCGTTCTTCTTTTCTTTATTCATTCTTTCTTTCTTTCTTTCTTTCTTTTTCTTCTTTCTTTCATTCTTTTTCATTCTTTCTTTTCATTCTTTCTTCTTCATTCTTTCTTTCTTTCTTCTTTCTTTTCATTTCTTTCTGTCTTTCTTTCTTTTCTTTTATTCTTCTTTCTTTCTTCTTTCTTTCTTTTATTCATTCTTTCTTTTCCTTTTCTTTCTTTATTCATTCTTTCTTTCATTCTTTCTTTCTTTCCTTCTTTCACTTTTTTTCTTTATTTTTTCTTTCTTCTTTCATTCATTCATTCATTCATCATTATTTATCTATTTATTTATCTATTTTTACTCTGCCTCCATTACGTCAAATTCATTTTTAATTTTTTTTCTTTTTCTTCTCTTTCTTTTCAGTCCACATCCTTAAGAAAAACTTCTTTCTTTCTTCACATAACTTTCAGCCAACCCCAACACTTTAATTTATATTTTCTTTCTTTCTTCTGTCTTTCTTTCAATTGTTCAGCCTATTTCCTTTTCTTTCTTTCTTCTTTAAAAAAACAACTTTCCAGCACATCTCCATCACGTCACTTTCCTCCTTTCATTACTTCATTCTTTATTTTTCTTTCTTTTCTTCCTTTCGTTCTTTCTTCTTCTTTCTTTCTTTCTTTCTTTTGTAGACTTTCCTCGTATTCGCCCATTTGAGATTTTATGCATTTCATTTTCTAGAACAGATTGGATAGGGCATATACCATTTTGTTGTATGGTCAAAATCTTGCATAATTCCCAGTGGATCATCTTCCACCCAGTCGTCTTTAGCCTTGTATTCGAGTTGAACTAGTTTGCTACATTCGCTCAATATATGATCGATTGTTTCATCTCTCTCTCTCTCTCTCTTTTCTCTCACCCGGCCTCTCTCTCTCTCTCTCTCTCTCTCTCTCTCTCTCTCTCTCTCTCCTCTCTCTCTCTCTCTCTCTTCTTCTAGATTATTATCATTTATTATTTTTTTAGATTGGAGAAGACGAGACATGAGGCTGAATTGAAAAATCAGACAGGTTATTAGGTGTACGGTATCTCTCTCTCTCTCTCTCTCCTCTCTCTCTTCTCTCTTCTCTCTCTCTCCTCTCTTCCACGCCTTTTGGTGTTCTGTTATTCAGTCTATATTTAAGAGGGCGCTGGAAACATTTGCACAACATTTATAGCCATGAATTTCTATCGAAAGCTTCAGAAAGTGAGATTAATGTTGCTTGCGCAGAATGCAATACGGTAGCGGTAACCTTTTTAAAACAACTTTCCTCGTGACAAAAGATATTTTGAAGCGGTTTGTGAAATTCTACATTCCAGACAGAAAAATGTATTTTATGGCAACTTTTCCAAAATTTTCTTATCAATTTCCATATGACTATTGAATATATACAAATTTGTGAAACTTTTCGGTAAATAGTACTTAACAACGTAACCGAATTCCATTGATATATATATATATATATATAATATATATATATATTATATATATATATATATATATATTATATACGTGTTGTGTGTGGTGTGTGTGTGTGTGTGTGTGTGTGTGTGCGGGTGCGTGCGTGCGTGCGTGTGTGGGTGTTAGATTCTAGTAATTCATTTCGTGGACAGATTTGGCTAACTTTGGCTCAGCACTTACTTCATAAACCATTATAATGAATCTATATTCATGAATTCGTTCTGCATTTCCCTTGCTAGAATAAACTAATATATATATATATATATATATATAATATATATACTATATATATGTATATATATATACTTGTATATATATGTATATAATTTATATATGTATATATACTGTATATATATATATATTGTGTATATACTGTATATATTACAAGAGAGAAGAGTGTTGTTGTGTTTTGTGTGGTGTGAGAAGAGAGAGAGAGAGAGAGAGAGAGAGAGGGGGGGGAGACGAACCAGAAAAGAGAGGAACACACACAGAAAGAGAGTAAACTGGCATATGAAAATAATCCTATAGATATCGAAGTTATCATAATTGTGCCTGGTTGTGCATTGTTCAACTTCCAGCCGCAAGCTGCAACATTGAATATAGTTATTATGCCAATATATTTTGGTAACGAATATACTATGAGGTTCTCTAGTGCATCATCTGTCCGCGGTAGCGGTCCAATATTGTTTTCTGACGTCAACAGCAATGGCGGTAAACAGATCAACAAGTCAATCGGTTCTTATGTCTGACAAAAAAAAGGCACTCGTGCAGTCCATTACTAGAGAATGGAATGCAATCAGTGCAAGTGAATGGAGTGAAAAAAGAATTATCCTGAAACATAGGTACACAAATATAATCTAGAAGGGTCGAACAAAATGTCTAAGTTCCATCATTTTATCACGTAGTATATTCGAGTTTTTTTTTCTTTTCTTTAGTTACCATTTTTTTAGCAGTACTTTTTCTTTTAAAGTTACCGTATTTTTTATGTTTTCATGATTATATTTTCAATGCCATTTTCATCCATTTGTTATCCTGTTTTTCTTTCATTGATTTCCGTGGTAATTAAATATACTGCTTCGTCTATCTATCTATCTATCTATCTATCTATCTATCTATCTATCTACTTTTCAATTTATCAGAGAATTTTAAGTCGGGCTACCGCCAACATGTTCTTTCATAAATTCTACTAGCCTGATTAGGGGCTGTTTGCTACCGATTTAAACTCGACCAGGAGTACTTATTTAGCGGCCAGAAGTGGAGGGTGGAAATAACACTACAGAAGGAAAAGGAATCTTCGATTCTACTGGATTCCATTATTTGGGATACATTAAATTTAAACATGAAACGGTTCTAAACTTAAAGACATTCAACATGTACATACATAAATACAACACACACACACACCACACACACACACACACACACACAAATATATATATATATATAATATATATATATATATATATATGGCAGTTTATGTGTATATTTATGAGTAATGTAAGTCCGGAGGAAACTATGTAAAAAGAACTATTAATGATAAAGTAAATATATATTATATATATATATATATATATATATATATATTAATATATATATACATATTCCCTATCACCAGGTCTTGCCTTTCCGAACAAAATAATGAAGATTTTATTTATATTCGTTAAGATAATTAAAAAATAAAATGTTGATGGTAACAATATGAAATTTTATTTTTGCATTTAATATTGTAAATAGCAGACATGAATTTTTCTTTTAGAGTAGCTGGATCAACGGAAGGTTCTTTGTTTTCTTTTACATGGGGGATTTTAATGGGGAATCCTGCGGAATCCAACTCACGATTCAGTAATAATGAATCTGCGAGACTAACGTCTTTAAAATGCCCCCCTCTACACAGGCGACGCCGAGTAGCCACTTCTAGTCTTTTAAAAATCGATTATCGATTATAAATTTGTGAAAAAATTATTCGATTTTATTTAGTTTATATATGTTCTTTTTTATCTGAATTATAAATGTTAGATTTGCATATTATTGTCTCTATTAAAAATCACTACATAAAAAATAAACATATATATATATATATAATATATATATATATATATGAAAGTAAATACACAAGCGATGTGTTTATGATATGGCTTTTTTTAGCCGACAATTTTTGGGGAGTATATGTGCTTAATTGAAGTCGTACCTAATTTTGAAAGTTAATTAATTAATATGCCCGCCTAATTAATTAATTATTAATTAATCACCTTTCAAAAATAGGTACGACTTCAATTAAGCACATATACTCCCAATATATATATATATATATATATATATATATATATATATATATATGCTGAACGTAGTCTGACACAAGGTAGGATATTTGTGGCATCATTAATATTGTATACAGTACAGCAGTGTTTAGTATTGAAGATCTACTTAAATATAAGCCAGTTATCCATTGAACATACGGATATAGACATGATGTACATACACGCACATGTAAAGTTTCTTTCTTTGTTTAATGGTGTATCAACCTTCGTGGGTTATTTAATGCCAAAGCTATCCTTGCAGAATTAGTATTCCTATCTAACCCAAGACTGAGGGATGAAGGGGTTTATAACATATCTAGTGTATTAGTACGAAAATGAACATAATAGCATGACTGATGTTTGACTATGATGGCGTATTCCAGCATATTACGACTACGGCAGGACACACACACACAGACACAGACACACACACATATATATATTATATATATATATATATATATTATATATATATATATAATATATATATATATACTTTGGTGCGGTACCAAGTTTCTTGGTACAAGGTGATTCTAGATGGGTCCTAATTCTCTACGAGTAGTTTGTTGTAGAGTTCAGGTTCCGTATGAGAGATCAATGTTTAAATATTGTAAACAGAGCAAAGTTATTTGGGAATAAAAGGCCTTAAATACCATGGGTATCGTGGTTATGGACCATTTCCACTCGCGAGTATGCTCACGAGCTTCTTCAGACCACTGATATATTTTATTTAGACAGAAAGGAAAAAAATCCAATATGACCACCCCTGAATGAAGGAGGTGAAATGTATGAATATAAAATGAGTTTGGCCATGTGCCTGTCTAAATAAAATATATCAGTGGTCTGATGAAGCTCGTGAGCATACTCGCGAGTGGAAATGGTCCATAACCACGATACCCATGGTATTTAAGGCCTTTTATTCCCAAATATATATATATAATATTATATATATATATATATATATAGAGATAGGTGAAACATGTCAAGTGGTTACTTGGAATTAAACAAAATTGAGAAGTCAAAGGTACTTGCGTATATATTTTTACATATACAGAGTATTATAAATAAATGAATAAATGATACCTTTAATCAGATTATTTACCTCGTACCCCACTTGTACAGGTTAGGCACAAGGCCATATTAACGTGGGACGACCCACAAGCCGAGATACATAGGTGGCAGGTAGAAAAATTGCGTCGATACCGTCGGTATCCCCCCCCCAAGGGGGTGCCTCAGGTACTGGGCAATAAACCCAGCCCTACCCCTTTAAGTCAAGGGGGCAGGTATTGCCTGGGGGGGATATCTCCTTGGGATCGACGCTATTATTTTACTAAATCTGATCCAGTGGCCGAAGCTCATACCTTTAATCAGATATGAATTCATTTCGTCATTTTTTGTTGTCTCTGAGACGGTAAAATCATAGCAATTTTCTGATTTTTTAATGATTTTTTAATGATTTTATGATTTTTTAAAATGATTTTTTTTAATGATTTCATGATTTTTTTTATAATTATGATTATTATTTGTTGTCATTTTTAATGATTATAATTCTTTATTATTTTTTAATGATTTTTTTTCTAGATTTAATGATTCCTTATGATTATAATCTTCGGACCATATGACCTTTAGGTACCCCTTTTGCCATTTCGATTCATGAGGACATTTTTTACATTTTTTACATTTACAAGTTTTTTTTTTAAATCATAAAACTAACCCCTAACCCTAACCCCTAACAAACAACTGGATTTTGACGGTGTAAATGGAAAAAATATCCTTATGAATCGAGATCTCAAAAGGGGTGCCTAAAGATCATATGGTCCTAATTTTCTAACAATAATTAACGGTGCTCTTCAGTCATTGAGGTACAAAAATCTACCTTCCCTACACACACAAAATGGAAGCACAATATAAATGACACCGCCTTGACGATTAAATAGATCTCAACAGTAAATTAGCTATGAAAACTCTACGGATTCGTGGAAATTCGACTGAAAGAAGAAAAATGCCGAAATAAATTCATATCTGCTCAAAGATATCCATTTTTTTCATTTATATATATCTATATATATGTTTGTATGTGTGTGTGTGTATGTGTGTGTGTGTGTATGTGTGTGTGTGTGTGTGTGTGAGAGAGAGAGAGAGAGAGAGAGAGAGAGAGAGAGAGAGAGAGAGAGAGAGAGAGTGTGTGTGTGTGTCACAAATCAACCGTAGTTAGACAGTCAGTTGAACATTATAAATAAAGAATTTTCAAAGTTTCAAATATATTTCGAGAAATATAATAGCCAAGGGAGAAAAATAAATACTATTATCAACCATCAAAAGCATTTTAATAAAACTTTATAAAATATTCTGAAAAATATTCTAATGAGACAAGGGAGAAAGGTTTTACATAAATTTGCAAATCGTCACTTGTGTTTATTAGAAAAAAAAAACATAATTGAAAAACGTTTGCTTATTTTTTTATAATTATACATACGCGCACATTTCACTCACGGATAACCTTGTGTAGATTAAACAAATGTATTATTTATGTTGCTTTTTAAAGCTCTAAATAGTTTACACAATAATTTCCAGCACATTGCTTAGATATCGTTATTAACTTTATTGAATCCTGTGGTATGAATTAAGATAATTAAGTCAATAGACATTTGAAAAAAAGTCATACTATATATCATTAAAACAAAAAAATAATTAATTATAATAACAAGTAGGACCTGTGGATATACCACAATATGCTAATTTGAGTAAAAAGTAAAGTCGACTGGGTGGCCTAAAATCAGTATCAGCCAGCGAAGGAGTCTATTCCTTTTTCACTAGCGTTAGACCAAAGGGATTGTTTTTGCATCCGAGGTGGAGCACCACACCTACCATCAGTTCCTCACTTTACTGCACAGATCCCTGTGCTACTCAAGCACTGAGTTGGTGAGGACTGGTATCGAACCAGGAACCTTGTGGTTCCTAGCCAGATACTCTACCGACTGAGCTAAACCGGTTCTAATAGTTATTTAGAAATAATTCAATACTCAAATAAAAAGATAATAATCTTCATTTAACTCTCTCATTCTTTTTTTTTTCTTCCTTCTTTTCATCATTTCATCATATTCGATTGAAATAGATTAGTGTTATCGATTCCGCGCGCTCACCCCCTCTTTCTATCGTTTCCCTAATCTCATTCTTTCTGTCTCATTACATTTTTTCTGTGTAGCATATCCGTTTTCTTTCCTTTATTTCTTTATGATAAAAACGGAACGGTTCGTTATCTAGCTGAGTTGACGACACTCATAAGAAATAAGAATTCAGCGGATAAGCACCACCAGATAATTAGGATTTACATTTTGCCTTTCATCATGCAACATTTGGGCAGTCACATTTTTTCACCAGAGAGTGTTGCAAGTTGATAACGGTCGTATTTTTCAGAACACCAGTTTTGATATGTACATCATTAAAACTGAATTAAAATTTTCCAAACACATAGAAATACAAGTAAATAATGAAAACAAAGTATTAGGATTCATACGGAGGTCATATGAATACATGGATAAGGAAATGCTGAAAAATGTATTCATTGCATTGGTAAGACCTCATTTGGAATTTGCTAATGTGGTTTAGAGTCCAAGACTAATCAAAGATATAAAACTCATTGGGGGAGTTTAAAGGAGAGCTACTAAGATAATGAATGATTTCGTATTAATAAAGACTAAGGAAGATTGACATACAAGTTTGGTTTATCGACGTACAAGAGGGGATATGATTGAAGTCTACAAATACACACATGGTTTTTATTCAACAAACTTTGATCTACTAAACATTGCTCAAAATATCAATACCAGGGGTCATAAATTAAAACTCTTAAAAAGATTTTGTAAAGCAAATATAAGACAAAATTATTTTAGTAACAGAGTGGTGAATACATGGAATAAACTACCATCATCAATAGTGAACGCCTCATCTCTAAACTCCTTTAAGGCTAGGTTAGATAATCTGTTGAAAAATTATAGATATTCTGTGGAATTAAGATGAATGTTTATAAGGAACAACTGACAGGTCTCAGACCTAATATACTAGCTGATATTATTATTATTACTATTATTATTATTATTATCATTATTATTATTTCACTCCATTCGAGTTTTTCACACCTGCAGAAGCCGGTGGTTCGCTGGAGGCTGAGTGACAGCAAGTCTCCTCAGGTCTCCAGGACTCTTCTGAGTATTCCAGCCGATCTCAATAATGCTGTAGTCTGGATAGTCTCGATTCTTCCTCTGATTTTCAATTAATCCAGACTCTTTTCCAACCCCTTGGGGATTGTTCCAAGGGCCCCAATTACAATTGGTACGATCTTCATCCTCATGTCCCACAGTTTTCTCAGTTCTCTGGCAAGGTCCAATTATTGGTCGATCTTTTCGCTCTCTTTCATTTTCACTCTGTGATCGACCGGGGCGATAAATTCAACGAGATGACAAGTCTTCCTCTTCTTGTCAATCAAAACTAGATCTGGTCTCCTGGCCGGGATTAGGTGACCCGTCTTATTATTATTATTATTATTATTATTATTATTATTATTATAAAAGAAATATAAAACTTTCGGACCACCCTGTACTTTATACAAAGCAACCGTTATATTCAATTCAAAAGAGTGTAAATGACTATAAGGAACATAATGAATGATAGCGCTGTAGCTTGTATTTATAGGCTTATCGTTTTAAGAATTATTTAATCTCCTTAGCATTACAGTTTAATAAACCATATATGCTGAACTATAAAACTTTCTTTATTCATTGTAAGAAATCTATCATCATCTTCATCATCATCATCATCATCATCATGTCGTGCTTTCAGCACGGATATCCATGACAATCTCTCGCCATCCCTCCCTATCACTCATTGGTCCTTGGAGATCCTCTGCGCAGCATCCAGCATCCGCGCAGGGTTGATCTATGTACGTCTTTGCTGGGCTACCTACTCTGGCATGCCCAGGTGATGGCTTCCACAGAAGAACGTCACTTATGAGTTCATCATTGCTTCTCCAGCAGTGTCCAGCGTGTCTTGTTCGCCTCACACGGATGGTATGTGTGATATGGGGCAAGTGGCCATACAGTTGTGTTTTCCTGGGGTGTTGTTTCCACGTCCTGTTTGATATTGCACGCAGCATTTTCTTGCAAGTCCCGTCTAGCTTATTCTCTAGGCGCTTTGTTAGAGTCCATATAGTGCAGTCGTACAGTAATACTAAAACTACTACATCTTAGAAGAATTTTCTCTTTAATTTGTCAGCGAGGTCTGATTTCCATATCACTGATAGTTTGTGTAAAGCAGCCCATGCCTTTCCTATGCGTTTAAAGAAATCTATAGAATCACTAAAATACAATTTTTCTGTTATATATATTTACCAACCACTCCGCACAAGCAGGATGCGACACAAGGTCAATTTCTTAAGCGGAATTTAACAGGTTTGAATTCAGAGTTTTCCTTCTCCTAGAGTGGTTACCTAGCCATGGTGAAAGAGTCCAGTCTGCCCTGCTATTTACCCATAGCTGGAGGGAGAGTAGGATTCATACCTTTCCCAAGGGTATTAGCGCCATGTGAAATGCCAACAGTTCCGTCCAGGAATTGAACTTGCGTTGACGAGTCCATTTCCTACGACTCTAACCATTAGACCACGCGCCTCCATTTTTCTGTTATATATATTTACTAACCCCTCCGCACGAGCAGGATGTGACACAAGGTCAATTTCTTACGCGGAGTTTAACAGGTTTGAATTCAGAGTTTTCCTTCTCCTAGACCGGTTGCCTAACCAAGGCTAAAGAGCCCAGTCTGCCCTGCTATTTACCCATAGCTGGAGGGAGAGTAGGATTCATACCTTTCCCAAGGGTATTAGCACTAAGTGAAATGCAATTACCACGTCCAGGATTTGAACTCGGGGCGACGAGACCATTTCCCATGACTTTAACCATTACACCACGCGCATCCTACATTTTTCTGTTATAAGTTAGAATTGGATCACCTGAAAAGTGGCAGTTTCACTTTTATTAATTTTTATTTTATTATTGCCTACTTATTTTCAAAAATGCTTTTTTATATGACATTATAATTGTATTATAATTGCATTAACTTCATTAGGCATCCATACGAAACTATTATACAATTAGCTTATGTTCGTTTGGGAATCAATATACATATGAATTCTGAATGCATTATTTCTTTTATAGCTTTAATTTTATATTTAAGTATTCATCTTAATATACTTCCCAGATGTTTTCAATCAAAATCTTCATTTTAAGAAACATTCTTCATATTTTAAACTTAAGAATCTATTAATGTTATTAATAGCAACAAACTCAAGTGTTCTTTCCACTTCTGAAATCTTTCTTCTGGACTGGTAAATTTTAACCCAGACCGTGAGGTACTGCTAAAGGCACTGCAAGTGTTTATTTTATTGTTGATGTTATCATTACTGTTATCATTACTGTTATTATTATTGTTTTTATTATCTTTTTTAACATTATCATTATTTTATAAATTGTTAATATAATTATAGGCATTGTAGAATATTGAAAGGATAAAAGAAAAAAAATTGCAGACAAAAAATGGCTGCAATGTTCAACAATATATGCGTACAAGAAGAAAAGCTGCCTATATATATATATATATATATATATATATATATATATATAGAGAGAGAGAGAGAGAGAGAGAGAGATAGATAGATAAAGAGAGTGAGAGGGGGCAACGAGAGATTATAATCGTAAATAGAATTGATATACTGGCTAATGTGAGACATTATTTCAAACCTGAATTTGAAGCCTTCAGAATAATTAAATGAAATAAAACAATATTTGAAATAAACTACAACACAAGGATTAGTTAACAAGAGAAAAGTATTTGTCATCTAGTGAATTTTGCTGTTGATCTACAACTCGCCCATTTCCAGTTTTCGATCTCATACTCAGCATCCAGTGTTCTGCACTCAGTGATCATCACATCATGATCAGTCTTACACTCAGATCTCCAGACATGCTTCACATCAGAAATCGTTATTTTAAAGCAAACAATATGAAAGATTTGTTTGAAAATGTCAACATGGAGGATATTCTCTTTTTTTTTTTAGAAAAATAAAATTATACCATCGGATATAGACATGAAACAAATCAATACCATACAACATAATCCCCAATAATGCTAACACATTTTTAAAACCAATTACTAAAAAGTATAAATATAAATACACGATGTGTATAACTTCCTAACCGTTAGGCATGACATAACCCCAGACGTATTGATATGCCGTTAAAATCAATAAACAAACATGTATTACATGCTCGTTCAAGGCTCCGAACTCAAGCACTTTTTCCCGTCCACAGCGTTTTGATAGCAACTACAAGTATATTTTGCAATGGGATTTACATACACTTACAGATAAAGTTGAATTAGACAGATTTTACCCAAAAGCTAAAGGGTTTTCTATTGTATATTCAGTCTATAGTTTTAGAAAAAGCGAATACAAATACAAATACAATATTATGGTACTAACTTACCGTAACTAAAGTTTCATGCAGATTAAGCTATCCTCAGAGGGTTGAATTGTTTTTACAGTGTTCGGGGAGCATTGAGCAGCTACCATAATCTCCTTATTTTGATAGCCGGTGCAGATCATCATGATACAAGTTATTCTCTTCCATGATTCAGGTGGGTTCCAGTCATCCATTTTATCTGTTATCACGTAAAGGAATGAAGAAGGGTCCAAGCTGTTAAATGATGTATAGTGTGTGTCAATACTTCCAACCTACAGAGAAAAATAAGCAAATATGAATATGTCAAATTTATCCCGAACACCCTGTATATCATCGTAACCAGATTCACCGAAAACCTGTCAGCTTGGGTTTTAGAATACCTTTACTGCACCTCTGCAGAGGGCTAAGACCGACCCCAATGACGCTACCTGTTGGCCGTGGGTGGTGACACGTAATGAATAACTGGGACCCAACCATATTGCATATATAGCAAACCCTAAACCTCTTTTATGATATATGTGCTAGATATATTTACCAACCCCTCCGCACGAGCAGGATGCGACACAAGGTCAATTTCTTAAGCGGAGTTTAACGGGTTTGAATTCAGTGTTTTCCTTCTCCTAGAGTTTTTCTTCTACCTAGCCATGGTTAAAGAGCCCAGTCTGCCCTGCTAATTACCCATAGCTGGAGGGGGAATTGGATTCATCCATTTCCCAAGGGTATTAGCGCTATGGGAATTTCAAAAAGGTTCGTCCAGGAATTGAACTCGGATTGACGAGTCCATTTCCTATGACTCTATTAGACCACATAATGATATATGTGCTAGAAGGCGGTGGCCGAGGGTGTTATTGTCCTAGGTATAACGTCAAACTATATAATGGTGAAGTTTCAATTCTGGAGCTCTGGGGAATGTATCCCTTCATCACCATTACTCCCAGGTCCACCTGGAGTGGTAATAAATGGTTGGTCTAGTGTTTGTATAACGGATGCATCCCGTTATATAAAAGCTAGACTAACCATTTTCTTAATACACGTGAAACTTTAGTAACGGTAAATGAGTACCATTTGAGATTTTAAACTTGGTCTGTTAATTTAGCTTTAAGATGTATATCTTTATCTCAAAATCTTTCTTTTATTCGTTCTTTCTTTCTTTTATTCATTCTTTCTTTCTTTCTTTCTTTCTTTTATTCATTCTTTCTTTCATTCTTTTATTCATTCTTTCTTTCATTCTTTCTTTCTTTTATTCATTCTTTCTTTCTTTCTTTCTTTCTTTTATTCATTCTTTCTTTCATTCTTTCTTTCTTTCTTTTATTCATTCTTTCTTTCATTCTTTCTTTCTTTTATTCATTCTTTCTTTCATTCTTTCTTTCTTTTATTCATTCTTTCTTT
>CM042141.1:46331882-46336882 GCA_023376005.1 Doryteuthis pealeii | reverse complement strand
TTATTTAGCGGCCAGGAAGTGGAGGGTGGAATAACACTACAGAAGGAAAGGAATCTTCGATTCTACTGGATTCCATTATTTGGGAATTACATTAAATTTAAACATGAAAACGGTTCTAAAACTTAAAGACATTCAACATGTACATACATAAATACACACACACACACACACACCACACACACACACACACACACACATATATATATATATATTATATATATATATATATATATATATATGGCAGTTTATGTGTATATTTATGAGTATGTAAGTCCGGAGGAAACTATGTAAAAGAACTATTAATGATAAAGTAAATATATATATATATATATATATATATATATATATATATATATATATATATACATATTCCCTATCACCAGGTCTTGCTTTCCGAACAAAAATAATGAAGATTTTATTTATATTCGTTAAGATAATTAAAAAATAAAATGTTGATGGTAACAATATGAAATTTTATTTTTTGCATTTAATATTGTAAATAGCAGACATGAATTTTTCTTTTAGGAGTAGCTGGATCAACGGAAGGTTCTTTGTTTTCTTTTACATGGGGGATTTTAATGGGGAATCCTGCGGAGATCCAACTCACGATTCAGTAATAATGAATCTGCGAGACTAACGTCTTTAAAATGCCCCCCCTCTACACAGGCGACGCCGAGTAGCCACTTCTAGTCTTTTAAAAATCGATTATCGATTATTAAATTTGTGAAAAAATTATTCGATTTATTTAGTTTATATATGTTCTTTTTTATCTGAATTATAAATGTTAGATTTGCATATTATTGTCTTATTAAAATCACTACATAAAAAAAAACACACTTTAATTATATGTTAAATGATTTCATCAACATATTAGTTTGAATTCATTATTTCATAGTTCAACTATTTTCATAACATTAATTTTACTTTCTAATGAGAGAGGATTCACAATTCTGGATGTTGGTAATATAAATTATTTATTCAGCTCTTTTCGTAGCATTAATTTGACTTTCTAATGACAGAGAGCTCTAAATTCGGTATAAAAGTAAAGTTGGGAGAGTGGCCTATTGTAGGTATCAACCTACAACAAGGGAGTCTATTCCGTTTTAGCTAGCGCTAGACCAAACACATTTATGTTGGTGTGGAGCGCCACAACAACCATCAGCTTCCCATTTCATCGCACATATCAGATTACCCAATCTGTGTTACTCATACGCTGAGTTGGCGGGCACCGGTATCAAACTCAGAACTTAACAATTCCAAGGTGAAGGCTCTACCAATTAAGCTAAACCGGTCCAAAATTCGGGATAATGGTTATATGAATTTGTTTTTTCATAGCCCAGGTCTTTCCGTAATATCAACAATGTGTTTTAATGTGCAAAATTTGAGATATTGGTCAAAACTGGAATTTCTGAAGTCGGTGTTCCATGAAATCATCCACGAGAAGTTAGGATATCGGAAAATTGTTACAATTCTGATCGATACTTTAGGCGTTTAGTATTTCTATTGGTAAATCCAAATAGGTATTTTGTTTGGTTTCAGTTGGTTAATCCTTGTAGTGTTCGTTGAAATCCTTGGTAGAAAACTAGTTTCAGTGGATACTCCTTGTGGCCAAAATTCTGAGGTATTCCTTGTAATCCTCCTCTGTAGGATTTGATCCCAGAAAGTTCAAATTGTAATTGATTTCAGAACAATTACCAACGCTCTTGAATGCGTTATATATCGTTTCTCATTGGACAACTTATGCCAGAAATGCCAGCTGCAGATGTTTGGAAAGTTCATAAATATGAATGGGAATTTGGCGTACCTCGTATACCCATAAATAATCCAGCAAAAATGTTAACTCGTTGGAGCCCTAAAGCAATTCACTGACGAAAAATTGAATTGATTCCATGTTTTTAGAAAAAAAATTAATATTGATCTTGTATCATCATTGTCATCACCATCATGTCGAGCAATTAGCACGGATATCCCTGACAATCTCTCGCCAATCTTCTCTATCATTCATTGTCCTAGCGTGGTCCTCTGCGCAGCATCCAGTATCCTCGCAGAGTTGGTCAATGAAGTTCCTTGGTGGGCGGTCCACATTATCATGTCCATGTGTTGGCTTCCAGAGGAGAATGTCGCTTATCAATTCGTCCTTGCTCCTCCAGTAGTGTCCAGCATGCCTTGTCCGTCTCACTCGGATGGTTTGTGAGATAGGGACCAAGTGGCCGTACAGCGGTCTCCTTGTGGAGTCCTGTTTCCATGACTTGTTCAAGACCGCACGCGGCATTCTTGTGCAGCTCTCATGTAGATAGCGAAGAAATAATTCATGAAACATAGAGGTGAATGCATGTAAAAATGGCATAATATTGCTGGTACAGATGTAAGGGCTAACATGAGGGATTGCAACATTACTGTTAGCTAATTCCCGCTCTAGACACAATAAGGAAACGTTTCAACCCACACACCCATCCATAAATAGGTTACATAGCATTACTACTGTTCTTACTATTCTTATAGGGACAGTTTAGCTCAGTCGATAAAGTTTCCGCCTAGGAACCACAAGGTTCATGGTTCGATACTGGTCCCTCGCCAACTCAGCGTATGAGTAGCACAGGGATCTGTGCGGTTAAGTGAGAAGCTGATGGTAGGTGTGGCGCTTCACATCAGATGCTGAAAACAATCTCCTTGGTCTAGAGCTAATGAAAAGGGGATAGTCTCCCTCGCTGTCTGGCTGATACCGACTTTAAGCCACCTCGATGACTTTACTTACTCTTCTTTTACAAGAATGGCATTAAATGAACCACGCAGGTTGACGTGCCATTAACGAATACGGAAGCACATAAGATTTAGTAGTGATACATTGTCAAGACTAGCTTGTTAACCATTACTCAACGATGGAATGCCCTAAAAAATAGCAAGTATTAAAACGGTTAGCACTATTACTGCATTTTTAGCCGATATTGTGATATCGGGGGTCTATTATTATTAACATTATTACTATTGAAAGTTTTTTGTTTTTCTTTGTTTAATGGCATATACTTGGGTCATTTAATACCAAAGCAATCCTTGTAGAAGAAAAGTAGTCGAACTATTTAACCCATATCTGGAGGATTAAGGGTTTTATACCTTTCCCAAGGGTATTAGTCCGAAAGTGAATGTAATAGCGCGACAGGAGTTGGAACTCGCTTACTTCAATGACGCAGACCAGCACGTTAACCACTACACCACAGGGACTTCCTCCTTATTGACAAGTGTTTTGCATCAGTACTTATACTCCAGCTATACACAAAACAATACAGTCAATTTCACAATGTGTCCACGCATAATAAATTTTTATTATTCCCACACCAGCGAATTCTAAAACACAATAATCCAAATGCTACCAAACGTAAATGCGTCCAAAATTAAACAATAAAACACCCCAAAAAGATAAATAAAGAAAAAGGGAAAAAAGAAATAAAAAGAAGTAAAAATGTAAACAAATCAATGCATTTTCTCATCTATTATTTTGTATTTTCCTTCACCTTCTCTTTTCATTCTCTTTTTTTTTTTTTTCATTTTACTTTTTTATTATTCGTCTTTTATTTATCCTTATTCTTTTATTCTGTTTTTTTTTATACGTTTTTACTTTATTTTTTTTTATTGGATCCTCTCTGTTGATTTCGTTCTTCTTTCTTTGTTTTGTTTTGTTTTTATATAAATTTTCTGTTTGTTATTCTCGACGTTTTTTGTCTGTTTATATTCCCGCCGATGTGTTGGTGCGACAAATCCAATGGATGACAAGAAGATGTCTTCTCCAGAAGACAGTTGACATCAATCATGATCTCGTCTGACGCCTGCCTTGACAAAAGACGTCCATTTCCGAGTTGGATGATGGGAGCAGACCTGAAATAGGGAGAGAGGTGAAAAGGAAAAGAAAATGAAACAACAGAAAACAGACACAGATAAACACACGCACGCACGCACGCACGTGTGTATGTGTGTGTGTGTGTGTGTGTGTGTCTCTCTCTCTCTTCTCTCTCTCTCTCTCTCTCTCTCTCTATATATATATATATATATATATATATATATATATATATGAGGAAGAAGGAATAAAGAAAAGAAAGTACAGATTGATAATAAAAGATGAATTTAATCAATATCACCTACACATGTGTTTCGGTCAGTTTATCTATGTGTACACGATTCAAACTATTATTATTCAATAAATAAATAAATGAAATGAAATGATAATAATAGAAAAATGTAAAATATTCCGTACACAGAGAAAATTCGACCTTCATCAGAGTGAAATTTTATTTTGAATAAAAAAATAAAATATCACTCTGATGAATGTCGAATTTTCTCTGTTTACGGAATATTTAACATTTTTCTATTATTATTATTTCATTTCATTTATTTATTAAATAATAATAATAGTTTGAATCGTGTACACATAGATAAACTGACCGAAACACATGTGTAAGTGATATTGATTAAATTCATTTTTTATTATCCATTCTGTACTTTCTTTTCTTTATTCATTCTTCCTCATATCGTCGGATTCAATTCCAATTACATTTTTACATCAAAAGTTGCTACAAGGTTTTCATTGTAATAGTTTAAGTAGTTAACCCAAAAGTATATTTCGTAATATATTGAGCTTTTGTAGTTGTAGAATTTTTTTCTTTCCCTAGCTTTCAGTGTTCAAAATACACCGAAGAAGGTGTACCTTGAATACCGAAATCGTGGTCAAGAGAACAATTTTTTATACAACTAGAGAGAGAGACAGGGTGGGGGAAAGATACAGTAAGAGAGAGGGAGAAAGTGAGTGAGGGAGAAAGTGAGTGAGGGAGAAAGAATGAGTGACTGAGCGAGAGACAGAGAGAAAAGGATTGAGATATAGAAAGTGAGTATTTAAGTGTGTGTGTGTTGTGTGTGTGAGAGAGAGAGAGAGAGAGAGGAGGGGGGAAAGAGGGAGAGAATGAATGACTGTGGGAGAGAAAGAGGGAAAAAACAAAGTGTGAGTGTGTGTG
>CM042141.1:46311882-46326882 GCA_023376005.1 Doryteuthis pealeii | reverse complement strand
GCCACGGTATTATTTATGCGTCTATCCGTTTCGTCAGAGAATTTTTTATGCAAATGTTCAAAATAATATTCATATGGCAAGAGATGCTCAGTACCTTTCTCCGTTGCCCTATCTTTTCATTCACTGTCTTAGCAGAGAATTTCTACGTCCGTCTTCTTTTCAGGCGTAATTATTCATTTTGGATTCATGTTTTACATAACTCTCCTGTTCAAGTAACATGCGACAGGATATATATATATATATATATATATATATATATATATATATATATATATATGGTGAGTCTATCTCTCTCTCTCTATATATATATATATATATATATATATATATATATATATATGTATGAGGTGAGGTAAAGGAAAAGTGAACAAAAATAATGACTCAAACAAGTCCAAGTAGGAGAGAAATATTTCGTCCTTCTGACGCGAAGAACATCCTCAGGCTCTGAGACTGAAGATGGTCTTCGCGTCAGAAGGACGAAATAGTTCTCTCCTACTTGGACATGTTTGAGTCATTATTTTTGTTCACTTTTCTTTTACCACACTTCATATTGTCGGATTTTACTCCAACCCTCCTATCTTTATATATATATATATATATATATATATATATATATATATATATATATATATATATAGTAAAATGGTATAGTCAGATAGCTTAATCGAACTACACCTCGTTCGGATCCTCAGGGTTATCTGCCATGAATTAACTAAATTGATCTAATATAAATTTATTAGATATGCTCTACAGAGGTAGTGAGCACCTTTATCTTCTTTATGACCCGGATTTATTCGTTTAATTATTTTATCGACGGTTGAATTTGCGACTAGCTGGATATTTTATATTCTTCGTTAGGTCACTCACTCTTTATAAACATTATCATTTTTAGTTTGTTTTAGAAGTATGAAAAACCTGAAGGTCAGAAACAATATGATGAATATTCTCTTTCAAATCTTTTTTCCCAATATTTTGAGATGCTCCCTCTTTATCAAAGGTGTGTGATAGACTGACTGTCTTTTGGCGGGACAAGTGGTGTTTTTTCTTGCCCGGTAGTTGATTGGCTGTCTTTCATGTTCTTCTCTGTGGATTCTACTCTGTCCTGAGAATGGCTGAAATAAAGGTTTTATGAATATATATATATATATATATATATATATATATATATATATATATATATATGTTAAGAACAGACAATCACGAAGCATCTTTGAACCTGTCTTCACTATCCATACTAATATCTATCTATATATCCACATACACACACACACACACACACACACATATATATATATATATATATATATATATATATGTACATATAGGTGTGCCTGTGTGTGTACGTGTGTATGAATGTGTGTGAGTGACTTAAGATGCTTTTTATATTTCAATCAATCAGGATGTTAACAGATATAACACACATATATATATGAATGTGTGCGCGCACGCGCGTGTGTGTGTGTGTGTGTGTGTGTGTGTATGTGTGTGTGTGTGTGCGTGTGTGAAAAGGAAGGTGCCTTACCGGGGAATGCAATATCTAGTCAATCGTAACATCGACCGACGATACAATAATTAATCGAATAAGCCGGGGTTATAAAGAATATAAACGTGCTCAATAGGTCAGTAGACCGTATATATATATATATATATATATATATATATATATATATATATATATATATATATATATATATATTCGTATGTACCTGTGTTTGGGCGTGGTGTTTCTGTGATGTTGTCTAAAAAGATATACATGGCAACGAAGCTCACGTGTTTTATAACTTAATCTTTACTTGAACATTCTCCAGACTCCTCACTACGCATGGACTCACACACTCTACAGCGCACTATCTCTCTCTCTCTCTCTCTCTCTCTCTCTCTCTCTCTCTCTCTCTCTCACACACACACACACATACCACTACACCCACAGCACACAAACGCACGCACGAAGAGGTAGTCACACACTCACAAACATTGTGCACATAAGCGAGTATAAATATACCATCTGTCATTTTTATACATATAAATAAATGTACTATTTTTTTTTGTTGTTGTATGATTGTTTTTTGAATACGTTCTTACTTGAGTATATCTCAAGTAATATTTATGGGAGTTATATATTATCGTTTCACCCCTTCTTCCTCTCTCTCTCTCTCTCTCTCTCTCTCTCTCTCTCTCTCTCTCTCTCTCTCTCTCTCACTCTTTCTCTCTTTCTTTCTCCAAGTTTTCTCGTCAAGGAAAGCCAGAACATTAATTGTAAACCCTTACAGTCACGTAAATTTAGAGGTTTCTCCCTTTTTAAGTGTTTGTAGATAGAGTTCTGACGAAGACGAATGTCCTGTCACCCGGTCACGTCAATTGAAATAATACAAGACAACAAAATTAAATCGGGCAAAAATTACATTCGCACTGGGTCAAGTTCTAGATGTCGTCACTTTCACAGAAACATTACCCAACACCAGTATTTAAAGTATTAAGATAAGATTGAATGTAATTGAGTAAAGAAGGAGAAATTGTAAAAAATAAAATAGTATGGTTGTTTGTTGAGGTAATAGGGAAGATAGTCTTAAAGTAGAATACCAAAGAAAATATATGTAAAAAGAATCTTAGAGTTAATTAAACGGTTGTTAGAAATTCATATATGATAGACTTGGATTCCAACTGATACGTAACATTCTGGTATGATAAATTGTCAAGGATAGTTACGAGAAAGAATATACAAAATGCACATAAATTTCTAGAACGCGTATTGGTTAATACGATGTTAATACGATGAATTATGATGTATTATTTAATTCAATTCTTTTTGCAAGGTGAAAAAAAAAAGACTTTGATAAAAGAAGGACAATCGATAATATGAAATTGAAAGAAGAAACAAATACAAAATGTCTGAAACAAAAAAGAAACACAATTATGATGATGAAGATGATGAAGATGATAGAAAAAAATAATATCGGTTTTGATCGTGAGGTTGTTACTTATGTATCGTGTCTTGGACAGGAAAGCGCGACGGTGCCCTTTGCCTCTCTAGGGCAACAACTGGTTTGTATTCATAATTTTTCATCTCCTAGACCGGTTGCCATACCAAGATTAAAGAGCTCTGTTTCTCCTACTATTTACCTATAGCCGGAGGGAGAATAAATATTAGCACTATGGAAAATGCAAACAGCCTATGTTCAAGATTTGAACTCGGGTAGCCAAGTCACTTCCCATGAGCTAAAAGATATATAGGATGATGTAACTCCCTTTCCTATATTAAAAATCTGATAATTTATTTCTGAATCACCATTTATACAAAAATGAATATGTAAAGAACACACATACTATTGCCACTCGATGCCAGGATGGACCTGGGAGTTCGGCGATGAAGTTGTACTCTACATTCACCACAGCTCCAGAATTAAAACTTCACCATAAGACGCAGTTTCACGTCATACCCAGGAGACCAAGACCCTCAATCACCGTTTGGGGGTTTGCTAAAGTGGCAAATGTATCAGGACAGTTTTATTTAAAATTATATATGGGCACAACCATTCGCCTCCAGCCCCGTAAACCGTTTGCATCAAACAATCTTTCCAGGAACTTCTGAGGAATGGCAAGAATAAATTCTCGTTTCCGTCCTTCAATTTCTTCCAAAGTCGTTGCTTTCGTAGAGCATAATTGCTCCTTCAATTAATCCCATTTATCCCCTAAGAAAATAGTGAGTTAGCTATAAATAATCAATATACAATATAATTAATCCGATATATATATATATATATATATATATATATATATATATATATATATATATATATATATATATATATATATATATATATATAGGCATATGTAAAAACAATTTTTTTTGTGATGAAACAAGAAAATACAGTGCTCAATCACAAATTGTAAGAGCTAATATTTATTTATTTTACAAAGTTTTCACAGATCAATGTTCATTATAAACAGCGACCCAGGTTTCATGCCAAGGGGCAATCATCAGGTTGTTGAGCAAGATCCCATGGTGTTTGTTGAAGTTCTTTACTCAATGTCACATTTTGGACCGCAAATAACGTCGGTTAGTTCCGCGGACGCTATTATAGTTCGGATTTACTAAAAATAAATTTTTTCAAAATTTGCATTTTTTTGTAGTAATGTCAACGAAGTTACCTCCCTTTATTCGTTAAAAATAGAAAATTTTTTTACTTTGAAAAAATTTTTTTATTTTATATATATATATATATATTCATTCATTCATTTATTGGCATTTCAGTCTCGAAAGACTATGATAAAGTTGTTATGTGCCCCTGAAGTTACAGTGCCTCCTGTAGCTGTGAAGTCCGATGTTTGAAAAACATTCTTGACCACAGATTTTGCATTTGAAGGCTGTCCCTGAAAATGATGATGTTCCGATGCTTTGTTACCGCTGCTTTCTTCTGGAACTCTTAGCTTCACGGTGCTGTGTCAGGGTGACTTCTGACATGTACAGTCCTCTAAGGAGATTCTGCCGCCACCGATATATATATATATATATATATATTCCCTATTTTAAAAATCTTATAATTCCCTTGTGAATCATTATTTTTCAGAAAGTGTATATGAAAAGAAGACACGTTACCTGGATTTTTATTTAGAATTCTATATGGGCCTTCACTTCAGCTTCTCAAGCCGCTCGGGAATTAGAATTAAATAAGAGTTAAACGTTCAGTCATGTTTATAGGGCTTCGTATTATGAAACAAAATAATCAATCTGAAAAGAAAAACAACAGATTTTATAGCCATATATTAAGAAACATACATTAAAGAATTGATAAAATGTAATTGCATATATAAAGATATAAATAGTTTAAAAAAGGATTTACTTTTCAATCAGCCTATAATATCGTGTTTCCAATATCCATATATATATTTACCAACCCCTCCGCACGAGTAGGATGTGACACAAGGCCAATTTTCCTTCTCCTAGACTGGTTACCTAGCCATGGTTAAAGAACACTGTCTGCCCTGCTATTTACCCATAGCTGGAGGGAGAGTAGGATTCATACCTTTCCCAAGGGTATTAGCACTAAGTGAAATGCAATTACCACGTCCAGGATCTGAACTCAGGGCGACGAGTTCATTTCCAACGACTTTAACCATTACACCACGCGCTTCCTACTTTATATGGCCTGGTTACGGGGTAGCTGAAATGTAGCGAATTTTATGTAAAAATCCTGCAACCAAATGTATGTTTTTAACAACCTCTCTACACATGCAGGGTATGATACAATATCAAATTTAAA
Organism: Doryteuthis pealeii; assembly: GCA_023376005.1. NCBI lineage: Eukaryota > Metazoa > Mollusca > Cephalopoda > Myopsida > Loliginidae > Doryteuthis > Doryteuthis pealeii. The sequence continues at coordinate 46,321,621 of CM042141.1, read as the reverse complement.
AGAGAGTTTAGCAGATTTGAATTCAGGCCTTTCTTTCTTCTAGAACAGTAAATATTACAAAGTTAAATAGCCCAATCCGAGGAAACGATCTTAATTTCGATTTCCCCAGTTACGTATTAGACAAATACAAAGTCTTCCAAATGTCTTAGACATTTGCAAAGTAATAGCTTTAAGATTTGAAGATAAATAACAAAAATGAGTAATCTGGTAATTACTATCAGCAAAGGAAATCATATGAAACTTGGAAAGGGTTAAGAAATGAAAGACCACTAATTATTTAATGATATAAATTTACCTTTATTTCAACAGTATCATTATTTCAGCAGTATAATTATTTTCTTTTTCTTTTCTCTTTCGTCATTTTCTTTCTTTACAGCTTTTCGTTGAAATGACAGGATGATATATTGATGTACAAAATATACTGTTGAACATTTATAATAGGCTTATCTTCAGTGGCCATCTTCGTCTTCATAGATTCAAATGTTGATGAAGTAAAAGAAGGAAAGAAGAACATGAAATTGAGAAAAATTTAAGGCGGACCAGAACTTTCAGACCCCCCCCCCATATCTAAAATTTTTGTTTTTAATCTTTTTTTTTTTTCTACGGATTATTATCTATTACGCACCAATCTATCCGATTGTAAAAAAAAAAATTTTAAGTTATTTATTTTTCGAGTTTACAGGGGTGCTCAGTTCCCCGTATAAGTTTATCGTAAACTGATCCCCCATATCGGAACCGCTGAAAACATTTTTTCTTTGTAATTTCTTTTCTTTTTCTTCAATGGATTATTATCTTTTACATACCAATGTATCAGATTGTAAAAAAAAAAATTCTAAAAAGTTCTTTATTTTTCGAGTTTTAAGTGGTGCTCATTTCCCCGTATAAGTTTATAGTAAATCGATCCCCCATATCGGAACCGCTCGATAATAAATAATTTGCGTTCTGTTTTTTCTGGGCCAGCCTAACTTCGACACCTTTGCGCCAGTTTACTTTCGAGCGGTTCCGATATGGGGTATCGATTTACTATAAACTTATACGGGGAACTGAGCACCCCTGAAAATTCGAAAAATAAATAACTTTTTAATTTTTCTTTTTCACAGTCTGATAGATTGGTGTGCAATCGATTCCAATCCATTGAAAGAAGAAAAAAAAATTAAAAACAATAATTTTAGATGGGGGGGGGGCTGAAAGTTCAGGTCCGCCAAAATGCATAAATAGAAACAAAAGATTGTAATGAAAACGAAAGAGTTAATAGTTTGACTTGAATAACAAAACGGTGGAGCTTCTTTGAATATATATATATATATATATATATATATATATATATATATATAAGTAAAGTAAAGTCGGTGGGCTAAATCGATATGAGCTTCACAGGGAGGGTCTCTATACCCTTTTCACTTGCGCTAGACTAAGCATATTGTTTTAGAGCGTCTGGGGTGGAGAGACATACCTACCACAGCTCATCACTTTACCGCGCAGATTCCTGTGCTACTCATACGCTGAATTGATGAGGCTCGCTATCGTACTAGGTACCTTGTGGTTCCCTGTCGGATGCTCTACTGACTGAGCTAAACACACACACACACACACGTACATATATATATATATATATATATATATATATATATATATATATATATATATATATATGTTTAGAGCGTCCGACAGGGAACCACAAGGTACCTGGTATATATATATATATATATATATATATATATATATATATATATATATATATAAAATCTGCATACGTATATAAATATGATTGAACATTATATCTACATCCTGTTACCAAATAACGTTCTAATATATCTATGATTTCTTTAAAATATATATATATATATATATATATATATATATATATATATATATATATGTGTGTGTGTGTGTGTGTGTGTGTGTGTGTGTGTGTGCAACCAAATCTCTGCTTGCAAGATGAACGAAGTGATAAGACAAAAAGAAACTATTATTTCATATTGTCTTTTTTTTTTATTGTTCTCACGTAGTTTTGACCTCAGGTCATCGTCAAGAGACAAATTTATTTTTAGGAGAAAAAAGATTTTATAAAAAGTTTCAAAAAATACTTTTCAAGAGAAGTGGGAAAAATATACTGGTGAAGAAGTGAATTATCTATTGTTCAGTGAAACCTCTGGTTACAATTGCTTTATATATATATATATATATATATATATATATATATATATTATATATATATATATATATGCTGAAGATACAAGGTTAACAAGATCTTTTAACATCAGCTTTGAATATATTGATTTTCAAATTAACCTCATGACCAGGGGTTGATTTATTTATATATTAGTGTTTATAACACCTTCATTTTATTACCAGGCTAGATAATTAAGTTTCATATTAAATCTAAATGGCATTTAGCTTTTTATATTTTTTAAACATTTGTCTTGCCTACTTTCATTTTCTGTTTATATCTCTTTAAATTCTTTGTATGATTGGGAATTTAGTATCTCTGTTATAATAGTGGCGGTTTGAGTGGAAATATTGTCCTACAAGTATTAAATTATTGTCATTTATAGATTTGATTTTGTGTTTATGTTTGCTAAGATAAAATGGCCATTCTGACTTTCCAATATATTATTCTTAGCAACGTATATAATCCAAGAAATAAATTAAGATTTTGTTACTGCAATTTGATTACTAAATCTAAAAACGAGTTTTTTGTTGTTGTTGTGATGCTAGTAAATTAGTTAGTTAATTTTGTGTGTTGTAGCAGAGATTGTTATTGATATAACACGGTTGGCAAAATGTAATTGTGGGTTTCATATTGATTACTTTCTTATTTCATGTTGCTTCCTATTATTTCACTCATCTTATTTGGACAGAGTCAGGCCAGTATACCTGGTTCTTGAAAATACCATTCATATATATATATATATATATATATATATATATATATATATATATATATATATATAGTAAATGAAGAAAAATTCTAAACTTGCTTCATTACAATACTTTATTTCAACCGTATTAATACGGCATCTTCAGATAATCACAAGAACATGACTCTTACAGTAAGAGTCATGTTGTTGTGATTACCTGAAGATGCCGTATTAATACGGTTGAAATAAATTATTGTAATGAAGCAAGTTTAGAGTTTTTCTTCATTTACTAAATTTCTTGCTCTGTCCTGTTACTCACTGGTATTAGGCACATTGAGCTCTCCTTATGGTCTACCTGCATCAGCTTGGTTAAACCATACATGGAAAGACCCTAACTACGAAAAAAAACTATATATATATATATATATATATATATATATATATATATATATATAATATATATATATATAATATAATATAATAAGATAGGTTTTACATATCTATTTATTAGGTGACAAAGGAACATTAACAACCAGATTGGTTTCATGCGATGCAATCATCAGGTGATGTGTGTGTGTGTGTGTGTGTGTGTGTGTGTGTGTGTCTGTCTGTCTGTCTGTCTGTTATTTATTTATCTATTTATTTATAAGTAAAGTAAAGTCGTCAGGGCGGCCTAAAGTCGGTATCAACCAGCCAGCGAGGGAGTCTATCCCCTTTTCAATAGCGCTAGACCAAGGAGATTGTTTTAGTATCTGAGGTGGAGCGCCACACCTACCATCAGCTCCTTACTTTACCACACAGATCCATGTGCTACTCATACGCTGAGTTGGCGAGGACCGGTATCGAACTAGGAACCTTGTGGTTTCTAGCCGAATATATATACACGTACACCCACGAATGATTTAAATAAAATGGAGAAGATTTGTTTGGCCCTTCTGGGGAAATAGTAAAGTAAGTCTTCGGGGCGGCTAATGTCGGTATCAGCCATGCAGCAAGGGAGTATATTCCCTTTTCACTAGCGCTAGACCAAGGAGATTTGTTATGGTCTGAGGTGGAGCGCCACACCTACCATCAACTCCTTACTTTACCGCACAGATCCCTGTGCTACTCATACGCTGAGTACGGGAGGGCGAGTATCGAACTAGGAACCTTGTAGATTCTAGCCAAACGCTCTACCGACTGAGCTAATCCGGACCTTAAGGGAATTAGTACGGACTCATAAATGACGTCGTCGTTTGAACTCCTACACATGGACAAACTAGTTTTGAACAACAGCAAAGTTTTACATTCATCAGGTTTTTATGCACACGGCATGCAGTCTTGAAGACTAGTCAACAGAGATGGCTGATAAGTACTAATGGAGTGAGTGGGTGAGAGAGGGAGAGAGAGACAGACAGACAGACAGACAGACAGAGACAGAGACAGACAGAGAGAGTCAAGGAAATCCGTGCTATCAGCACAGTTTGAGGATAATGATTATTTAACTATATATCTTTTCTCTGAATGTTTGAGATGAGGCTTGAAAATTAGTATTATTAGCGTTATTCGGACTATTGTCCCCATCTTCATTGTTATTTGTACAACGTTTCGGCCGATATACCCTCCGGCCTTCTTCAGGTATTTCTTTTCGGACGCAGGAACCTTCTCGGACTCGGGAACCTTCTCTTCGAACTCGGGAACTTTCTTGTCGTATTCGGGAGCCATCACGGAACTTTGAACCTAACCCTTTATTTATTCCACGGGAGTATCCTGTTCCGTGATGGCTCCCGAATACGACAATAGTCCGAATAACGCTAATAATACTAATATATCTTTTCCTTTATCTAATTGAATATTTATGTATTTTAAGTTTTGCTCACTGTTTTATATTTTGTATTTTTAAATACTTATTTGTTTCATTCTTTTCTTTGATTAAACAAGCAAGGGTATGCTCCCTGCGCCTGGTTTAAGTATTTAAGTTTTAATGTAATGAAATATATGAAATTAGAAAGACTAACGAAATTAAATAAGAACGCAAATAAAAAGATTACACTTATTTTGATTATATTTTAATTAGTTTCAATATAAAATCCTTCATATGATATATTTTAACACGTTGGAGAATAAAACAATAATTTTAAAGATCAATGACACCAAATAATTATACATTAAATCCGGATTTATTAAAACCAGTATCCAAATTAACAGCATCAGATACTGTGTGAACCTTTATTTGTAAGTGATATAAAAGACACATTGCAAGATTTTTAAACGCACTAATAATAGTAATGGGTCGTTTCGAGACAAATTTAACTCAGAGATCTCGTTATATTTATTCTGATTTTGACTATAAATTAACTGCTCGTTGATAACTTCCGCAATTTCTGAGGGTATTGTGACGTAAGTATTGATGTAGTTTCGGTTACAGACAGACACCGAATCTCCATTATAATAAGGAAATTTAAAAATATTTTTCTCAACCGACATACTCAGCTCCCAAACACAAATGATACTAATAAACTGACATGCAAACATACCGAACCATAAGATAACCAACCCATCCTTTATAAAGAGAACGATGTCATTGATGATGAATATCTTATAAATCGGATGAACCTGACATCGAGCTTAACAACCGCCTTCCTCGGCCTTTAAGCCAATCTCAACAATGACGATTACGATGATGTTGATGTTGAATGATAGTACTTTAACGTAAAGCACGAATTGACCAATGCTGATAAAACAACAAGAACAACAAATAAAAAACACAAGCAATAAAAAATGGCTTTTTTGGACAAGTAAACAAAAATGGCCAAGCCAAGCGTGACAACGTAACCAGAAACACTATAACGGATGGAAGCCAAATTACCGACATGGAAGGACAAAAAGCCAAGGGAATTGTATTCGCGCTACGTTTCTTGCATTTCCCATTCTTTCGTGGCCCCTTTGCGCTTTGTTTCTCGCCTTGGTCTGCTTCGGTGTAATTTGTCAAAGCTACATTGTTTTAATTTTCTTGCTATTTTCATCGCGCGCCAAAATCTCCCTCGACTCTCAGCATTGACAGAACATATTCATCTACTATTTTGTGCATTCTAGCTTTACCATTTTGTTGTTGTTGTATTCCTTTTTTTTCTTTTTTTTCTTTTTTTGTAACTGTCTTTATGGTAGAAATCCAAGAGTACAGTAAAAGCTCCACACTTTCAATTAATTTTAGCTGAGCCGATTCCATCCACTTTGTAAAGTTTTTTTTCCCGCTTTCTCTGATGACATATGTCTTTCAATGAATATTTTCTTATATTGCATTACGGTTCAATCTATCTGTCTATTCCACTCTGATCCTAAGCAATATTTTCTGTTTAAGATTACAACTAAGCTTAAGTTTAGTTCCCATAGTAAAATATTCAGAGAGCTAAGCTAGCAGCCGATTGCTAGTGACTACAGTATTCACAGGTTACTTCCTATATTTGGTCATGTGTCCAATAACACTAAAACTATGTCACTACGGACTTTTACCCCTATTAATTTAATTATGTATTAATACTCGTTTTCCTTTTTTGAACGACCCTAATAATCTGGCAACAACTTCTGGTTAAAAATGAGATCAGCTAAATCTTCTAAGATAAAATTAAAAATGTAAATCCTGATTAGCTGGTTTTGCTTATCCAATGAATTTAGTAGGTTAGACTGCGCACTTTAACATTGGCTACGTAACCAGTCTAGAAGAAGGAAACTCTGAATTCAAACCTGTTACACTTTGCCTAAGAAATTGACCTTGTCATCCTGCTCATGCAGAGGGGCTCGTAAATGTATACATGGTTCTTAGTAGTTATAGCTATTTAATAATAGTCATATGTTTGTACACATTTATAAGTTTTAAGTAAGTAATTGTGATCCTTCGTAAACAATTATACCTTTTTTTCTTGATAAAAATAATTTACACTTATCAATTATTCCAATCGAATAGTAAATATGTTGTGTCATGGAACCAAGGGTAAGCGAGTTAGAACTAAAGTTTCCTTTTGGATAAATACCCCTTTGGGAAAGGTATAAACCTCCTAATACATTGAACTATGACTTAAATAGTAACACTACTGTTGGTATGTTTTTTGGCATTAGATAACCTGCAGATTTTGATATGCAACTAAATAAAGAAACCATACAATCTGTCCGTATGTCTGTCTGTCTGTCCGTCTCTCTCTCTCTCTCTCTCTCTCTCTCTCTCTCTCTATATATATATATATATATATATATATATATATATAATAGATAGATAGATAGATAGATAGATAGATAGATAGATATTTATTTATTTATTCTTAATAGAAAGAAGGTACGCAAAATAGATTGAAGTTTATTTTCCCCCAACAACTTATTATTCTAATTTTATATTTCTACAATAAAATAAAATAAAATGAAAGGAAAAGAAGGACTCGATTTTAAAAAACAAAACCAAAATTAAAACCATTTTGTGGTATCTATTTCTTATAGAATATCTCATTTTCTCGCGTTGGACCTATAAAAACAATTATATATATATATATATATATATATATATATATATATATATATATATATATATATATATATATATATATATATGAGTGTGTGTGCGTTGCTGTCAGCTATAAACAAAATGTTTCCCGTTATAACACCAAGCTAAGTGAACTAATTAAACCATTTGCCAAAGGAGAATATTGTTTATTTCCCTTTCTCTACAATGAAATTATTGAGATGTCTAAGTTCAAAGGAATATAATATCTACCAAGCAACAAAGGCACGCACTGTTTGCAAGAATAATCTTTGCCAATGTTTGTAATGTAAGACCAATTTACTGACAACCTTCCGAGATCTTACATCGTTAAATAAAGTATTAGTACAACAAAGTCTGTTTTACAAAGCCTTGTAGTTATCACTAAATAATTAGTTAGTACGGTAAGGAAAAGTATGAACTGCTGTAGACATGTGGAAATCTGATCTCAATAATAAGTTAAAGCTACGATTCTTCTAAGCTGTGGTTGTATCAGTACTACTGTACGGCTGCAGTATCTAAACCCTAAAGACATGATCAGAATGATGATGATGATGATGATGATGATGATGATGATTGACTAATGGGAAATGAAAATCGACGAAGCAAATACACAGGTTTGTTGAGACTATATTCACTTTGTTAACTCTTGTTATATTCCTCTATCTCTTAATCTATCTATCTATCACAGCGCTAATACTTTTGGTATATATCCATCTGTTTTCCCTACAGCTATGGGTAAATTATAGGACAAACTGAAAACAAAGACCCAACACAGAAATAAAACTGTTAAATTTTGTGATCGGTTACGCATACGCCTATATTTGATACCAGTCATCACCGGCTCAGTGCATAAGTAATACAGCTTATGTGATCTGGTCTGTGTGGTAAAGCATCTGTGAGCTGACGGTAGGTGTCACACTCCATCTCAGTAAAACAATCGACGTGTTCTAGCGCAAGTGAAAGGGAATATATATCTTGCTGTTCGGCTGATACCGACAATAGGTCACTTCGCACACTTAATTCTTACCTATGGGGACACCTGTTGGCCGTGGGTAGCGAACCGTGATTCTTAAGGGTGGAAGCCTGGTGGCTGAACAGTCCAGGACATGCAACACTTCACTTCGGCCCTTACTTATGCTAGACGGGTGGTCACGTCAAGCCCTAGCACACATATGATTATCCCAACCCTATTGCTCTTATGGAAAGCCCCAACTCTTTTTATCATATATTTCCCAGAAGGTAGTGACTGAGGGTCTTAATGTCTTGGGCGTAACGTTAAAATCGATCTGATGGTGAGGTTTCAATTTTGGACTCTAGGGAATATGGAGCACCACTTCATCACAATTACTCCAGGTCCACTCTGAACCTGTGTGTAAGTGTGTTAGGGTCCCATCTATGTGTTCAATAAAAAAAGTATTTAAAAAATTGAGTTAAAATATTGAGTACCCTTGAAGAATGAATGAAACAAAATATATTCGGCATAAAATAATCCAACAAGGGCTGACATGCCGTAAAAATTCAACCAACAAAACATCTAAAAGAAATCCTAAAGATTAAGTTCTATGAAAATGCACCATGAGTGTTAGTTAGTTTGTTTTCTTTTATTCTACTAAAAGATACGATCAAGTCAAGTTATTATTTCATCTATCTGTTAAAATAGGTTCGATAGCAAGTCACAACACTAATTAATGCCCCTAGTGTAATTATACTATCGCCTCTACATAACATATTCGTACAATGTCTAAAAACAAATATATAAACACAAGGCGACATGAAAAAAAATGACAAACACAGAAGTATAATACATTTTGCAAAATTGTTTGTAACTTAATCATCCGTAGAACTTGATCTTCCGGGACAGGTGGGCCATGAAATTGAATACGACAAAGATTATTCATTTGGTTCCAAAGCGTTTGGTTGAAGAACTCAAGAGAATGTGTTGATATGGTTGGAATATTTTACACCATCCATGGGAAGAAAAAAGTGATTCCATTCCTTCAGAGTATCATCTTTTTTGAGTCCCTCAAACGAATTTTATTTAGACATCTGTTTCGACAGATATCACATGTGGTGCAAGTGTAATTCCAGTCCCTCGATAAGAAGGGTATATATGCTCTCATGTATCGACTTTAGGCAAGTACCCGGGGTTGCCTGGGCAGACGGGAAATAATAAAAACGTAGTCTCACAGATCTATTTATTGTTTTGGTCTTATATAATTGATTTGTTTATGTTACCAATGACTTTCCCTTCTCTTACTATTCAAATCTTGATTTTTAAACATATTCCAAGAAATAAATAAAATCTTCATTATTTTGGCACAAAAAACAAGCTCTGATAAAAGTGAGTGTGTATATATATTTACTTTGT
>CM042141.1:46259382-46301882 GCA_023376005.1 Doryteuthis pealeii | reverse complement strand
AAAAGAAAAAAAAACGAAGTTTGTTTTCCGTTGAGAATTATTAAGCCTAATTATACATATATATTATATATGCATAATAATATATTATATATATATATATATATATATATATATATATATATAGTAAAGTCGTCGGGGCGGCCTAAAGTCGGTATCAGCCAGTCAGCGAGGGAGTCTATCCCTTTTTCAATAGCGCTAGACCAAGTAGATTGTTTTTTTAGCATCTGAGGTGGAGCACCACACCGACCATCAGCTCCTTACTTTACCGCACAGATCCCTGTGCTACTCATACGCTGAGTTGGCGGGGACCGGTATCGAACTAGGAACCTTGTGGTTTCAAGCTGAACGCTTTACCAACTAAGCTAACCATATATATATATATATATATATATATATATATATATATATATATATATATATATATATATATATATATATATATATATATATATATATATATATATATATATATATATATATATATATATATATATATATATATATATATATATATATATATATATATATATATATATATATATATATATATATATATATATATATATATATATATATATATATATATATATATATATATATATATATATATATATATATATATATATATATATATATATATATATATATACATATATATATATATATATATATATACATATATATATATATATATATATATATATATATATATATAAATATATATATATATATATATGTGTGTGTGTAGTATAGTGAAACTTTGAAAAACACAGATTTAAATAAAATGAGTGGTAAGTTTGTTAGCCGACGCTACAGTGTTTCGATCTTTTAAATAGATCTTTTTCAGAGCTTTTGTTGAAACAAGGAAGAGTAAAAAAAATTATCACAGGATAATGAGGAAGACTTTGATAGTCATTGATTATCGATCTGTTCAAAATTTGAAATTTGAAGAGAAACGCTGAATAGGTAGACAAATTTTGATTTATAACAGATTGATAAACAAAGATTATCACAGTCTTCCTCATTATTCTGTGATGAAGAAGATCTACTTAACAGATCGAAACACTGCAGCGTCGGCTAACAAACTTACCACTCATTTATTTAAACCTGTGTCTTTTCAAATTTTTTACTATACTACATACCGTCGGATTCACTTCCATTTCTCTTCACACACACACACACACACACACACACACACACACACACACTTTAATTACCGAAATATTCTAACGGAAAATACACACATTCTGCACAAAAAAAAATAAACAAAAACTTCAAATACTAGAAGCTTTATACATAAAACAATACAAACTATCCTCAAACAAAATTAATTTCCAATGCAGTACACACATTTTAAAATGCCTATAACACGTTTCCCAGCAATTCATCTCATTCCAGCCTCCACATTAATATATATTTTTTAAAAACTGGAACACATCACCCCTGATGATGGCACTTCAAAGTGCCGAAAGTACTCGGGACCTGAGCTTTCGTGATTTGTTAGTTGGTTTAAAAATTTCATACCCCAGAAAATGTCATTCATATAATACTTCAGATGATTGTGTTATGTCTTATAGGTTCAGCCTTCTTTATTTTTGAGTATATGATTTAATTGCTCAAATGTCCGCATTTTTTAGACCAAAGCAAATTAAAGATTTATATTCCTTCTTTACAGGGGGATAATCTAAAATTTGTAGAGTTTGAAAATCGTACACCCCAGAAAATGTCATTCATGTTATACTTGAGATGATTGTATTATGTCTTATAGGTTTTCAGCCTTGTCTATTTGAGTATATATGATTAATTGCTCAAATGTCCGCATTTTTTAGACCAAAGCAAATTAAAGATTTATATTCCTTCTTTACAGGGGAGATAATCTAAAATTTGTAGAGTTTGAAAATCGTACACCCCAGAAACTGTCATTCATATTATACTTCAGATGATTGTGTTATGTCTTAAAGGTTAAGCCTTTTCTATTTTTGAGTATATGATTAATTGCTCAAATGTCCGCATTTTTTAGACCAAAGCAAATTAAAGATTTATCCTTAACAAGGGAGATAATCTAAAGTTTGTAGAGTTTGAAAATCGTACACTCCAGAAAACTGTCATTCATATTATACTTCAGATGATTGTGTTATGTCTTAAAGGCTAGCCTTGTCTATTTTTGAGTATATGATTAATTGTTCAAATGTCCGCATTTTTTAGACCAAAGCAAATTAAAGATTTATAAGTCCTCCTTAACAAGGGAGATAATCTAAAATTTGTAGAGTTTGAAATCGTACACCCCAGAAACTGTCATTCATATTATACTTCAGATGATTGTGTTATGTCTTAAATGTTAAGCCTTGTCTATTTTTGAGTATATGATTAATTGCTCAAATGTCCGCATTTTTTAGACCAAAGCAAATTAAAGATTTATAGTCCTCCTTAACAAGGGAGATAATCTAAAATGTATAGAGTTAGAAAATCGCGCACCCCAGAAACTGTCATTCATGTTATACTTCAGATTATTGTGTTATGTCTTAAAGGTCTTTTCTATTTTTGAGTATATGATTAATTGCTCAAATGTCCGCATTTTTTTTTAGACCAAAGCAAATTAAAGATTTATATTCCTTCTTTACAAAGGAGATGATCTAAAATTTGTAGAGTTATATCACCTTTTTGCTACATAGAAAGTGTCAATACATTCATTTAATAAAAAAAAAATCTTCACTGTATGCACTGTATAATAATCAATTTATCTCAACGCATCTGTAAACTGCAGGAAACGTTTTAAATTTAAACTGCCAAGAATTCTCCTGTCAATTTCAGAAATGATGACTGAATATCTTGCTGAATTTCGTGTATTTTTTTATGGAAAAAAATAAATGAATTGTCCCGCTTGTAAAAAAAAAAAGAATTTAATGTGTTTCCTTTTTAATTTAGATGAGACCAACTGAAAACTCAAAGGTTATTATGTTTCATTTAGTTTTCATTCATTTTTCATTAATTATATTTCGTGTATTTTGTAATTCTTTCCTTTATTCAGTTCTTTTTTTTTTCTTCTTCGATTTTACGACTTTTTTCATTTTAAGATTAAATATCTATCTATACATATATAAAGGACAGTTGTGTGTATATGTATATTCGGAGGAAACCTCGAAAATAAAACAATTAAGGACAATGTAAATATATATATATATACGCATTAAATATGGCTTTTGAGCAAAAAAGAACAGAGATTTTATTTATGTTCGTGAAGATAATTAAAAAATAAAATTTAAATCATAACAGCATTTTTTTTTCCATTTAATATTTTAGATAGTAGATATTAACATTTCTTTTAAGAGTAGCTGGATCAATGCAAGGTCTATTTTTTTACGTAAGGATTTAAATGGGGTATCCCACGAGGATTCAACTCGCAATTCAGTAAGAATGGATCTGCGGTACAAACTTTAAAAAATCCCCCTCTACCCAGGCGACACCGAGTAGCCGCTGCTAGTATCAAATATATCCGATCTCACTGACAAGCGATAATTCTTACAAGCCGTAGTTGTATCTGTGCTTCTGTATGGCTGGACGACTTGAACTCTAAGGAATCACCTAGAGAATAAGCTAAACTGCACAAAATATTAAACAAATTATGGAAACACCACCCGGCAAGAAAGCTGTTGTATGGTTTCTTGCCACCTATCACACAGACCGAATGTGACGAACGGGACATACTGGGCACTGCTGGGAAGCAAGGCCAAAATCATAAATGACGTTCTCCTGTGAGACCCCCCCTCCCCCAAGCAAAGACCTACATTGACCAGCTCTGCACGGATACTGGATGCTGCGCAGAGGAACTCCCGAGAGCATTGAACGATAGGGACGCTTGGCGAACGATTTTCATAGATATCCGTGCTACTAGCGCGAAATGCTGCTACTGCTGCTGTTGTTGTTGTTGTTATTGTTGATGATGATGATGATGATGATGATGATGATGATATGTTTTATGTAATCTTCCACCTTCCTCTGTTTAATCGATCATTTTTTCTTCAATATTTCTTTAGTGAGCAGTTCAAGATTAACTTAATTTTTATGTTAAAACAATCGTTGAATTTCGTAAGAAAATGTCTTTTAAAAAACGGATTAAATTGTCATTTTCCGAAGGACAACCATCAATAACCACATCAATTTAAGTTGCGCTTTATAAGTGACTAAATGGAGGTGCGTAGTCTAATGGTTCGAGTCATAGGAAATGGACTCGTCGACCGAGTTTCAATTCCTGGACAAAGCTGTTTGCATTTCATATAGCGCTAATACCCTTAGGAAAAATATGAATCAATCCTCCCTCCAGATATGGGTAAATAGCAGGGCAGATTGAACTCTTTAACCATGGCTAGGTAACCAGTCTAGGAGAAGGAAAACTCTGAATTCAAACCTGTTAAACTCCGCTTAAGAAATTGACCTTGTGTCGCATCCTGCTCGTGCGGAGGGGTTGGTAAATATATATAAGTGACTAAAGGCGGATAACCGGTGTTGCTTGACTAGAGGGGGAGCATAACAATTATTAATGAATCAAGAGTTGTATCCTCGCAGGATGCCCCATTAAAATCTTATATATACCCTAATTTTCTTCATTCCTTAATAAGTACTTTCTATTTAATTCATTCCTTTTATTGCTTAATTAAAGTTATATATGAATTTTTTTTTTTCATTTCAATTTTATATATAACAGCTTGTATTACTCTTTCAATCTTGAATTTTATTATTTCTTTCAACCAATTTTCTAATCTAATTTTTCAGATTTGCTTTTTCTTTTTCTTACTTTTAGTTTATCTATTAATTTTATAGCCTCATTTCATTGAGACAATCATTATTTTCTCATGATTTTCTTTTTTTTTCTCTCTTCTTGCAAAGACGTTTTGTGTCTCCTCTCTATATCACTGTCGTTCAGTCTCTCTGTCTCTCTCCCTATATACTTTCTTTTATTTGCAATATTTTTTCGACAAAAATTCCTTCCCATTAATTCATCTTTTAAATCACCTCTATATTTTTTTTACCTTCACTATTTTTCTTCTCCATCTTACTTGACTTACCTAACCACCTTACTCTATTCCTTATTCTTCTTTTGTAATCCTTTAACTTTTACTATTAATTTTATAGCCTCGTTCATTTAGACAAACATTATTTTTCATGATTTTTTTCTTTTTTTTCTCTCTTTCTTACAAAGTCTCCCTCTCTATATCACTGTCTCTCAGTCTCTCTGTCTCTCTCCCTATATACTTTCTTTTTAATATTTTGCGACAAAAATCCTTCCATTAATTCATCTTTGAATCACCTTTTTTTACCCTCACTATTTTCTTCTCCATTCTTACTTGACTTACCTTACCACCTTATTCCTATTCCTTTATCTTCATAATTTTCATCATTTCTTTCCGTATTTCTTTGTCATTTCTTTTAACTTTTTACTTTCCAACCACTCCACACCGTTTAAGAGATTTTCCATGTTGATTGAACCGATGCCAAGCAAATTTCAAGGAAAAGAAGACAAAGATTTTCATTATGTCAAACTTTAATTTTTTTTGCCGAAAAGCCTTTTGCTTATTTCAGAGTGCATTTTAATCACGTGATATTTCCAATAATGATAAGATAAACTCGTAAAGAGAAACTCAAATGCATTTTTCAAACTTCATAATAAATCGAATCATTCACTTAACATTCTAGTCGACCTTTCTAATCTCTAATTCTTCCTCATATATATATATATATATATATATATATTATATATATATATATATATATATATATATATATATATATATTCAGTGTGAAGCATGGCTAAAGTGGGAATATAAATGACAAACTTGGAAAGATGTTATGTCCTTGAACTTTGCGAATGAATAAAATTGAAACTTCAGCCACCTAACATCTAACTATATTATATATATATATATATATATATATTATATAGATATAGATATAGATATAGAATATAGATATATGAGGGAAAAATGAGTAAAAGAAAAGAAATGTAAATGGATAAAATGAATTTAATCGATATCACATTAATCGATATCACTTACACATGTGTTTCGGTCAGTTTATGTGTGTGAAAATATTTCGCACACATACAAGAATCGACCTTCATCAGAGTGACCATTTACATTTTTTACATTCAAAAAATGTTCACTCTGAATGAAGGGTCGATTCTTGTATGAGTGCGAAATATTTTCACAAACATAAACTGACCAAAAACATGTGTAAGTGATATCGATTAATGTGATATCGATTAAATTCATTTTATCCATTTACATTTCTTTTCTTTACTCATTTTTTCCTCATATTGTCGGATTCAATTTCCTTTTCCATTTTTACACACACACACACACACACACACACACACATAATATATATATATATATAATATATATATATTATATATACAAAAGGGTTTTGTAATTTGCTTGAAGCATTTATTTTTATTTTTGGTTTGTTGGTATCCTCTCTANTGTTTTGAAGGCTATTCACAATGCAAGTGTAAAAAAGGACGAATACTTATTGTGTGAGTTTGTAACCTGCGTGATTTATTCTTAATTCTTTAATATTTCGGGAATAAAATCCACTAGTATCAACAAGATTACTAAGAACTGAATGTTGTTGAAGTGGCGCGCACACATGCCCCTTAACACACCTATCACAAAAACACAGTATAAACAAGACACCCCCCACACACAGAATGGAAGATCTTGACATACAAATGAAAGCCACTTACATGTGATAGCGGATTTCAAAACTAAGAAAACAATTCTATATATATAATATATATATATATATATATATTATATAATATTATATATAGTATAAATATATATGCGTATATGTATATATATGTATTATATATATTAATATAATATATCTATTATAGTATATATATATAGTATTATATAATTAAAGAGGTTTTGTAATTCGTTGAACCATTGTGTTATATATTAGTTTGTGTGGTTGGTTTGAAGCTATTCATTCAATGCCAAGTGAAAGAAAAAAGAAGTTAACTTGTGGTATGATTTGTTAACCTAGTTGATTACATATGTCACAAATTCTTAATATTTTGCTGGTGGATAAAAATCCCTTCTACAGAAGAATATAGATCATAAATTTTGCAAGTAGCGAGCGCAACACACTTACTAGCACAAACACACATTTACACAAACACACACATAAACAGGCACCCCCACACACACACTAATTTGGTAAGAACAATAAGACAGAACTAAATGAACACTACTTGCAATTGTATAGCCTTTCAAACCAACAACATAACCAATATATATATAGTATTATATTGGAGTTCGTAGGTTTCTGTAATTTTGTATGTATGTTTATAAAGATTAAAAATAAAAATAACCTTTTAAGCATTCTGTATGTTGAATGTAAGTTTAAGTAAAGCAATTCTAAGAAAAAAACTTTGATTACGAGCTGTTCCGAAGTAAACTTCTAGAAGATGGAACTAAACTTAAATATGTTGTAAGCCGCATGAAGGCAGTAAACGATTATATGGTAAATATTTTGATCGTTTGTTTGTTTTGTTTTGATTTTACGGCGCATATCACTCAGGTCGGATATTTAATGCCAATAAAGTTTTTGAATAAATCAATTCTGTAATGATTAATTACAATTTTTTTATATAAATTACGTTATACTATATTAACCCATTTAATGGGCCCTAACAAGGTACTCCACTCGATCCAGAGTGGATCCAGGAGCAATGGTCGATGTAAGCGGGATGCTCCACATTCCCAAAGCCTTCCAAAATACTGAACATCACCATCGTAGAGTTTAACCTCATTCCCAGACATGTATGACCGCAGCACCGTCCTATCTAGCACCCATTATATTTAAACAAGGTTAGACGCACATCAAGGACAATAGGGTTGGTACAATCATATAGCGTGCAGGCTTGACATGTACAGACTGATTGATCTCGAAGAGCCTTCGGACGCCCGTCTAGCCAAGATTAGGCAAATGATATTGCATGTCCTATGTCAATGAATGCCTCATCCACCATGGGCTATATACTTAAGCAATCACAGTTGCCACTCCACGCCCCAACAGTGGCCACATTAAGAGTCTTTACCCCAACTGCAGAGGTGCAGCTGTGCATTTCTAACGCCCCAGCCGACACGGCGTGAAATATTTTGGAAATTGACTTCCCCAGAAAATATTTACATCAACGATTGTATATTGGAAGTGTTGTGTATATGCAAAAATAATATTTAGGAAACGAAGAGATTTATTTATATTTTAACTAAAAATAAATTGCTTATAAATTCTTGAAATCTTTGACGAAGTCGGAAGTTCAGCCTTACCTATATATAAATTGTATTTCGAGCGTCAACTCAACAAATGAGCCGGAGTTGGCAGTTGACGATACAACTGGGCTTACTTGGATTACCCGCTTAAAAATAAATTAAGATAAATAACCAAGTTTTCTTTACTTATTTGGAAGTGTATATTCTTATGCTCTAGAGGCTAACACTGGAAGAGTTCCATACTGGTTTCCTGTAGGAAGACGTCATTATGATCTTCGATCCTTCTACTTTCGGCTATGCTCCAGAATTCCTATGTCCTATAACCGGATGGTTTGTCTGAAGAGGGGAAAGGACAAGCTACATGCTGTTCCTGATAGTAGGTCGTTCGTTTCATCACTATTATTTGCACGACCACACAGCAGCAGTTCTTGTCTACATACTTCCCATACCTATAGATATTATAGTTATAGACTATATATATATATATATATATCTATTATATATTATAAAAATTAAAAAGATTCGAAAGCAAATACAATGCTAAAAAATCAAGACAATAAAGATGTTTATGAGTCTAATCGATTATCAAAAGCGAACTTTAATCGTCAGAGACTTATTTCAAAATGACGTGCTTAATGTTTTTTTACTTATTATATTGCCTGTGTTTATCAATTTCTCTTCTTTATGTCCATTTTTCCTCTCCTTTTTTGTCCGTCTCACTATTCTTATATTCCTCCTTAATGATATGGGCGAATAACTAAAATTTCTTATTTCTCTCTTTCTTTTTTTCATTTCTTAAAAGTTTGTTGAGAACAAGCATCGAATCCTGAAGTATGTTGCACATGTATGTAGCATAATGATGTAGCAACGGAGTTGAGCATGTTCATAATTTCAAAACAAAAGAACAATAAATAAAAACCCTTATCGGTAATAGAAATTTTTTTATTTTAACATAACTAGCTTTATGTCTCGCTTCACCTATTCCAATTCTATTCTTTCTCCCTCTCTTCTTTTTTCTTTTGTGTTATTATCTTCTATCTTTTTCTTTTTTTTTTCTTTTTTTTTTTCTTTTTTTATATTTTATTTTGCATTGATGTAAGGTGTTTATTTAATGAGGATCCACGTGTGTGGATGTGATTTCCTTGATGTCTAATGATGAGTGTCTTAATATGATACGTATTAATATTACTTAATTATTATAATTAATGCCTTAATTATCTACATAGGTAGTTACAATTAGCGCTCCACATTAAATCAAGGAACACATCCACACACGTGCATCCTCATTCCAATAACACCTAATAAATGAAAACTAAGACAACAATTTTTCAAGTTAAGATAAAGAGCCCTATAATACGCAACATATGATATCTCAGAATTAGAAGAAAGTTTATATAATAGCTAAATTGGTCCATATCTAAACAATAATTTAAGAATTAATACACAGAATACAAATTAACTAAATTTACACGTTCCAATCTATTAGTGTTATTATTGCTACACATGTCTCTCATATATATATATAATTTTTCCCTATCATAATTTTAAACCTACAACTATTCAATAGATTAGAATTAAACTCAGAAATACACGATTAACTAAATTTACAACGTTCAATATATAAGCCGCTTTTTTTTTTTTTTTTTATATTAAAATTAAATAATATATATATATAATAGATGATGGGATGATTGAGAATAAGAAAAGAAAATAATAGAGAAATATAAAAAAACATAACTTACGATTATTTAACAATATTGACATTACTTATTAACTGCTTTACATCACAATAATTTCTTAACATGACGACTATCTTCTATTTAAACCATAAACCTCTTAGACGTACGGTCAGTTTTAGAATTTGATAAATATTTAAGGAAAAGTGGGAAAAAAAAAAATAAGCATAAATAATAACAACAAAGAATGAAAAAAAAATAGTATTAAATCAAAATATATAAATTGACAGTACATTAGCCCTTTTGTAATTCAAATATTTGATTTATGATATTTTAATCTATCGAAATTTAAGTCGGGAAGATGGTTTGTATTTATTTTTTGTTTTGAATTTGATCAAGCCTATTACTGTAATTATTACGATAATATTATAACTATTAAATTAATATTAATATTTAAATTATTAAGTTCATTAAAGAAAAAGAGAAAAAGTGATCATATAAGATATTTGCGTTCTTAAAAAAAAATAATAATAATAATAAGAAAAGAATTATTTATTTTATCTATCAATATCTAATAGCATAATTTAAGAAATCTTTATTTACTTATAACTAGTAATAAATGATAATTTAAATTAACGAGGAAACAATGGCGGATAAAGGGGCGGAAAAAAAAATAAATAAAAAAAAGAAAAAAAGAAAAAAAAAAAGAAAAGAAGAGAACAATAACACAAAAAAAGAAAGAGGGATGAGAGAAGCAGATAAAAATGAAAGTGATGAAAGCGAAAACAGAAAGCCTAAGTATGATTAAAAAAAAAAAAAAAAAGTTTCTATTAACGGTTTTATTCATTTGCTTACAACTTTTGTTTGTTGAAAATTATGACATGCTCACACCGTTGGCTACACATTGCACACATTGCAAATCTAACACGGATGTCACGCTGCTTCTCAACAAAACTTTTAGAGGGGGGTAAGAAAAAAAAGAAAGAGAGATAATAAGAAATTCAGTTATTGCCCATTCATAAAGGAAGAAAAGGAAGAAAGAGAGGAATAAAAAAGAGAGGAAAAGGAAATAGAAGAGAAATTATAACAACACAAATAAAAAAAACATAAGCACGGCATTTCTTTAAATCATGTCTCTGACGATAAAGCTTCGTCTTTTGAAATGATACTAGACAGGTTTAAACATCTTTTTGTCTTTATTTTTCGCCTTAGCATTGTTATTGCCTCTCGAATTTATTATTTATAACAGATTAACAATGCTTCAATCAAATTACAAAATTACTATTTTATATGTAGATTATATTATATAATAATATATAAATATACTATATATAATATATATATATATTATTATAATTGGAGATTGCATGTTTTCTCTCTGAATAACCCAAAATTATATTACTAATTTGAGTCACAATTCCCTTAGTTATTTACAATCACAATTCTCCGAATGATTTTATTTTCATTCAAACGTCATCATTATCAATAAAATTGTTTTCACATTTATTAATAATATTGCCATATCAGATATTATAAATGCAATCTGTATTATTAAATAAAATATTAGTCGTTGCAGTGTGAAAGGAAAGCTAAATTTGCATATGGTATTAAAAATTTATTTTAAATAAATATGTAGCTCGAGTATTAATTGCATTCTAAATGTGTTTGGTTTTATCTTAATGAACATGAGCAAAAATCTCTCCAATAAAATTCATTATACCGAATATAACAGTAAATTCTAATCTTTACTTCCTTATGTAACTGAGAATAGTTTTTAAATTACTGAAAATTTAGCATATGAAACGAAGAGGAAAAAGTAAGTTTTTAGCTTGTTACCCTTCTTGTTTTCAAATTTTATATCGGCATTCTATTATTCGTTCATTACCTTTCTAAGTTAACATAAATTCTATTACATTAAATCTTAATGATACTAGCACCCGGAGGGGCATATATTTGCTAATAGTATAATTATGATTATATAATATATATATAGCTATATATTAAGTAAACGTCCGTCGGAGTGGACTAAAGTCAGAGTATCAGCCATGTCAGCGGAGGGTCTTATCTACACTTTTCAATAAGCGCAAACTAAGAGAGATTGTTTTTGCGCCACATCTAATCAGTTTCCTACTTTGTGCTACTTCTAACGCTGAGTTGGAGAGGACCAGCGGTAGCGACGCCTACCGACTGAGCTTAACCGCCCACTATATATAATATATATATATATACTGATATTATATAATATATACTATAATATTACAAGTTAAACCTAATGAGTCAATATAGACTAACATGTTTCGCCTTAGTAAACTCTCAAGCAACCATCACAAACACACACAACCATCACCACACCACATATATAAATATATATATATAGTTATTATATTATAGTTGCTTGTGTGTGCTTGTGTGTGTGTGTGTGTGATTATTTTTGTGACATTTTTCAAAACGATAGGTCTTCCGAAGACATGTATTATTTCGCCTGAGAAACAAACGATTTTTAATCTATTTTTTTCATCTCATATTATATATATATATTATATATATAGTATATAATTATGAATAATAATTACTTTTGTTTCAATTCTCTAGATCTATCTCAGCTGTAGCCGATATTGACCGCCTTATAGTTCCTAATTCTCGAAATCAACAAAATCTTCCTTTCGATCTAATTTACAGAAGATATACGAGCTGCACAATACCCATCATGCTTCATTCATTTCTCACCATATACATAGTTTCAGCTTTGCACTGCTTCTTCGTCTCCTTTTCCTCACCAACACTTCTTTCCATCCTATACTATTACTTATCAAAGTGAATTCTATAATTGTCGCTGGTGGGAATATTGGTATACCATTGTCATTTGCCTAACAGTTATAATTATTTTGGATTAGGTTCCTACTTCAAATCACGTTTAAGACTTATTATTGTTTCACAGATGTGATCAAAACAGCAAATTTTATAATTATTATAATTATTTAAATCAACCCATTTTTAAACAAATTGTTTTTGTTGTTTTTTGTTGAATTGTCATTGTTTTGTTGTTGCATTGTTTTGTTTTTGTTTTTATTAAATCGTTATACAATGATTCTTCAATGAATTTTAAAATATCGGAATCGTGTACATACTTCCCTTATTATATCACTTAATTTCATATGATCGTATAGAAATCGTTAAATGTTCATTCTGTTAAAATATGTCTATCTCAATCTGCCTTTCTATCTCACTCTCTCTCTCTATCTCTCTTCTCCTCTCCTAACTTCTTAATTCTCTCTTAACTCTCTTCTCCCCCTTCTTGCTAATCTCCTTTCCCCTTTCTCTCAATAAGCACTACATAACACCCAATGGAGGCTGCGTGCGTTAGAATATAAGATGGGCACGACCGCAACGAGTTCAAATCTCTGAACGAGGTTTTTTTTGTATTGTCAAATCATAGCGCAAGAACCTTGGCAATATATGATAGTCCAACTATTCCAGTCCCGCGCAGTGGGTAGATAGTTGGACAGACTGGGCTTCTTCAACCTGTGTTATGTCTAAGAAAAGGAAAACTCTAAACATTTAAAAACTGGTGGTAAAACGTGCTTAGAAAGTGGCACTTCGTGTCGCATCCTGCTCGTGCTAAGGAAGTATGATTAGAATTACTTAATACGCATACTGAACACACATACTAACTCAGAACACATCGAAAATAGTTTGCTCACTTTAATTACTAACAGGTTCCAGTCTTCTGGTATGGTTAATATGTGATCCTTTTTTGTCTCGAACATAGCATTAGGATTCCGTGGTGACATTATTTTAAAACAAGCGTATTCGTATGTGCATAATAATACATAGAATTTGTGAATAGGCCAAAATGCAGTTTCAGTTTGGTTTAATTATCACCATGGCCTGCCCACGCGAGTATTACTAATTTGCTACATGTATCGTGTTAATGCAATTAAATTCATTATCGCTATTTCTATGTCCTGGGAATGACGTTAAACTCCTATCTGAGTTGTGAGGTTCCAGTTTCTGGAGTTTGCTGGGTAATGTGTAAGCACCCCATCACCTATTGCTCCTACTGTACACTAGACCCGGGAGTGTATACCCTGTTAGATCCAATCTATAGGGGTTGAATAAAAAATAAACATGAGTTTATAAACAAAATTTGATGTAATCCATTAGAAAATTAATTTATTTCAAACCTTTATCGGCCTTTATAATGCCACTAGAGGTTGAATATGCCATAAATTAAAAACAAACCCAAACCAAATCTATCTCTACTACGCAAGCACACTTGCTATTCATTCGATATTTTGCTGAGTCGAAGAGGGTACTATATGCTTCATAGATATTAATAATGACCTATTTACAATTATTGATTATCTACAATAGTTGAGGCATTGATATTTAAGCTAGCCTCACAGAACCGAGTCAAGAAACATAGTTTTTAAACAACAATCTGAATGTCAAATGTTGCGGAGATTTGGGAGATTTATGTTATAAGTAAATGATTCTTATTCATCTTCTTACTGTTAATTATTCTTTGGCTAGTATAGCTTGGATCTTGTCTAATGTGTTTGTCGAGCTGCCTGCATCTGTTGTTAGGCTGTGATGCATTCTTTCTTTCTCTCGAGTCTGGATCTCATTTAGATATCTTTCCTTGTACTGCATTGATATCGTTTTATATACGCACACAAATACAATATTTAGTTTATTACAGAGATCAAATTTATACTTAACCTCCACATAATAAATTTGACACTTGGAGAAACAGACCACACATCCTTAGTCGACTCCCTGTCAAGCATTCAGCCAGACTAGCAACTAAATCAATCTCTCTTCTTTCCACTCGCCTCGTCTTAGTCCGGCCAAATCACAGATCAAATAGTACTTTACTTACGTCATTTTCCAAAATTTTCATTAATTTCCTAACTTATTACTAGAATTTTGGTTTGATCTCTTATATATGTGATACTTTTAACTTTAAATTAAGCGTGGCTGCTTAGCCTAAAATAAAAAACATATAGAATTTTGTACTCCACCACATTGTATGTTAGGATCAGGTACAGATTGAAAATAAAAAGTAAATGGATAAACACCTAACTCCACCTAGCACCAAATCCTTTGATAAACCAAGTATCATTAGAAAATACATTTTTATATAAAGTTAAAACAGTCAAAGTTCCGTAACGGAATTGCATAATGTCTGCATCAATACATACATGCTGAGTGAGGAGTCTATCACCTTCATAGTGCTATATCAAGGGAATTGTTTTTATCTGATGTGCACTCATATCTATATATCAATACATTTACCCACATATCCCTTCAATCTACAATGTACTGAGTTCGTGAGTGTAGTTACTATGAACACTTGAAAGTTAAACAATATGTTTAACACAAAAAATGAAATGTATGTATATATAAGATAACTTATATAACCAAAGCTATCAGAATATCTGCAAGAATCAAAATATATCTCCAATCATTTTAGTTCTGTCTCCTTTCTGATTATCATTTGTAGTTTTGAAACATCTAAAATGAATGACTTTTATACTTTAATCTATGATATCTATCGGTTAATTTTACAAAACGCCAAGAAATTGCAATGTCTCGTTTAAGTTGTTACAAACGCTTATCTAACAGTAAGCCCAGATATTTTATATACAGATAATTATGTTTCAAAGAAATGTTTTGTAAAATGTAGTCTAATACTCTAGTGCATGTATGCACCAATCGATGTTGTCATGATTCAAAGTCACAGAATAAGAAAATTCAATTTAATTTTTTCCAAACACGAAGCTTCTTCGTCTACTCTGAGTCGCGAATAATACGTGTAGCTGGACATCAAAATTCATATATAATTACTCACAGCAAGCTTCTCAAACTCACGCCCTTGCTAAATCGGAGACTACTATCGTAGCGAAGAGCGTCTAATCAGAACGATATATATTAGTGCTCTAATAAATCACAAGCATTGCTGTATGTTAGAAAGAAATGACTTTTTATTTATTCCTCGTCGGTGGTGTGAGATTGCGAGCGATTGAAATGAGATCTCTCTCTGACAACCGTTTCGACCTCGATATGGCCGCTCCGGCCTTCTTCAGGTATTCTTGTCGGACTTCAGGAACCTTCTCGGATCGCGGAAACTTCTCTCGGACTCTCTGAACTATTCTGTCGTAATCGGAACCCTTGTCGTAATATCGGACCATCACGGAACTTTTCGAACCTATCAAAGTCTTTGGTTTGAGTAAGAGCCCATTGCAGGTTTTTGTGGAACGCAGAAGAACCAGCAAACAGAGATCCTTCATTGGAGATCGACTTCAGGCATTTTCTTCTAGTGCCCATTCTGAATCTTCATTCACGTAGTCCGAAAAAGAGAATGTGCCATTCCCGAAAGGTCTTCCGAGTCCGACCAAGAATACCTGACATGATTTATTTGCTTGTGTGGTTCCTGATTGCGCCTGTTGTTAATAGTGTAATTATTCTGGTTATTTCGACTAAATCACGTTAAAAATCATAAAGTCTCCAATTTTGTTGATAGCTGCCATCACTTGGACCCATACTTCAGTGCCATTAACGGCGACGAATGAGCTAGATGGCGAGCTGCACTTAGAAATTCTGGCGCGATGAATCAAACAATATCATGGACACAAGCCGTCCTACAAGAACGCAGCTGCTTACGCCACTTACCCCTTATCACACAAAACCTATCTGAGGGTGACAAATTAGACACTGAGGACCTTCTGACTAGAAGTAAGAGTAGAGCCACCAGTGCTCCTCTTATGAACACCAGCGTATAGGCCCGTTAAGTGCTAGCGCCATCCAGCAAATATATACACTGACCAGTTAAGCGCGGATACTGTATATTGCATAGAGGACCTCCTGATGGGAATGAATTATAGGGATGGTTGGTGAGAGATTGTCATGGATATCCATGCTACTAGCACAACATCATGATGATGATGATTGCTGAAGATCGATGTGTCAGGGTTAAGTTCCTGGGAAGCAGATTCGTCTCCTCGAGTTCAAATCCTCACCGAGGTTGTTTGGGTAAGTGTATAAACCCAACAATCTCCTTCCAGCTGTATCACCCACACGGCCAAACCAGTTTATGGGACCATTTCAGTTAGAAGCTGCCCCATTATAAAGGCTATGAACAAGTACATCTTCACAATTATCTTTACAGGTTGGTTCGGTTGTGATTTTACGGCCTATGTCAACCTTTGTTGGGCTAATTTTGGCCGAAGACTATTTATCTTTTATTCCTCCTTCGTTGGATATTCATTTTTTTTTTCAAATTCATTTTTGATAGTCTGTCTTTAATCTACTCAATAAATATATTGGGCTCTACTCCGACACCAGAAAACCCAGCCATCACCTCCTAATGCATACATTATAAAAAGGGTTGGGAGTGTCCATAAGGGCATTATCTAAAAAGAAAAGGAACAAAATCATTATAAATATATATATATATATACTATTATATAATATATATGTGTGGTGTGTGTGTGTGTGTGTGTGTGTGTGTGTTAGAAGATAGACAAATACGGGATGTTGTAGAAAATGGATGTTTTATTATAGGTAGTGATTGTCGACGTTGTAACATTTCGGTCTGTTTAAACCTTCTTCAGTACGTTCGTTTGAGTTCTAGCTTCAATTGGTGAACATTTTCATACTGGGGAATTAGGAGGTCGTGAATAAGGAGAGGGGTGGTCAGTTGTTGGTGTTAGTAGAGGTTGGTAGTAGGAGATTTTTCTTTTTCTCTCAGATGAGGTGTGTAGCAGTGAGGTTCTGATAATGATGCCTGAGGTATTAGGTGTTGAGAGTAGGTGGGTCTTATATACTAGGTTTGAAGATGTAGTGATTCATGTACAAATGGGGAATGGCATAAGGACTGGTTATGAATGTGTGTGCGTTGTATATTTTATTTAAATATTTTGTTTTTGTTATTGCTAAGTATTTATATATATATATATATATATATATATATATATATATATTATATATATATATTAAGTTAAAAGAAAGGAAAATGAATCCGACAGTATGAGTATGAATTTCCACTTTTTCATATATATACTATTATAATATATATATATATATATATATATATATTAAAGAGAAGAGAGTGTTTATAGTTTGCTTGAAGCATTGTGTTATATATTGGTTAGGGGGTTGATTTTGAAGGCTATCACAATGCAGATGTAAGAAAAAATACGGTAACAATGCGCTGTTGTGTGTAACCTGTATTTTATTCTGAATTTTCGAGATAAAAATCTCTTTTCAAAAGACTCTTGGAACAGAAGTAGCTCTAGTTATGTCATTTATATTTAAATAGAAATATCATAACTAGAACTTACTTCAGTTCTTTGTTGATCTTTTGAAAAAGAGATTTTTATCTTCGAAAATTCAAGAATGAAATACAGGTTAACACACAACACCATTGTTACCGTATTTTTTTTCTTTACATCTGCTTTGTGATAGCCTTCTAAATCAACCTCCTAATATAATATTTATATATATATATATATATATATATTATAATATATATTATATATAGAGAGAGAGAGAGAGAGAGAGTTTGAGAGAGAGAGAGACAGTGGGTGGAATGTATTTATCGACATTTCAATTTTTTCATTGGGGAAGATTGATTTTGACGATACGAGGAAATATAGTTTGGAGCAGAACGAATTAAACACGTTAGGTCAAGTTTACCATTTACATACATTCACTCTTTACCTCTTATTGTTCTATATATGACTACATTTACCACTGTATATCCACTCTTCATTTCTAGGAGTTCTATATATGAACTAAATTACCTCTGTTGAATACATTTACATGTAATACATTATATGTGGAAGTACATTAGCTCTATAAGACGAAAATTATGGTGTGAATGTATATAAATTTATATTTCCTAAAATTTCAATAACCTTTACTCTACTCTGTCGTTATGGATTCAGTTTTATATATAATTGCCACATAAAAAGCACTTAACGGTACTTATCAGGTATAAAAGATATAAAGGCGAGAGTGTTTACTGTCGTTTGGGTGAAGTCAACGAGTCCATTACGTGGAGTGACGTGAACGAAGAGAAATAAGCAAATACTTAAAAGAAGAAAAATAAAAAAATGGAAACTGAAGCAAAAGATAATGTAAATGTGACAAATATATGCGTGTTCAAAGGGACAAACATCTTTGATGCTCGAAGAAGAAGATGAAGAAAGAATACGAATATATGGGAGTGCATATACATGCGCATACACACGCGTATACACAAACATAATTATTAATGCTCTCT
This sequence comes from Doryteuthis pealeii, assembly GCA_023376005.1. NCBI lineage: Eukaryota > Metazoa > Mollusca > Cephalopoda > Myopsida > Loliginidae > Doryteuthis > Doryteuthis pealeii. The sequence continues at coordinate 46,282,641 of CM042141.1, read as the reverse complement.
AAACAAAAGACACACACACACATTCACACACGCACACACACACACACACACACACATATATATATATATGTGTGTGTGTGTGAGTATGTGTGTGTTGTGTGTGGTGTGTTGTGTGTGTGTGTGTGTGTGTGTGTGTGTATGCACGCGTGTTGCGTGTGTGTTATTTCTATAACTATATCATATATTTTGGAAAATAAATTTTGGTTGTTTTAAAAGTATGAAAAAATTTAAAAAAGATCAGAAACAAAATGATGAATATTGTGTTCTAAATCTTATTCTATAATATATATATTATATATATAATATATATATATATACCCACACATAAAAACACACGCAAACACACGCAAACACAACACACACACACACACACACATTATATATATATATATATATATATAATTATATATATAATCAGATATACCGACAAGAAAGTAGATGTAGAATCATAACAACATCATACACACACACACAGACACACACAGACACACACACACACACCACACACACCACACACACACACAGAGGCACAAACACAGACACACACACATATATATATATATGCATATACATTTACATATAAACATATTAATCAGATATACCGACAAAGAAGTAGACGTGGAATCATAACAACATCATATATATATATATATGTGTATATATATATATATATATTATATTATATATATATATATATATATATAATATGCTGTGTAATTGGGCTGTAGATTCTCACGTTGGCATGTAAATGTATAGTAATGACCCAATCTGGGAAACTATTTTTAACAGTTTGACTGTTGATCTACCAGGCAACGGAGAAATTTTGAAGATCTCATCCATTTTTTTTATTAAATGCTCGTGATTATTCTTGTGAGACATGGCAGAATGGTAGGCGTAGAAAAAAAAAAAAAACAAGAAACAACAAAAAATAAGCAAAAACCAATGACGTCATTATTTGAATAAGATCTCCGAAATTTCTTCGAAGCCTATTTGATCAACAGTCAAATCATTAGAATGATTTCCTATGGTGTGTCAGGACTATGCTCGGATATACAGGAGGTGGGGCTGGGAATACAGCCGCAGAAGCAATGTGTTTATACATACCAAAATAAAGATTACGGTACTTATGTAGAATAGCGCACAAGAGATAATATCATTAGATTATGTATAAAGTAAAAGTAAAGTCGTCGGGGCGGCCTAAAGTCGGTATCAGCCAATCAGCGAGAGAGTCTATCCCCTTTACAATTGCGCTAGACCAAGGAGATTGTTTTTAGCGTCTGAGGTGGAGCGCCACACCTACTATCAGCTCCTTACTTTACCGCACAGATCCTTGTGCTACTCATACACTGAGATGGCGAGGACCGGTATCGAACTAGGAACCTTGTGGTTTCTAGCCGAACGCTCTACCGACTGAGCTAACCCAGCCCCTGATTATGTATAATAAGAATTATATTTCATCAAATTTCACGGAAATACCCGAAACATTTCCATATAAGCAACATCAGGTACTGTAAGCAGTCGTATATCAATTTTTTTTTTTTTTGGCATTAAATGGCTCGAAAATGGGGGATATGCCGTAAAACAAAAACACCAAACCATACAAATCAAACCGAAACCTTTGAGACGCTAGGGTTCATTCATCATTGGCAATTCAATCTCGAAAGACTATGATAAAAGTCTTTGTGTGCCCCTGAAGTTGCAGCGCCTCCTGTGACTATGAAGTCCGATGTTTGAGAAACATTCTCGACCACAGATTTTGCATTTGTAGGTTGTCCCTGTAGATTATGATGTTCCGATGCTTTGTTGCCGTTGCTTTGTAATGGACCTCTTAGCTTCATGATGTTGTATCAGGGTGACTTCTGACATGTACAGTCCTCTATGGAAATTCTGCCGCCACCGAGGGCGGTCTTGGGCCAAATTTTCCCAGCGGGAAGGGACAATGCCAAAACACCTGATATCATTTTTGCAGACATCCTGAAATCGCAGCAGGGGGTGACCAATCTGTCTTTTACCAGATGTTAGCTCTCCATACAGGATGTCTTGCGGGATTCGTCCATCATCCATCCGACGTACATGATCCAACCATCGGAGACGACGTTGTCTCAGTAGAAAGTACAGGCTGGGAAATTGAGCTCTCTCTGGGACTAGGACTCTCGCTAGGGTTAGGGTTAGGTTAAAGGTTAGGCCTAGTGTTAGTGTTAATGTTAGGGTTAGTGTTAAGCTACTTCGTATGCTTCCGTAATCTAATGCTATTTATAAGTAAAATTCGATTCTAATTATATTTTCTTTTACACCCTATTGTGCATTTCTACCAAGATGAGTACAAGAGTCCGAAACATCAAAATTATTTATAAGGATGTTATGGTCGTGTACTATGTGTTTATTGATGTGTGAGCGAATGACACTCGCAATGGATAAATGGCAAATGGGAGGGGGCGATGGTGGTGGGTAAGATGGATAAATTAAGTATTGTTTTCTCATTGTTAGTCTTAGAGATGCAATCTCCCAAAGGGTAGAAGGATTGATTTACAACATTAGTTTTAAGTAGTTGTCTTTTTAAAGGGTCACTGGTTTTTAGCGACGATGAGGTTACATTTTTAAAGGATATAATGAAATTTATTGTTGGGGTGAATTCGGTTGTAGTAGAATAGGTTGATAGTATTTTTATTTTTGTTAGGATTAGTTTTGAAGTTGTTATTTTTCTATAAAGGTATTTTTAATTTGTCATGTGGTTGGGGATACATTTTTAATTAGGAATTGTTTTATGTTTATTAGCGTATATATATATATATATATATATATATATATATATATATATTTAAAAAAAAGTTTTTATACAGAGGTTTTAGAAAGACATTTAACTTAAGTTTCTGGCTAATGCCATCATCAGAATGTTATACCTCTCGTGTTGGTAAAACAAACAATTTATATTTCAATATTTACTTAAGGTAAATGTTTTTCTAAAACCTCTGAATAAAAACTTAATTCTAATAAATACAGCTCTTACATTCGTAATTGAGCACTTTAATTTATTTTATTTCAACGGTCGACATATGCACAAATTGACTAAGCTACTCACTGAACAATATAAAACCCTACAAACCGACCCCACAACAAAGTCCATCTTCAAAACCCCGCCCATCAACGCCAAAAAACAACCACCCAACCTACGTATCATCCTCACTGCATCCAAGAAAAATGTACATAACACCTTACGGAAAGGTAATAAACGATGCAATAAGCCTAGATGCCAAGTTTTCAGCCACATACATACGGAAACCGAAATAAAAATACCCTACACAAACATAACAATCCATCCGCCACACCTAACATGCGATAGCGCTAACATTATATACTATATATACTGCACACAATGTAGAAATAGTGGATATGTGGGAGAAACATCAACACCCTTTAGACTAAGACTAAATAACCACAAATCCACTATAAATCTCAAATCCGCGCATAGTACAATAGCACTTCATTTTAACACCTTATCACACAACCTTACACACCTCAAATGCATCTTATTAGAACACGCATTCCCAACAACGCAATCTAGAAAACAATCAGAAACTAAATGGATTCTAAAATTACAAACGCACGTGAAGGGATTAAACGCAGATATCGGAATTCTCCGTTATTACAAATATTTCACAGACGCTGCCACTGTCGATAACAACAGAGACAAAGAAACCGTTAAACAGTAATAACATTTGACAAAGGGTATCTAACGAACCTGAAAATTTATGAGAGAAAAAATAATTAAAAAATAAGTGAATCCAATACTCCATAATATCGAGTTCATTCATTTATTTATTTTTAATGCTTCACAATAACGCCCAATTTTAAAAAAAACAAAAAAACATTTTTTTAAATATATATATATATATATATATATATATATATATATATATATATATATATATAGATAGATAGATAGATAGATAGATAGATAGATAAAAGGATATGAAAACACACAATGCTGTTAAAATGAAAATATTTTATATCATATTCATAGCTAATATTGAACAATATTTCGATTTATAAAAATCATCTTCAGAGCTTGTTTTACTCCGGACTCAACGAGAGAGGAGCTGAAAATAATTTGACTTCAAAACGAAAACATTGATGTTCCAAAAAGTCATGCGATCGTTTCTTTATAAGCACATCTTCCACGCGTTTCTCGGTCAGCGACATAATGTGTATCTTAATGTAACAGTTTTTGAAGAAAGAAGACATATTTCAAATTCAACAATAGACAAATTATCTTTTTCAAACAGGAAGTGTTTTTAATCCGTTCATATATATATATATATATATATATATATATATATATATATATATATATGGTCATCCACAGACACGTGTTTCGACTTATCAGGTCTCTTCAGTGTGTCTAGACATTTTGTAAGCTACCTACAGCTGGAATTGAAAATCCGATCGATTGGGTGTCAGTCCGGCATCTTAACCATTAGACTGTCTTCACTTACAGAATGGGAAGGGGATTTTAAATGTTTTTTAATATACACATCGCTTCGTGTGTAAAGGCCGTCACAGAGTGCTCCATTCCTTATATAGAAGAGCGTTGCGTTTACGCTTGAGTTGACGGTCGTCAGCGAGATCATCCCCAGAGGGTTCAACCCTAGGGGATAGCGAGCATATATAGGGTCATCCACAGACACGTGTTTCGACTTATCAAGCCTCTTCAGTGTGGCTAGATATTTTTAAAGCTACCTACAGCCGGAATTGAAATCCGATCGTTTGGTTGTCAGTCCGGCACCTTAACAATTAGTCTGTCTTCACTTACAGAATGGGAAGGGGATTTTAACTGTTTTTTAATACACACATCGCTTTGTGTGTAAAATCCGTCACAGAGTGCTCCATTCCTTATAAAGAAGAGCGTTGCGTATATATATTATATATATATTATATATATATATATATATATATATATATCCTCTATATATACATGTCCTCTATATATACATATCCTCTCTCTCTCTCTATATATATATATATATATCCTGTACGTTGGGATGTTTTCAAATGTGGTTTAACTAAAATTATGCAGGTAAACAGTACTGAGAGCTCAATGGATATTGTAATGAAGGCAGTGAGTCGATGGAGAGAGCAAGTAGGAAAAAACATTAAATTTGCTTCATTACAATAATTTATTTCAACTGCATTACTGCGCCAACACCAGGTATGGGCAAATACATGGATATTGCTGAAAAAGTAATATTTCTACGTAATATCCATGCATTTGGTCATATCTTAAGTTGTTGCAGAGATGCGGTTGAAATAAATTATTGTAATGAAGCAAATTTAATGTTTTTTCCTTCATTTATTGAGCATATATATATATATATATAATATATATATATGTATATATCTTATTATAATGGAGATTGTGTGTTTTTCTGTCTGTAACCGAAACTATATTCTACTCAAGTCACAATTCTCTTAGTTATTGATATCACATTCTCCATGATTTTTATTTTTATCTAAACCTCAATTATTAATAATTGTCTTACATTATTAATACTGTTAACTATGTCTACATACTGACAACATGCAATTGTATTTATATATACAACAAAATAACGGTTTACAGTGTGAACGGGAAGGCTAATTTGCATATTAATATTAAAAAATCGAATTTAATAAATATGTGCTTAGTATTATTGATTTCTAACTGTTTGGTTTTATTTTAATGAATATAAGCAAAAATCTCTTCAATGAAATCCATTAACAAGATAAAATAACTCATTTTATTCTTTACTTCCTCTTTTAACTAAATACTTAAATTAGAAAAAATAACAATGAAAGACGAGAGTGATGGAAGAGTAAGTTTCAGTTGTTCCACTTTTTATTATACTCCCTCTGTTTCAAATCTTTTATTATACTCCCTCTGTTTCAAATCTTTTTATCTGTATTCTTATTTAGTTTCATTAGCCTTTCTAATTTAATACAATATTTTATTACATTAAAACTTAAATACTTGCACCCGGAGGGTGATAATATTTGCTAGTATATATATATATATATATATATATATATATATATATATATATATATATATATATATTCCAGAGCCCTGATTCGACGTATCACGTCTCTTCAGTGCGGCTAGATATGTAGGTTGTTTCAGGCCGGGATTTCAACGCCACCGATATGTCTTCAGTCAGAGTTCTTCCCATCGTTCCATTTGCATGGCCATCTTAGAGAGAGAATTTTCTCGCATAAGCATATTATGACATAATATGAAAATATTTCTTTTAAATTTTATAAAAGAAATTAATTCTTTCATGCTTCAATATATATATATATATATATATATATATATATATATATATATATATATATATTATGGACTCTCGTCGATTTTCGACGCATGAGGGTTCATACATACAATGAACGCCCACACACGGATTTTTTAATAGTGGTGAAGGCTTGTGTTGGACCATCCACACTTTTTGGCACAGCCGATAGGAGAGAAGGATATGGAGGCGCGTGGGCTAGTAATTAAAGTCGTGGAAAATCGACTCGTCGATTCGAGTTCAATTCCTAGACGAAGCTGTTGGCATTTCACATAGCGCTAATACCCTTGGTAAAGGTACGAATCCATATATTCTCCCTCCAGCTATGGGTTAAATAGTAGGGCAGACTGGATCCTTCAGCCTTGGGCAGGTGACCAGTCTAGGAGAGGGATAACTCTTAATTGAAAATTCCTGAGGTCGGTCGTTGATTAGGTTTGTGGCAACCCTTGATGCACCATATATATGTGCACCTCCACACATATGCAGTCACCGACCCATCCAACAAAACATACACACATGCGCATATATATATATATATATATATATATATGTGTGTGTGTGTGTGTGTGTGTATGTGTGTGTGTGTGTCTCTCTGTCTCTGTCTCTGTCTCTCTCTCTCTCTCTCTCTCTCTCTCTCTCTCTCTCTCTGCGCGTGTGTGTATGTGTGTATGTGTGTGTTTTGTTGGATGGGTCGGTGACTGCATATGTGTGGATTAGTACATGTTTACATGGGAACATTATCTTTAACGAAGATTCCAATGCATTTCTCTTAGCTGACATCAAACAAGATAGCAGCTCATGTATTACGTTGCAGTGCACAGCACCCTCAATTCAAAGAAGTCATTCGTCAATGTCGGCGATAGACTAAACACAATAACAAAATTTTTTTTTTCAGTGCAAGCTTAAAAACAATGAGTATTTACATAGACATAAGGTTTCTGTCGCACATGTACGCATTAGAAGACAATCTATTCATCTCATAGAAGAGACCATTGTATGTTTCTAAGAATGGCTGTAAGATATCACACATATGCTATTTGTACATCTAAGTTACATTGTATAATTATATTTAATATACACTGTAGACTAATAGCATTTATATTTAAGCCTATAAATTCTTAGATTAAATTATATTAGATTGTATTTATATACTAATAGCATTTATATTTAAGCCTATAAATTCTATAAATAATATACACTGTAGACTAATAGCATTTATATTTAAGCCTATAAATTCTATAAATAATATACACTGTAGACTAATAGCATTTATATTTAAGCCTATAAATTCTTAGATTAAAATATATTAGTTAGATTATATTTATATACTAATATCATTTATATTTAAGCCTATAAATTCTATAAATAATATACACTGTAGACTTATAGCATTTATATTTCAGCCTATAAATTCTTAGATTAAATTCAAAAGAAAGATGGAGGAAGTTTGTTTTTCGTTCATACTTATTTAGCCTAGCATTTTAACTGGCATATTTGTCTCTCATAGATTAAATGATACTAGCAGGATCTGTAGTTAGCCCACAGTATAATAATGTGATTATTACAACGTTTGATAAGTTTACTTAAGAGCTATTTCTAAATAGTTCAATAGGTAAAAAGTATAATAATCTTGATTTAACCCTCTCTGTCATTATTTTTTTCTTGTCTTCTTTTTATCTTTTTATTATGTTTGATTGGAACAGATTAGTGTTATCGATTCCTCGCCCTCATCCCCTCTCTTCATCTTCCTACTGCCTTTCTTTCTTCTTTATTAAATATGTCTGTGTAACATGTCATTTTTTCTTCCCGCTCTATTTTTATGATAAAAACGGAATGGTCCCTTATTTAGCTGAGGTGACATCACTCATGAGTAATAAAATTTTGGAAATAAGTACAACCAGATAATAAGGATTTACCTGTTTTGCATTTGGACGGTTTTATTTTAACCAGACATTGTTTCATGGTGATAATGCGCGTGCTTTTAAGGAACACGAATATTAAAATATAGCAAATTAACTCTATAAACTTTTGCATTAGATTTAAAAGAGAGAATGTTCATTAAATTTAAAAGAAAGAAAAGCGAAGTTTGTTTTTCGTTGAGAATTATTAAGCCTAATTCTACATATATATTATGTATACATAATAATATCATATATTATATATATATATATATATATATATATATATATATATGAGTGTGTGTGTGTGTGTGTGTGTGTGTGTGTGTGTGTGTGTGTGGTATAGTGAAAAAGGTTTAAATAAATGAGTGGTAAGTTTATTAGCCGACGCTGCAGTGTTTCGATCTGTTAAGTAGATCTTCTTCAGGGCTTTCTGTTGATATAAGGAAGAGTAAAAAAAAAAAATATTACAGAATAATGAGGAAGACAGTGATAATCTTTGTTTATCAATCTGTTCAAAATTTGAAATTTGAAGAGAAACGCTGGAAAGGTAGACAAATTTTGATTTATAACAGATTGATAAACAAAGATTATCACAGTCTTCCTCATTATTCTGGGATAATCTTTTTTTTACTGTTTCTTACATCAACAGAAACCCTGAAGCAGATCTACTTAACAGATCGAAACACTGCAGTGTCGGCTAATAAACTTACCACTCATTTTATTTAAACCTGTTTTTTCAAATTTTTCACTGTACTTCATACTGTAGGATTCACTTCCATTTCTTTCACACACACACAACACACACACACACACACACACACACACACACATATATATATATATATATATATATATATATATATATATATATATTATGGATTCTCTCGTCGATTTTCGACGCATGAGGGTTCACACACACAATGAACACCCACACAGTGATTTGTTTATAGTGGTGAAGTCTTGTGTTGCACCATCCACACTTTTTGGCACAGTCGATAGTAAAGAATTGGTGCATCAAGGGTTGCCACAAACCCAATCAACGACCTACCTCAGGAATTTTGAATTCAGAGTTATCCCTCTCCTAGACTTGTTACCTACCCAAGGCTGGGGAGCCCAGTCTGTCATACTATTTAACCCATAGCTGGGGATATATATATATATATATATATATATATATATATATATATATATATATATATGAATAATATATATATATATATGTGTGTGTGTGTGTGTGTGTGTTGATAATATAATTTGTTCTATTCATAGATGTAGAGCGCACAATATCATTGGTAGTGGATGTATATCTAAGTTAGGTTAACGAAAACATGAAGTCAACAATTTCCCGCCTAAACGATTTTCAAAGCAATTGAATTATTTGTGTTTGTGTCTTCCTTGCATGATGTTATGTGGTGTATTATGAGAAGAGTGAATCATAGGAAGGGTAAAACACATGGATAGTGATATGAGGGCTTGCTTAACTTGTGGGTCATCATGGGAATGCCGGTTAGTGTACAGTTGTATCAATTTCGTGATTTGTTAGTTAGTTTAAAAATCATACACCCCAGAAACTGTCATTCATATTATACTTCAGATGATTGTGTTATGTCTTAAAGGTTTAGTCTTTTCTATTTTTGAGTATATGATTAATTGCTCAAATGTCCGCATTTTTTAGACCAAAGCAAATTAAAGATTTATAGTCCTCCTTTACAAGGGAGATAATCTAAAATTTGTAAAGTTTGAAAATCGTACACCCCAGAAACTGTCATTCATATTATACTTCAGATTATTGTGTTATGTCTTAAAGGTTCAGCCTTATCTATTTTTGAGTATATGATTAATTGCTCAAATGTCCGCATTTTTTAGACCAAAGCAAATTAAAAATTTATATTCATCCTTTACAAGGGAGATAATCTATAATTTGTAGAGTTTGAAAATCGTGCACCCCAGAAACTGTCATTCATGTTATACTTCCGATGATTGTGTTATGTCTTAAAGGTTCAGCCTTGTCTATTTTTGAGTATATGATTAATTGCTCAAATGTCCGCATTTTTTTTAGACCAAAGCAAATTAAAAATTTATATTCCTCCTTTACAAGGGAGATAATCTAAAATTTGTAGAGTTATAACACCTTTTTGCTACATAGAAAGTGTCAATACATTCATTTAATAATAAAAAATCTTTACTGTATGCACTGTATAATAATCAATTTATCTCAACGCATCTGTAAACTGCGGGAAACGTTTTAAATTTAAACTGCCAAGAATTCTCCTGTCAATTTCAGAAATGATGACTGAATATCTTGCTGAATTTCGTGTATTTTTTTATGGAAAAAAATAAATGAATTGTCCCGCTTGTAAAAACAAAAAAAAATAATGTGTTTCCTTTTTGATTTAGATGAGACCAACTGAAAACTCAAAGGTTATTGATGTTTCATTTAGTTTTCATTCATTTTTCATTAATTATATTTCGTGTATTTTGTAATTCTTTCCTTTATTCAGTTCTTTATTTCTTTTTTCGATTTTACGGCTTTTTTCATTTTAAGATTAAATATCTATCTATACATATATAAAGGACAGTTGTGATAAAATAAAAATATTAATAATAATTAAAATAAAACATTTAAGGACAATGTTATTATATATAATATATACTAAATATATATATATATATATATATATATATATATTATATATATATATATATATATAACATAAACTGACCGAAACACATGTGTAAGTGATATCGATTTAATGTGATATCGATTAAAATTCATTTTATCCATTTACTTTTCTTTTCTTTACTCATTTTTCCTCATAGTGTCGGATTCAATTCCTTTTCCATTTTTACACACACACACACACACACATACACACACATATATATTAATATATATATATATATATATATATATATATATATATATATATATATATATATATATATATTATTCACCAGGGCTTGGTTTTTTTTGAGCAAAAAATAGTAGAGATTTTATTTATATTCGTGAAGATAATTAAAAAAAGAAATTTAAATGATAACAGCATGGATTTTTTTTCATTTAATATTTTAGATAGTAGATAATAACATTTCTTTTCAGAGTAGCTGGATCAATGCAAGGTCTATTTTTTTTTTACATAGGGATTTAAATGGGGTATCCCACGAGAATTCAACTCGCAATTCAGTGATAATGGATCTGCGGTACAAACTTTTAAAAATCCCTTCTGTATGTCTGCACCACTTGAACTCTAAGAAAGCACCTAGAGAATAAGCTAGATGGGAACTGCACAACATATTAAACAAATCATGGAAACACCACCCGGCAAGAAACCTGTTGTATGGCTTCTTGCCACCTATCACACAGACCATCCGAGTAGGACGAACGAGACATACTGAACACTGCTGGGAAGCAAGGCCAAAATCATAAATGACGTTCTCCTGTGAGACTCTCCTCCCCAAGCAAAGACCTACATTGACCAGCTCTGCACGGATACTGGATGCTGCGCATAGGAACTGCCGAGGGCATTGAACGATAGGGACGCTTGGCGAATGATTTTCATAGATATCCGTGCTACTAGCGCAAAATGCTGCTACTGCTGCTACTGCTGCTATTGTTGTTGTTGTTGTTGTTGTAGTTGTTGTTGTTGTTGTTGTTGATGATGATGATGATGATGATATGTTTTATGTAATCTTCCTCCTTCCTCTGTTTAATCGATCATTTTTTTCTTCAATATTTCTTTAGTGAGCAGTTCAAGATTAACTTAATTTTTATGTTAAAACAATCGTTGAATTTCGTAAGAAAATGTCTTTTAAAAACGGATTAAATTGTCATTTTCCGAAGGACAACCATCAATAACCACATCAATTTAAGTTGCGCTTTATAAGTGACTAAATGGAGGTGCGTGGTCTAATGGTTAGAGTCATGGGAAATGGACTCGTCGACCCGAGTTCAATTCCTGGACAAAGCTGTTTGCATTTCATATAGCGCTAATACCCTTAGGAAAAATATGAATCCAATCCTCCCTCCAGATATGGGTAAATAGCAGGGCAGATTGGACTCTTTAACCATGGCTAGGTAACCAGTCTAGGAGAAGGAAAACTCTGAAGTCAAACCTGTTAAACTCTGCTTAAGAAATTGACCTTGTGTCACATCCTGCTCGTGTGGAGGGGTTGGTAAATATATATATAAGTGACTAAAGGCGGATAACCGGCGTTGCCTGACTAGAGGGGGAGCAGAACAATTATTAATGAATCACGAGGTGGATCCTCGCAGGATGCCCCATTAAAATCTTATATATACCCTAATTTTCTTCATTCCTTAATAAGTACTTTCTTAATTAATTCATTCCTTTTATTGCTTAATTAAAGTTATATACGAATGTTTTTTTTTTTTGTTTTTTTTTCATTTCAAATTTTATATATAACAGCTTGAATTACTCTTTCAATCTTGAATTTTATTATTTCTTTCAACCAAAATTTTCTAAATCTAATTTTTTCAGATTTGCTTTTTCTTTCTTACTTTTAGTTTATCTATTAATTTTATAGCCTCGTTTTATTTGAGACAAACATTATTTTTCATGATTTCTTTTTTTTCTCTCTCTTTCTTACAAAGACGTCTTGTGTCTCCCTCTCTATATCACTGTCGTTCAGTCTCTCTGTCTCTCTCCCTTTATACTTTCTTTTATTTGAAATATTTTTGCGACAAAAATCCTTCCCATTAATTCATCTTTGAATCACCTCTATATTTTTATTTTACCTTCACTATTTTTCTTCTCCATCTTACTTGACTTACCTGACCACCTTACTCCTATTCCTTTATCTTCTTTGTCATCCTTTAACTTTTTACTATTAATTTTATAGCCTCGTTTCATTTGAGACAAACATTATTTTTCATGATTTTTTCTTTTTTTTCTCTCTTTCTTACAAAGTCTCCCTCTCTATATCACTGTCTCTCAGTCTCTCTGTCTCTCTCCCTATATACTTTCTTTTAATATTTTTGCGACAAAAATCCTTCCCATTAATTCATCTTTGAATCACCTCTATATTCTTATTTTACCTTCACTATTTTTCTTCTCCATCTTACTTGACTTACCTAACCAACTTACACCTATTCCTTTATCTCCATAATTTTCATCATTTCCTCCGTATTTTTTTGTCATCCTTTAACTTTTTACTTCCAACACTCCACACCGTTTTACAGATTTCCATGTTGATTGAACCGATGCCAAGCAAATTCCAAGGGAAAAGAAGACAAAGATTTTCATTATGTCAAACTTTAATTTTTTTTGCCGAAAAGCCTTTGCTGATTTCGAGTGCATTTTAATCACGTGATATTTCCAATAATGATAAGATAACTCGTGAAAGAGAAACTCAAATGCATTTTCAAACTTCATAATAAATCGAATCATTCACTTAACATTCTAGTCGACCTTTCTAATCTCTAATTCTCCTCATATATATATATATATATATATATATATATATATATATATATATATAATATATATATATATATATATATATTCAGTGTGAAGCATGGCTAAAGTGGGAAATAAATGAAAAACTTGGAAAGATGTTATGTCCTTGAACTGTTGGATGAAATAAAATGAAACTCAGCACATAACATCTCACTATATATATATATATATATATATATATATATATATATATATATATATATGAGGAAAAATGAGTAAAGAAAAGAAATGTAAATGGATAAAATGAATTTAATCGATATCACATTAATCGATATCACTTACTTAAGGGTTTTGTAATTTGCTTGAAGCATTTATTTATTTTGGTTTGTTGGTTGGTTTTGAAGGCTATCACAATGCAAGTGTAAAAAAAGGAAGGTAACTATGGTGTTGTTTGTTAACCTGTGATTTATTCTTAATTCTTAATATTTCGGGATAAAATCCCTTCTACAGAAGATTACTAGAACTGAAGTTGTTGCAAGTGGCACGCACACACACACTTACACACACACTTACACAAACACACACATAAACAAGCACCCCCTACACACACATACAGAATTTGGAAGACTTGAGACAGTACAAATGAACAGCCACTTGCATTGTGATAGCCTTCAAAATCAACCAACAAACCAATATATATATATATATATATATATATATATATATATATATATATATATATTATATTGGAGTAAAGGTTTCTGTGTTCTTCGTATATTTTTAATTAAAAAGATAAAAGATAAAAATACTTGTTTTTTTTTAGCATTACTGTATGGTAAATGTAAGCGTTAAGATAGAGAAATATCTAAGAAAAACTGTTGATTTACGAGCTGTGTCCGAAGTAAATGAGTAGAGGATACTAAACTATGGAGATATTTATATTAATTGTTGTAAGCCAATTAAGGCAGTAAAATCACTTGATGTAAATATTTTTGGAATTAACTTTCAAAAATATTTACATCAAGCGATTTTATTGGAAGATGGTTTGTATATTGAAAATTATTTAGGAAACGGTTTATTAAGGAAGATTATTAAGTGATTTTGTTATACTGAACTAAAAATAATTTGTATACTTATTGAATCTTGACGAGTCGTAAGTTCAGCTTACCTATTATAAATTTATTTCGAGCGGTAACTCAACAAATGAGCCGAGATTGGCAGTCTGACAAACCTGGGCTCACTTGTTGAGTTACCGCTAGAAATGAATTTATAACAACCAAGATTTCTTTCTTATTGGAAGTGTATATGTCTTTGCTGGGAGGCCAACACTGGCGTGTCCATATGCTGGTTTCCATAGGAGGACGTCACTTATGATCTCTTCCTTGCTACTTCAGCTGTGTCCGCTGGGGCTTTAGAATCCCCGACTGCACCTCTGCAGTGGGGTAAGACTCCCCCAATGGGGCCACCTGTTGGCCGTGGGTGGCGGTCCGTGATGCTTAGCATAGAGCCCAGGTGGATGAGCAGTTCATGACATGCAATACTCCACTTTGACCCTATCTTGGGCTTGACGGGCGGTCGGAGAGGCCCCATCCGATCAATCGGCTGGTCACGTCAAGCCCTAGCACCTATATGATTTTCCCAATCCTGTTGCCCTTATGGCAAGCCCCAATTCCTTTTTATCATAAGTCGGTGGCTGCGGGTCTACATGTCATGGGAATGACGTTAAACTCTATCTGATGGTGAGGTTCCAGTTTTGGAGGTTTGGGGAATGTGGAGCCTCCCTTCATCACCATTGCTCCCTGGTCCACTCTGACCCGGAGTGGTAGTACCTGTTAGGGTCCAATCTATGGGTCAAATAGAAAAACATGAGTTGATAAACAAAATTGTATTATCCATTAAGAATTGATTTATTTCAAAACTGTATCGGCATTAAATGACCCACTGAGGATGATATGCCGTAAAACAAAACAAAACAAACAATCAAAATCAGCTGTGTCCAGAATGTCTTGTTCCTCTAACACGGATGGTTTGTCTGATAGGAGGCAAGGATCAGTACAGCGGTTCCCTTGTAGGTCGTTGTTTCCACTATATTTTACGACCACACGCAGCATTCTTATACAACTCCCATCATATATATATATATATATATAATATATATATATATATATATATATATATATATATATATATATCGTTGGTTTATTATAAAATATAAAAGAGATAAATTGAATTAGATATAAATAAGTAAATGAACAAATAATATGATAATATTATAAATAATATAAATAATTAATAATATTAAATGATTAAATTGATGTAAAATCCAACAGGAAACGTCACAAAACACAAATACACTTTTCATTCGCACATACCCACGTACAAAATCCCGCGCTAGGATACAGTCTTAACGTCACAACCAACACGCATTTTCAATGTCACGCGCATTACAACATACGCACACGTACAAAAAAAAAAAAAAACGCATTCACGCACACACGGAAATACAGTTATTTAAAAAAATAACGTCATTTAAAAAAAAAAATTCATTTAGGAAGAAATGCCATAGCTGTACTGCTTCAGTCCAATTCTTTTGATAAAGAGGTATTACCTCGAAAATTCAAGAAATAATAAAAAAATACAGGTCAACACACAACACCATTGTTACCGTATTATTATTTTTTATTTATTCCAAACTGCATTGTGATAGCCTTCTAAATCAACCTCCTAACCAATATACATATATATATATATATATATATATATATATATATATATATATATATATATATATATATATATATATACTTGTGACCTTGTGTGTCAGATCCTACTCGCGGTGAACAGGGTGGGTAAATACTCACTAGTTAATTCATTATTTGGTATCATCAAATGTGTATCTCATTGGAACAATTGCATTGAGATTAGGGATTCCATTTCTGTGCCAGTCTTAACATTATATGATTTAAAAAGAAATAAATATATGAAAAATATATAGATTTGGTCAAAATTAAAGCTAAATGCAAAAATTGCTCTTCAACATTTTACAGTTTTGAAACATTCAATTCAATTCTGAAATTATATATATATATATATATATATATATATATATATATATATATATATATATATATGTGTGTGTGTGTGTGTGTGTGTGTGTGTGTGTATATATATATATAAAGTTAAACCTAATGAGTCAGATATACCTACTAACAGTTTCGCTTTAGCTCATCAAGCAACACACACACACATATATATATATACTTGTGTGTGTGTGTGTGTGTGCGCGCGCGCGTGTGTGTGTGTGCGCGTGTGTGTGCATTATTTTGGTGACATTTTCAAAACGCATAGGTTCCGAAGACATTGTATTATTTCGCTTTAGAAGCATACGCTTTTTAATATTTCTTTTTCCTTCTCATATATATATATATATATATATATATATATATATACTTTTTGTTTCAATTCTCTGATTATCTCCAGCTGTAGCCGTATTGGACCACCCATCAACAGTCCACTAATCTCGATCAACAAATCTCCTTCCGTCTAATTTACAGAAAGATGAGACGATAGCACAATACCCATCATGCTTCATTCATTCTCACTATTACATGTTTTCAGCTGTGCCTGCTTCTTCGTCTCCTTTTCCTCTCACCCACCCAACTCCTTTCTTTCCTCATATCATTACTACTCAAAGTGAAATTCTATAAATTGTCGCTGGTGGGAATATTGGTATACATTTGTCTTTTGCCTCAAACCAGTTAATTTTGTAATTAGGTTCCTACTTCAAATCGTTTAAGTAGGTTTATTGTTTCAAAGATGTGTCAAAACAGCAAATTTATAATTATTATAATCTATTTAAAATCAACCCATTTTATAAACAATTGTTTTTGTTTGTTTTTTGTTGTTGTTCTTGTTGTTGTTGTCTTGCTTTTGTTTTTTGTTTTTATAAATCTTTACAATGATTTTTCTATGAATTTTAAAATATCGAATCGTAGTACATATTTCCCTTATACTATTCTTAATCTCAATATAGAAGGTATAGAAATCGTTGAAATGTTCATTCTGTAAAATAAATCTATCTCCACTTCTCTTTCTATCTCTCTCTCTCTCTCTCTCTCTAACTCTCTCTCTCCCCCTCTTGCTATCTCCCTCCCCCTTTCTCTCACATAAGCACATACATACACACGCAATGGAGGCGCGTGGCGTAGAAAAATGGGCACGACGAAACGAGTTCAAATCCTGGACGAGGTTTTTTTTTTTTCATTTCACATAGCGCAAATACTCTTGGCAATGATATGAATCCAACTATTCCCGCTCCAGCTGTGGGTAAATAGTTGGACAGACTGGTCTCTTCAACCTTGGTTAGGCAAATAGTCTAAGAGAAAGGAAAACTCTCAATTAAAAACTGTTAAACTCCGCTTAAGAAATTGGCCTTGTGTCGCATCCTGCTCGTGCAAAGGGGTTGGTAAATATATATACACACACACATACACACACTTGAACACACATGGATTCTTGTTTGTCCTGTTAAATAACACAAGTTCCGGTCTTCTGGCGGTAATATAGGGTAATATGGGTAATGGGTAATATGGATCCGTTTTTGTTTGAAAATACTATAGGATTCCGTGTGCCTTATTTTTAAGAACACATATTGATATGTGAATATAACATAGCTTTGTATGGCCAAGATGCAGTTCTCAGTTGTTTAACTTTGTCACCATGTTGCACCTGCAGTTTTACTAATTATTTGCTGCATTCACGTGTAATGCAATTAATTCATTATCTCTATCTCTCTACGCAAATGCACACTTGCTATCATTCGATAATTTCTGGTCGGGAGGTACCCATTGCTTCAGATATTATAATGACGTATACAATTATTGATATCCTGACAATAGTGAGGCATGATTTTAAGCTGCTCACAGAACCCGGGAAGTGAGAAAATATTAAACAACATCTGAATGTAAGGTTGCGGAGCTCGATTAAGTTTTATAAGATTTATATTATAGTAATGATTCTATACTTATCTTCTTACTGTTCAATTATTCTCTTGGCTGTATATGGTTGGGTCTGTCTGTGTTCGTTGGTGCATCTGTTGTTGGGATGGATGGCATTCTCACTGTTCTTCGAGTCTGGGATCTTTTAGGATATCTGGTCTTGTACTGTTGATATCTTTTCATAACGCACACAATACGTCCTTGTTTATTACCGAGCTCATTTATCTAACCTCACATAAAATGCCTTGGAGAACAGACACACATTATTCGACTGCTCCCTTCAAACATTCAGGCCAGACTGCCAACTACTCAATCTCTCTTTCTTTCACTCTCCTTCTCGTCTTGTCCTGACCAATCAGTGATCAATAGGTAGCCTTTCTTACGTCATTCAAAAAATTATAGTAATTTCCTACTTTTACCTAGAATTTTTGGTTTTGGATCTCTTTATATTATACTTTTAATTAATTAAGATTGGTGGCTTATCCTATAAAATAAAACCTGGAATTTGACCACTATTTGTTGTTGTGTACGGTACCTTGAAATAAAAAGAATGGGTAAACCTAACCACCAGCACCAAAATCCTTGATAAAACCAAGTATCATAGAGAAATACATTATGTATAAAGTAAAAGTAAAGTCGTCGGGGTGGCATAATGTCGGCATCAATCATACAGCGAGGGGGTCTATCCCCTTTCACTAGTGCTATACCAAGGAGATTGTTTTTGCATCTGAGGTAGAGCACCACATCTACCATCAGCTAATCACTTTACCACACAGATCCCTTCGCTACTCATGTGCTAAGTTCGCGAGGTATGTTACTATTTAACCTTGAAAGTAAACATTGTTAAACGAAAAATGAAAATGTGTTTTATACACTTTATAACCAAAGGCATTCAGAATTCGTAGAATAACATTTTCTCCCATCCATTAAGTTCTGTCCTCCTTTCGATTTCAATATTGTAGTTTGAAACATCTGAAAATGACTTTATCTTAATCTTGAATCTTCGGTTAATTTACAAAACGCAAGAAATTGAAAATGTTCGTTTGAAATTTAAAACGATACTGATACAGACACCAGATAATTTTCATATCAGAAATATGTTTCAAAGGAAATGTTTTTTGTAATGTTATTTAATCTAGGCGTTATGCACTAATCGTTTGTCATGATTCAAATAAGTCACAGAAAAAGAAAATTCAATTTGAATTTTTCCAAACACGAAGATTCTTCGCTACTCTGAGTCGTATACGTTGCTGGCATCAAATTCTATATATTATACAGCGGCTTCTTCAAACTCACGCTGCTAAATCGGCGTACGTATCGTAGCAGGTATCGTCACTAATCCCAGACGATATATGTAGTGGTCGCTTAATGAAATCACAAGGCATGCTGTATGTAGTAAGAGATTGACTTTTTATTTAATTCCCTCGTGGTGCGTGTGTGTGGCGAACGTTGACAATGGGAACTACTGCTGCTGGCTGGCGATCGGGAGGTGAAGGGGGGAAGCGCCTCACTATCCGCTGGCAGCGATTGACCGCAAGCGTCGGTCACTCCGTTCGCCGTCTCTCTTCTCACTGTTCACTACTGACCGCTGACTGCTTAAGTAAGCGCAACCTATCTATTGTTTTCTTTGTTCAATTTCTTCTTTGTCTGGCTTTCCCACCAAACGCCCACATATTCATTGTTCTCTAGCGGAACCTTCTAGTTCCGGTTCTTCTTTGACTCCTTTATCTATTGTTCCTCATTTTGCTTTCAATTCTTTTGTCCTTCCGAATTTTTCGCGCCAAAATAAATTGAAACAATAGTCAATCTGCAACACTTTCTTTCGAATAAATTCCATTCAATTTGAACTCTATGTTGGATCATCACCATCATAATCATGTTGTCCTAGCAGCACGGATATCCATGAAAAGCTCTCGGCAACTGTTCCTATAATTCATTGCCCCCTGGCAGGTCCTCAGCGCAGCATACAGTATCCACACAGAGCTGGTTAATGTAAGTGTTTGCAGGACGGCCCACACTGGCGTCTATTAGAGAATTTCACTTACAAGTTCGTGCTTGCTTCTGCAGCAATGTCTATCATGTCTTGTTCGTCTCACTCGGATGGTTAGTGTGATAGGAGGCAAGTGTCTGTTCAGTTGCTTTCTTTTGGGGTGTTGTTTCAACGATTTGTTTAAGATCGCACACAGCATTCTTTTGCAGCTCCCATCTAGCTTATTCTCTAAGTGTTTATCTAAGGTCCAGGTGGTGCAGCCATATAGTAGCACGGATACAACTACGTTTTGAAACAATTGTTGCTTTACTTTGTCAGTGAGATGGGATTTCCTTATTTTGGATACTTGTTATTCATTATTTTATCTGATTCTTCAATCTTCTGTTCTCTACATTAGCCTGGCCACAGAATCCCCCTGGGCCAATCAGAGAGGAGTGTTCGGATGACTTTACGGCTAAGACTTGTATATCATACAGTATGTGGTATACTCTATTTTCCATTAGTTAACCATTAAATTAATTAAACTATTAAATTTAACCATTAAATAACCATTAAATTTAAATCTTACACTTCATTACAAAAGTTGCAGACTGCTAGCAGGACCTGTAGATATTGCAAAGTATGATTACTTAAAAGCTATTGCAAATTCTTCAATATGTAAAAAGTATAATTATCTTGATTTAACCCTCTCTCTCTCTCTTTCTTCATTTCTCTCTCTCTCTTCCCTTCTCTCTCTCTCTCTCTCTCTCTCTCTCTCTCTCTCTCTCTCCTCTCTCTCTCACTCTTTTGTTTTTTTCCATCTTTTCATCTTTTAATTACAATTGAAACAAATAAGCATTATTGTTTCCGCATGTACCCCTCTTTCTTTCTTTCTCGTTAGATATTTTCTGGGTAGTATGTCCTTTTTCTTCCCTTTGTTTCTTTATAATATAATGGAATGTTCAATTATTTACTTGAGGTGATGACTCTCATAAGAAATAAGAATTCGGCGTATTAGCAACACCATATTATCAAGACTTACATTTTTGTATTTCATCTAAGACAATTTCGACGGTTTCATTAACCGTGTTACAAGATGTTTACGGTCGTACTTATAAGGAACACTAGTATTAATATATAGATGACTATTTTTTATGTAAGATACAGAACTCGACTACGACAGCAATTCTTAAAGGAAAAAGGACAACAGAATTAATTTGATGAAGATTTGATGCGCAAGTTAAGGATGATTCTATTTGAGATCATCAATATCCTCCGTATATCCACACAGCATGCTCATGCAGATATCCACCTATAGATTTATACAAGGAATATTTCCAATCCCCGAGAGAGCTCGATGTAAAAGGATTAATAGATTAAGTATATGCAGATAAATATTTACATTTTCAATATTAAAAGTGTGTATATATATATATATATATATATATATATATATACTAGCTAAAGTACCCGGTCCATGACCGGACTAAAATGAAATTTGGATCACCAGGGAGTGAGAGAGAAAGTGGAAGACAGTAGTTAGAGAGGGGGTAAGAGAAAAATAATTCTTGAAACTAAAATCATTGAGAATTTGTATATTTCAGGATTTGTATTTTCTGTTTTATAGTTTAAAATTATTTCATATTATTATCCAACAAATTGAAAGTATTCGTTTGTATATTTGTTTGTTATTGTTTTTAAATTTTTTGTACATGACAACAATTCACATTTAGTTCTTAATTGCATGTTGAGTTTAAAAAAGAAGCTGAGAATCGAAAATTTAAATTGTTCGTATTGCAATATCTATTTTTGCTAAAACCTAAGATAGTATTATAGGGACCACCAATTGATCAGTTTAGGCCATCTTGAATAAAACGGAAATATTTTGTTATTATTTATAATTAATTGATTTTTCATTGAATTTAAAAAACTCTTATCGTAACTTGTTTTTAGCTACGTTAATTTTCAGTTGATTTAACATTGCAAAAATGAAAACGTTGTTTTTCAATCATAATTTTCATTATTTCCGTAAGCTGAAAAAAAGTTAAAAAATCATCAGGAGTTTATTTAATGTTTTTTTCTTTCAAATGGATAAATTTTTTTCAAGAAAATATTAATTTTTCTGCAAGTTTCATAGTGTTAAATATAGGGGGGGGGGGTACATTTCACAGGGTAAAATTGGTGGTACCTAGTATTTTAAAAACATTGTTTAAAAACGTTTTGGTGGACCTGATTATCTGGACTCCCCCCCCCCATCTATTTTTTTCCTTCAGTTGATTATTATCGATTACACACCAATCTATCAGATTGAAAAAAAAAATTCTTAAAAGTTCTTTATTATTTGAGTATTCACGGGTGCTCATTTCCTCGTATAAGTTTATAGTAAATTGATCCCCCATATCGGAACCGCTTGAACGGAACCCAAATTATTTATTTATTTTCCCATTAAACTAACCCTAACCCTAACCCCCCCCCTAGTTAAAATTAAGTTTTATTACAAAATTTGTATTAATTACAAAACATCAATTTTCATAAAAGTTCAAATGTCACCTATGAAATCTCTATTTAAACATGTCAATTTTTCAGAACTGAAAAGTTGCACTATAAACTCAGCGATGTTTATTGACTTCACAATAAAGAGTAAAATCATAA
>CM042141.1:46249382-46256882 GCA_023376005.1 Doryteuthis pealeii | reverse complement strand
TGCGAGTATTCACGATGAAGGGCACCCATACTCCCCACATCTACAGAACTGAAGTCTGAATGTAACGTCATAACTAGGGCACTAAGACCCATAGCCACCGGCTTCTAGCACATATATAAAAAAATTGTTTGGGCTGACCATAAGGGCAATAGGGGTGGTAAAGTCATGTAGGTTGTAGGGATTGATGCAACCCGCCGATTGAACGAGGGGGCCTCTCCGACCGCATATCTAGTCGGAGCTAGGGCCCAAATAGAGGGTTGCGGTCGGTGTATTTTAAAGCCTCAGCTGACAGGGCGCAAAAGAAAAAGAAAATATCATTTTTTTCTAGAATAGTCAGTTGTCAAGTATCAACAATGAAATTAAAAGATGGAGTTAATGACTTTCCCAAGAGCATTAGCGCGAATAAAAACGCAAATAGCTGTGTGAGTTATTTGACTATAGGTTGCCGATAACATTTGATCATACGATAGCCGTTACACATCGCCTCCATTGAAAATTATATATACTCATCTCCTCCGCTACAGTCATGTTGTGACATGGGGTCAAATATGAGAGCGCAGTACAGCTGGTTTGTTGCCTGAGTATGGCTGAATATTCCAGTCTGACCAACTATTTATCCACAGAAAAATATGGATCCATACCTTTCCCAAGAACATTAGCGCAAAATGAAAGAGACAAAGGATCGATTAAGATTTGAACTGGAGTCACCAATTCAATTTCCAAGGAAGATACCTGTTACACAAAACGGGAGAAAATTAAGAAAATGTATTCAAAATATTTTCGGGTATATATATATATATATATATATATATATATATATATATATATATATATCAGTAAATATTTTGAATACATTTTCTCAGCTTTGAGTATTGTGTAATACACAGGAAACTTGAGTAGCAGTTACGTAGTCCCATAATCTTACATTTTAGGTTTAAAACCGTCTCTGCTATTATAACATTGATCACAGTCCTGTAAATAATTTAGTTATATACTAACAATCTTTATATTTATATTATATTATCTTATTATAATGGAGATTATGGGTTTGTCTGTCTGTAACCGAAACTATATTACGACTCAAGTCACAATTCCCTTTGTTATTTACATCACATTCTCCATAATTTTATTTTTATTTAAACCTCAATTATTAATAAAATTGTTTTACAATATCAATACTGTTAGGCTTCATCTCCATACTAATAACATGCAATTGTACTTATATATACAACAAAATAGAGGTTTACAGTGTTAACGGGAAGGCTAATTTGCATATTAATATTAAAAATTTGATTTTAATAAATATATGCTTAGTATTATTGATTTCTAATTGTTTGGTTTTATCTTAATGAATATGAGCAAAAATCTCGGGGGTAAATCTTAAAATAAATCATTAACAAGAATAAATAACTGTAATATTATTCTTTACTTCCTATTTTAACTAAATAATTAAATTAGGAAAATTTACCAATGAAAGACGGGAGTAAAGGAATCTGATGGAAGAGTTAGTTCCAAAGTTTTTCTATTTTTCAATCATACCCCCTCTGTTCCAAATCTTTTTATCTGCATTCTTATTCAGTTTCATTAGCCTTTCTAATTTAATATGATATTTTATTATATTAACACTTAAATACTTTCACCCGGAGGGTGCATATATTTGCTAATATTTATAAACAAGGTGCGTCATAAAATTATCGAGATTGAAGCTATTTACCAAGATGAACAATGAATAGAATGTTATTTTTTCAGAATACAAGGTGTGTCAGAAAGTACAAACAGTTTCAATAGTTTTTTGACACACCTTGTATTTGGTATGAGCTCTCTAATTGGTAATTTAAATTAACTCTCACTACTAGTATATAACCAATGATCGTTTCCTCGGAAACTTGATCTCTCAGTGACCGTAAAATAGATAGACAAACTTATGTATTTAATAGTTAAACAAAAACAGTCCCGCTACAGCTGTAAGTGAACGAGGGGATAAGATATCAGGCAGGCAAACAGCCAGTCTGAGTTCGACCCTAGCAAAAGATATTTGTTATGTCTAGCCACACTGAAGACGTGTGAAACGCCGAAACACGTGTCTGTGGATGACTTATTAATATATATATATATATATATATATATATATATATATATATATATATATATATATAGTATCCAATTGCGGATTTATCTTTTCCGTTGTAGTGGCATTACTAATTCCTTCAAAAGTGCTGAATATATATAAAAACGTCAGAAAGCGCAATAATAAGGATTAGTAATAGTAATAGCGGTAAAAGACCCTTATATTTTCCACTATTACGATCACTACTTATATATATATATATATATATATATATATATATATATATATATATATAATATATATATATATATATATATATATATATATATATATATATATATACATAAACATATATATATATATGTGTGTATATATATATATGTCTGTGTGTCTGTGTGTCTGTGTGTGTGTGTGTGTGTGTGTGTGCGCGCGCGTGTGAGCACGCATACATAATTATTCATATATTTTTATTTCCATGTGGATATGGCTACCTCACCACGTGTATAGAGATCTCTGCTAGGATACAAATTGTTATTTACGCCCATGTATGATCGAAAAACGCATTTACTCTTCTTTCAAACAAAAACCCAACGCAAAGAACCCTGGAAAAATAAGCACACCTTTCATATACACAAGAAGAATGAAACGCCTCATTAGAACGCTTAACGTTCCGTACAAAAGACGCGCAACGACATGTGACTTGGTGGCACCAATCGAGAAACGGTATATCGATCATGTGATCAATCATTAGAACGATTCCGTTTCGTACACACTCGGGGAATCAAGTGTCTTGTATTGAAGATTCTTATCGACTTAAAATGAAGGTCCACATTGGAACGAATAGCGAATGGCGGTTTTATCGATTTTCAGCTGATTGATTCCTTTCATCTCTCAAACTATTTCAATTTACTTAATGTTTTTATTTCGGGTTAACATGTGCGCACGGTTTTATGAATATGTGCGTGCCTATAGCAACTTTGTAATGACAAGATATAAAAGATATATGTACACGCATATATGCCTACGCCTCTGTCTGTCTGTGTCTATCTCTTACTGTCTCTCTGTCTATCTATGTATCTGTCTATCTATCTATTAATCTAACTATCTTACATTGTCCTTCCTGGGAGAGAGAGACAGACAGACAGACAGAAAGAGAGAGAATAAGAGAATGAATAAAGAAAATCAATAAATATATACATACGAGTATATATATATATATATATATATATAATATATATATATATATATATATAGTAGTAAATGAATGAAGGAAAAAATTAAATTTGTGTCATCGTAATAATTCATTTCAACAGTACCACTAAGAGCTCTGTGTGTGTGTTCGAAATCCTTATGCATTTGCAAATATTCCTCCACAACGTTGTTTGTCCTCCCAGCTTCACTCTGGCAAGGAGAGTTAATACATGTATATCTATCTATCTATCGATGTATCTTACTGTTTTCGTCCTTATGTGAAAGAGAAGTGATAAAAGAAATATATATATATATATATATATATATATATGTGTGTGTGTGTGTGTGTGTGGTATGTGATTGTGTGTTTGTGTATGTGTATGTGTTTTTTTTGTGTGTGTGTATATTCATGCCTGAAATCTTTATGCAATTATACTGATAAATACGTATATATGGAAAGGCTGCTAAGAGACTTCATTACTTTTTAAGGAAAGCCTTGCAATTTTAGCGTATTCAGGAAACAGACAGACACACACACACAGATGTATATATATATATATATATATATATATATATATATATATATATATATAATAAGCTCAATATCGAGGATAGAGCATTCAGATCTAAGGCTATGTTGGACATGGAGTCATCGGCACTAGGTTACTGACAATTCCGCGCCTATGTGATTTTTTAAACCAATTTTTTTTACCAATCTGTTGCCAACAGGTGAGTCTTTCACACGTTTTCAAAATTCCAGTAAATTTCCACCACTACCTAAAGGAATACTTAAATTTTTGGATTGTCCACATTTCCACATCTCATTATTTCACACAAGCGTCTCTGACTAAATTCACGAATGCCGATTAAAATCCTTTGGAAACTCTTAAATTGCCCGCACGCAAAGAAGAAAACAAAAATGGAAAAAAGTTCGACTATATTTTTTTAAGAAAAATAAGGGAACTAAAAGGATATAAAATAACGTGACAAAATAGGGGAAAATAGTATTTTTGGAGGACCTACAATCATCCACCCTACCACAAGAAAAATTAAATCCACCATGACACACAAACTACTCTCTATTGTTTCACTGGAGCAGAGAGGAAAAATGGACACTGCATGGATAGGTATTGAACACTTCCCTATCTCTTCCTAGCATTCAAAGCTTACCTGAAAAACTTCCCAGGAGGTGGAAGGAGCATAGATGTTTTAATGTAGATTAGTTGATTTGTGTCAAAAGTTCAATTCCTCTTGGGCCAGTGATTGTGTCTGCATAGAAATGAGGCAAGGAACAAATTTCTCAAGAAACTTTTAGAGCGTCTTTACTTTGAGTATCGTCGCATAACACCCCCACGTTACTATAACAACGGAATTTATCATTAGCTTCTTGTGAGACATGTTAAATGAACGGTATATTTATTACTGTCTTGAAGCTTTTTTACTCTTCAGCCACTTTAGTGACTGAGCCAACAATTACAAAAAATAAATAAACTACAATACGCTGTATACTTTTGGTAATCTTGAATGGGATCAATGAAGATCTACGTACATGAAAGAGCAGAGGAAGATATTTCTGGATATTTTATTTTCATTTTAAGATCTTTAATGCTAAAAATAATATGTTGGAAAAGTGTGAAATTTCCCAAAAAATAACGTGTTAATGTGCACTTAAAGACACGATCTTTTAACGCATCGCCCGTTTGAGATAAAATCAATTTGAATATATTTTTTTCAAAAAGGAGAGAATTTCTGTTTATTGAAAGAGATTTGTTGAAATATATTAAGGCGTTTATCTGAAAAGCTTTGCGCATTGTTCTGTAATTCTATTGAAATAAAAAATAGACATTAATGGAATATACCAATGAATACATTTATATTTTATTTCATTTCATTTCAAATATATATATATATATATATATATATATATATATATATATTATTATATTGTTTTTTGCTTGAAGGCAATTACAATGCATGTATCGCATAAAATTCGATACTTTTTTTTAATAGAAAATGAACTTGACAAGTGTAATCCCAGCAAAGTATCGCTCGGTGTGTAGAACATCGTACAGACTGTTTCGAATTTATTAATTTATATTAAGTCTCACCAGCGATGTACCCTCCGACAGAAATCGAAACCGGGACCTCAGCAGGCATATTCAAATACCATATTGCCTCGGCCACTGTACACAGCCAACAATCCCTGCGAAATTAACCTTGTCAATGATACTTACACGCCTCTACCATAATAGGTAAGGGGACGTTGAGTGAATAATAAAACAAACCAGGCCTTATGCTCTTCGGCGAAGTGAATAATATTTTTGGATGTTTGTTTTTTAGAAGCATTGTTGAATAAAGTATATATTATATTTTTTTTTTGCTTGAAGGCAATTGCAATGCATGTATCGCATAAAATTCGATACTTTTTTTTTAATAGAAAATGAACTTGACAAGTGTAATCCCAGCAAAGTATCGCTCGGTGTGTAGAACATCGTACAGACTGTTTCGAATTATTTCTTAATTTATATTAAGTCTCACCAGCGATGTACCCTCCGACAGAAATCGAAACCGGGACCTCAGCAGGCATATTCAAACCATATTGCCTCGGCCACTGTACACAGCCAACAATCCCTGCGAAATTAACCTTGTCAATGATACTTACACGCCTCTACCATAATAGGTAAGGGGACGTTGAGTGAATAATAACAACAAACCAGGCCTTATGCTCTTCGGCGAAGTGAATAATATTTTTGGATGTTTGTTTTTTAGAAGCATTGTTGAATAAAGTATATATTATATATTTTTTTTGCTTGAAGGCAATTGCAATGCATGTATCGCATAAAATTCGATACTTTTTTTTTTACAGAAAATGAACTTGACAAGTGTAATCCCGGCAAAGGATCGCTCGGTGTGAACATCGTACAGACTGTTTCGACTTTATTAAGTCTTATCAGCGATGTATACTAACGACTTCCCCCCGACAGAAATCGAAACCGGGACCTCAGCAGCATAGTCAAATACCATATTGCCTCGGCCACAGTACACAGCGAAGAATCTCTGCGAAATTAACCTTGTCAATAATACTTACACGCATATATATAAAGGGATAAATGGATAACTTGGTACAGATAAATCCTTTTCGCCATTTATTTGCCTCCTCGGTCTGATCTTTACTAATTCGACGACCACATACCCAGTCCTATTTCTTACCGTTTAATTTCACTTTGTTTTTTAAGGACAATTCCTTAGTACACCAAGGTTTTCAACCCTAGAACTTTCCACAGTCCGTAGTGCCATCATCAGGGTTTGGGGTAACTGAGCGTGTTCCTGATTCTATTCAAACTCGGAATGTGGGTAAACAATCGAGTAGAGGTTGGTGTAAATAGGAGGAGGAACACATAAAAAGTATATAATTTCTGTGAGTTCCCTCTTCAACTAATAGTTATTCTAATTCTAATAGTAATCTTCGGTAATATTTTTCCTGCCTCAAATCAACCTAGAAATAGAAATTATCTTTTTATATCCTTCTCTAAGTAAATTATTTTCTGGGGATCTTTTTCTTTTATTTATTTATTTTTTTTTTTTTTTTTCATTTTTTCAGTAAATTCTTTTGAAATTAGTTTCATTTCATAATGGAACTGAACGTTTCTAATTTTAATTTTGTTGTTTTGCTTTGACAGGCTAAATTAATTCACATCTTCAGTTGTTCCTTCTCCTTTATATTTCTCCATTTTAATAAGAACGTAAGCGGTCTCAGCCGTTAACTTCAAAGAATAAAGTTCAAAGAATTGGCAATTAATCAATTCAACAATCGTTAATTGTGACACAAGGTCTCAATATTCATGCACGTCCCTTGTTAGTCTTATTTTAATTATGCATAAATTTACTTTAATTTTATATATCCTCTATCCGCCATCTGTTTGTAAAAATCCCTTCCTCTTCTATTTTTCTTTTCCTCTTTCTCTGTATTCTTTTTACTTTATCTTTTTCTTCTACTCCCTTTCTATTTTCTATTTCTCCTTTTGCACTATTAATTTCTTATTTGTATTTATTTCTTATTTCAATCTCCTTTTTTTCTTTTTCTTTTACATAATTTACATAATGTTTCTACGTTCTCTGCATTCCTACATCGTTCACTCTATGCCTTAGTGTATTCTGGGCATCCGTACTAAGGAAAGTGCAATCGGCAAATCAGACTTAAATTCCGTCAGAGGCAATTTATTTTCCCTTTGCGTTTACGT
>CM042141.1:46236882-46244382 GCA_023376005.1 Doryteuthis pealeii | reverse complement strand
TATATATATCTTATATACATATATATGCATATAAATTGTTTTTCTTTTGGCCAAACTATACCAATAGATTATTTTTGTGGTACGAATATCTTGGTCTTTTCTTTTTTTTCAAACATTTTTTTCTTCCTGGTTGATGTTTGGTAGTATATTTTTACAATCAAACTCTCTGCCGGGTTTTTTCTCTCCGCAAGGATCTACCAACACGCTTGGTATATTAAATTATATATATATATATATATATATATATATATATATATATATATATATATATATATATATATAATTGTCCCCATTAAAGAGGTTTTGAGAGGCAAAATTATTCCAGTAACAAGGAAGTGAAATCTATAGTGAAGAAGTGGCTTAGAGAACAGTCAACAGAATTTTACCATGCTGGAATACATACTCTCATTCGGAGGGGGAACATTACTATTGAGAGAAACGGTGGATAAGTAGGGCTGTGATCCACAAAGAACTAACTTCATTACTTTTTGACTGCCCTCGTATGTGTATATATATACATATATATATATGTGTGTGTGTGTGTGTGTGTGTGCGTGCCTTGTAGTGACGCAAAAACGTTCTGAAATCTGATTCAATATACTTTTATGTACTTAATATGTTTATGAAGTCTAAGTTTAACTTGAAAGGTATACCGGTAGCATTGGTCCCAAGATAAATATGGGAAAACCTACGTCTAACCTCTGGATATGATGTCAAAAGGGATCTAATGATAAAGTTACTATTTTGGAGCTATGGGCAGAGTGGAGTACCCCTTAATCACCATGAATCGCTGATCCAGTCTGACCTGGAATGGTAGTAACGGTTAGGGTACCCTCTATGGGTTAAATAGAAAAAAATGAATTTATAAAATGTTTTTAGAAAATTGAATTAAAAAAATAATTTTCAATGGAATAAATAAAACACAAATGTCTCTGGCATAGACTAAATAAATAAATTTAATTTTTTTAGAATATCAGATATTTTAGGACACGTTTTATATACTAGATCTGCTTATCAAACCTTAGTTAAACTGTAAGGTATACTGATAGTTTTGGTCATTATTCCCAGATCCAGTCTCACCCGGTGGTAGTACATGTTAGGGTACCCTCTATGGGTTAAATAGAAAAAATGAGTTTATCTATTTTTTTTAAAATTGAATTTAAAAAAAATTTCTATGCACACCATGAATTAATAGAACAAAATGTTTCGGCACACAGTAACCCAACAACGCTTGACACGTCGAAAAATCCAGACAACAATCTACCTACCTACGTCTACCCAACTGTTGTGTGGGTGGATGCTACCCTGCCGGTGGGTAAACAGTCACCATATTTTGAACATGTGCATCCAGATTTCAGTTTCAGCAAACAACTTATAAATCGTTTTTCTATTTCACGTGTCGGTATCATTATTTTTACAGGAAATTCTTTGATTATTTGAATTGTTCTTTCTTACAAAGGACATCTTCTCCTATAAAGGTACCGACTGATCCTGGCTCTTCACTGAATAATAATAGTATTCTTTTTTTTCTTTTTTCTTTTTTTACCTGTTTACATTTATTTTTCCTTGTCAGTTAATAAGTTTGTTGGTAAGTAATAGTGCATAGAATTTCTCTTTTGCTTTTGTAAGAGATACTTCAAAGGAGGAACTGTTTTTTTATAAGATATTCTCGATTTGTCCAATATTTTTCATGAGAAAATTAATGTAAATACTTCCCTTTCCTCATCTATTTTCTCTGTCTGCATTGGAACATCCTATATCTGCAATTCCACCTCTAGTTCTGTCCGTCTTTGTCTGTCTGTCTGTCTTTCTCTCTCTCTCTCTCTCTCTCTCTCTCTATATATATATATATATATATATATATATATATATATATATATATATATATTATATATATATATATATATAGTATTACAGTGTATACAGAAATAACATACTAGAGTTTCGCCACAAGGATCTTCAGGGTTAAATTCCCTGAATTAATCAAGATATTTATTAATTACCGTTAACTGCAGGAGTCCATATTCTAATTATTTAACCCTGAAGATCCTTAGGGTGAAACCCAAGTAGGTTATTTCTCTAAACACTGTATTACTAAATCCGCTCTACTAACGTATGGAGCATCTTATATTTGTTATAACGCTGACTTATCCGAGTAATACTAATATTAACCAAATATTGAGACTAACCCAATATTTTTTTTACCGTAAGTCATTCCCTTTATATATATATATTTGTATATATATATATATATATATATATATATATATATATATCTGTGTGTGTGTATGTGTGTGTGTGTGTGTGTGTGTGTCTTGTCGTTGTGGAGTTTACGTATGCTTCTTTATTGGTATATCTGGTGAGTCTAATTTTCAATGAATATATTGTGTTTGTATATATATATATATATATATATATATATAGTCATCCAGAGGTACCGTGTTTCAACGTATCACGTCTCTTTAGTATGGCTAGCGATCTATAAGCTATCCACAGTCGGGATACTAACCCTACCGATTCATCATCAGTCAGGCTGCTTAACCGCTCAGCCATCGTCACCTACAAAATGGGCAGGAGACTTTAACTGAAATAGCTTATCCGTCGAATTTCTATTCTGAGTATCATCAGCTCAGATAAATAATGAACAATTCCATTTTTATTAAGAAGAAAGGGAAGGAAAAGGACATGACACACAGAAAAATATAATAAGAAGGAAAGTAGGGGAAGGATACAGGAGGGATAATCTTGTGGAAGCGATAACGCTATCTGTTTCAATCGAACATAATGAAAAAATTAAATGAAGGAAAGCACTCGCTCTTGAATAAACATGTCAAATGTTATCATAATCAAATTATCCTACTGTGGTATATCCATAGGTCTTACTGGTACCTACTATATTCTACGATAGACCTGTTGCGAGATTGCCCACATACCTCAGCTGATATCGACCAAATCGAGGGGTTGTTTTATGAGTAAGTAAAGTCGTCGGGGTGGCCTAAAGTTGGTATCAGCCAATCAGCGAGGGAGTCTATCCCCTTTTCACTAGCGCTAGACCAAGGAGATTGTTTTTGCATCTGATGTGGAGCGCCACCATCAGCTCCTTACTTTACCGCAAAGATCCCTGTGCTACTCATACGCTGAGTTGGCGAGGGCCAGTATCGAATTAGGTACCTTGTGGTTTCTAGCCGAACGCTCTACCGACTGAGCTAAACCTAGCCCTTTTTAAATTCCCCTGAAATTATGAACTTTGATGATTGAAAAAAAGATTATTCTACGTACGCAATCATCTGATGGAAAGAAACAATTTATCATGTTCATCGCACAATTCGAAAATGAGCCGAGAGAATTAAGTTAGTAAATATTTAAATATAAAGAAATAAATTATGTTTTCATATTTCGTTGCTCAATAGGAATGCATTTCAAATTCATTTCAAATTATTTTTTTTAAAAGAAGGATAACATCGATACATAATCAACATGTGGCTTCTGCTTTTAAAATGTACTTAATAGCTAGAAGAATCCTTCGAGAATTTAAATTAATATTTTATATGGAAATGTCGCATTTAATATTTTTTTTCTTGGGCGCACAAACACAGATAAATAAATAAATACCGACTCAAATAATACTCGTGTATGTGCTTAATATTTGTTCACACAGACACACACACACACACACACACACACACACACACACACACACACACACATATATACATATACATATATATATATATATATATATATATTTAGAGAGAGAGAGAGAGAGAGAGAGAGAGGGGGAGGAGAGATAGATGAGGAGGCAGGTGCTGTAATGATTAAAGTCGTAGAAAATGAACTCGTCGACCCGAGTTCAGATCCCAGTCGTGGTTGTTTACATTCCACTTATCTCTTGGGAAAACTATGAATACAGATATTCCCACACCATCTCTGAGTAAATAATAGGGAAGACTGGGCTCTTTAAACTTGGGTAGGCAATCAGACTAGGAGGAGGAAAAATCTCAATACAAAACATATTAAACTTCGCTTAAAAATGATCTCGTTGCAGGGGGGTTGTGATATATATATATATATATATATATATATATATATATATATATATATATATATATATATACGTGTGTGTTTATATAACACTATGTGTATATATAATTTGTCTTTGAATATTTGTATATAGAGAGTTATTGTTAGATATTGACATGAATAGAGTGAGTTAAATTCATATATACACATATATGAATGCACTAAGGGAGTGTGTGTGTGTGTGTGAGAGAGAGAGAGAGAGAGAGAGAGAGAGGGTAGAGAGAGATAGAAAGAGAGAAAGAGGGTAGAGAGAGGAAAGGATAGAGTGAGAGAGGTATTCAAGATACTAGAGACTTGTGAAATTGATAACGAAATTAGTATATTTTGCTGTTGCATGAGTAAAAAATGCTGCACAAAAACTGTGCAGGAGTGTGCGAATGTATCTGTGTTTGTACGAATATGTGTGCGTATGTAGGCGTGCGTATGTGTGCGTGCTTTTATATGTATTTTGTATCATCTATGTACATATACACACTTCTCTCTCTCTCTCTCTCTCTCTCTCTCTCTCTCTATATTATATATATATATATATATATATATATATACATATATAATATATATATATATATATATACTAAATATATAAAGGTTTTACATATCTATTAATTAGGTGACAAAGGAACATTCACGACCATATTCGTTTCATGAGATACAATCATCTAGTGAAGATGTTTCAAATGCCAATAGTAATTTCTAATAAATAGATATGTAAAACCTTTATATACTTATTATATTATATTATTTATTTATTTATTATATTATTTATTTTATTATATTATTTATTTATTTATATTATTTATCTATATTATATTATAATAAATAGATATGTAAAACCTTTATATATTTATTTTGTTATATTATATAACAGCTCTATTTTATATTGAGCACTCTACCAATGATACTGCCTTTGGTACGCCATTCCAGCAAAAGCTGAAACAGTGACCATCTCACACTATATATATATATATATATATATATATATATATATATATATATATATATATATATATATCCTAACTGAATAAACAATAAGTAAATATAAATAAATCAAAATGAATTCAAGCAAACAAACACTACAACGAATATTCCCCTAAGGACGACCTGAGAAAGTTGAAAGCGATTGGATAAAAAGTATTGGGCATTTTCCCAACTTTCTGAAACCCGATCTACAGAAAAACTACTTGAAGATTACAACTGAAGATCATAAAAAAAAAATATTTCGTTGTCTTTAACAATAACTGACTGAATAATCATTTGGTGCCAAAATATACTATGTATAGCCTGCGAGATCAAGCCACACGTCTAAGAGACGTGATAAGTCAAAACACGGTGTCTGGGGATGACTAAATATATCCTCCCACGCTGGTAAAGCTCTCCGGGGGGAATTTAGCTGACGGTCATCGCCAACGCTAAAAGATCGTAAGGCTCTCCTTCTCGATGGATATGAGCTGTCTAACTACCTTGATATCTTATTATAATGGAGATTGTGTGCTTTTCTGTCTGTAACCGAAACTATATTACTACTCATATCACTATTACCTTAGTTATTGACATCACATTTTCCATGATTGTATTTTTATTTAAACCTCAATTATTAATAAAATTGATTTACATTATTAACCATGTCTACATACTGACAACATGCAATTATATTTATATATACAACAAAATATTGGTTTACAGTGTGAACGGGAAGGCTAATTTGCATATTGATATTAAAATGTGATTTTATAGATATATGCTTAGTATTATTGATTTCTAACTGCTTGGTTTTTTCTAATGAATATAATGAAAAATCTCTTCAATGATATTAAATGAAATCCATTAACAAGAAAAAATAACTGTCATTTTATTCTTTACTTCCTCTTTTAAATAAATACTTACATTAGAAAAAATAACAATGAAAGACGAGAGTGATGGAAGAGTAAGTTTCAGTTGTTCTATCTTTTATTATACTCCCTCTGTTTCAACTCTTTTTATCAGTATTCTTATTTAGTTTCATTAGCCTTTCTAATTTAATATAATATTTTATTACATTAAATTTAAATACTTGCACCCGGAGGGTGCATACATCTGCTAGTAGTTATTTATGTATTTAGCAGTTAAATTCTCATTTGTGCTTGTAGTTGCTGATGATGTCCCAGTGGTTAAGAAACAGGACTAATGAAAAATCGGTCGTGTACGATCCCGGTTGGAGGTAACCTGCGAAGTATAGCCACAACGAGGAGATGTGATACGTCGAAACACTGCGTCTGTTGATGACTATATATATCAATGAATTTATATATATACATTTATGAATATTTAGAAAAAACAAACACATGATGTTAAAATTCGCTGACAGAATTCTGTTTCGACCCTTTATTGAAGTGGTCTTCATCAAGGGCGAGTTGTGTATGATAGAGAGTCGAAACAGAATTCTGTCAGCGAATTTTAACATCATGTGTTTGTTTTTTGTTTAAATATTTATTTCACAGAATCGGATTCACTTCCATCGTTTTTCATATTGTCTTTTGAAAAAACAAAAATAACAGTATTTCTACATCTTATCCGGTGAACATCGTGGTCTACAGTGCTGGGATTTTTTAAAAACTTTTTGATACTTTCTTAAACATTTTTATACACATTTACATCAAACTCTTTAGAGCTTTCTTTGTGGACTATAATGCTTCTGATTTAATAAAATAAAATAAAATTTATTTTATTTTATTTTCAAAACAGAATACGCCTTTTCTAAATTTAAAAAATGTTTTTTTTTTAATTTAAAAAAATTCCGGCTATAATATTGAACGTTTCATCTGCACCACTTTCGTCTCATAACGGTCCACTTTCACCGTTCTCTCTATCATACACAACTCTCTCTTGATGAAGACCACTTCAATAAAGGGTCGAAACAGAATTCTGTCAGCGAATTTTAACATCATGTGTTTGTTTTTTCTAAATATTTATTTCACACTGTCGGATTAACTTCCATTAATTTTTCATATATATATTTATATAAATGTGTGTGTGCTTGTGTGTGTGTGAAATGACACATACAGGCTCAAACTGCACACAAATTTATATACGGCATAAAATTGATTCATAAATATGTATTCTTCCACATTTAAGAGTTTGTAGAATAATAAGATTTTATCAATGAACAATCTTCAACTTCTTAAAGATAAATGCTTGCGTGTGCCCTCACATGATAAAGCCGTTTTTGTTGGGGTTTTTTTGTTGGTATTTTTACACATTCTTATGATTACTGAGATGAGAAATCTGATAGCACAATGACATTATTTTTCTGATATTGTTTTATACAGGTGTCTTTCTAAGCCCAATAGATTTAAGAATCATTTATTGCTATCAATTTTCATTTTTTTTGCGTCTGATACGACCTAGACAAATGTACCTTGTGACCTGCATACAGATAGGAGT
>CM042141.1:46221882-46231882 GCA_023376005.1 Doryteuthis pealeii | reverse complement strand
GGGTCTCATCTAAAAACTGTTAAAAAAATGGTGATGAAACATATAAAAAATCAAAACCGTCTCGGAGCCAATATTTTCAACGCTCCCCTATAAAAGGGATGGAGCACTCTATGGCGGTATTTACATACACACAGACGTGTGTATTAAAACAGTTAAAATCCCCTTCGCATTTTGTGAGTAACGATAGCCCAGCGGTTAAGCTGTCCGACTGATGTTGAAACGATCGGAGTTCTATCCCGGCTGTAGTTAGCTCACGTAATGTCTAGCCACACTGAAGAGACTTGATAAGTCGAAACACGTGACTGTGGATGACTATATATATATATATATATACCAAGCGTGTTGGTAAATCCTCGCGGTGAGAAAAAACCCAGCAAATATTTTGATTGTAAAAATATACTACCAAACATCAACCGGGGAGAAAAAAAATTTTTTGAAAAAAGAAAAGACCAAGATAGTCGTGCCAACAAAAAGTAATCTATTGGTACAGTATTTGGCCAAAAGAAAAAACATTTGTATGTATATATATATATATATATATATATTATATATATATATATATTAAGATATATATATATAAGTGCTCATATAAGTATATAAAAGTGCTCAATACCTAAGTAGAGCAAATAATAAAGATAAATATAATGAGTCAGACGAACCTACTATTAGTTTCGCTTAATGCTCTTCAGGGCTAAGATCTGAAGTCAGACCTTAGCCCTGAAGAGCATTATCTTATCAACCATTCTCGTCAACCCCTTTTTTATTAGACAGTGCATTTTCGTATCAGAGAGATTAGGGAAGAAGATCAAAACACCCTTAAGCTCGCACTCGCATATTCGGCTTCGGAAAGGTTATGCAAGTGCAAGTGAGGTCCCTTGTTGCAAAGTCACACCTGGAGAGGTCATGCAGTGCGCGAAATACGTTCAACCTGAAGATCACACCTGCATTTTGACAGCTTTAACAAACTCATCAACTTAGTCACCTTTGTGACTTAGTGACCATTTATCGAATTCGTTAACTCTATCAGAAGAAACTAAAACGTGTGGAATTCCCCCGTTGTCATGTGTAGCTCAGCAACATATATATATATACATATATGCACACACACACACGCGTGCAAACACGCACACATACAGCGCGCGCTTACCCACACACACGCACATATATGTATATTGCATATATAAAAAGAAACTTTTAGTATAAGCCTATATATATATATATATATATAATATATATATAAATAAGGTAAATATATAAAGGTTTTGCATATTATTTATTAGGTGACAAAGGAACATTCACAACCATATTGGTTTCATGCGATGCAATCATCAGGCATTTGAAACATCTTCACCTGATGATTGCATCGCATGAAACCAATATGGTTGTGAATGTTCCTTTGTCACCTAATAAATAGATATGTAAAACCTGTATATATTTATCTTTTTATATTATATAACAGCTCTATTTTTATATTGAGCACTCTACCAATAATACTGCCTTTGTACAGCATTCTAGCAAAAGCTGAAACAGTGACCATCTCACATATATATATATATATATATATATATATATATATATATATATATATAGTTGTAGAAAAGTTTTTCTCTCTACTACAGTTTTGGTGTTCAAGGAACACCTTCCTCAGGAGAACTAAAAGATTATAGGTAGCTAATATTATATATACTAGCCTAGTTTAGGATTGTTTTTATCTCCTAAAAATAAACCGTTGTCCCTAAAACTAAAACTTTGAAATTAATGATTAGTTTACCATGTGATGATTGGTGATTCTATCTATCAGATGTGCTAACCTAACCCCTATTCGCTTTTTTATTATTATTCATTTTATTTGCATCTTACTTGTTTGAACTGCTGAAATTCAAATCTTCTGATAAATTTATTAAACTATATATATATATATATTGTAATACATGTACAAGTGATAACCTACTCGAGTTTCACCTTAAGGATCTTCAGGGTTAAATCCACTATATATATATATATATATATATATATGTGTGTGTGTGTGTGTGTGTGTGTATGCGTGTGAGTGTGTCTGTGTGTTCAAACAAATTTAGTTAAGCACTTATTTTTTTCAAGTTTTCTTTTTCTTTTTTCTTTGAAGTTTCCTAAAATAATTTTTTATGTTATCAGCTTTAACACAACTTATTAAGCATCAGTTGTGTTAAAGTGTTATTACTATAGACCAAGTACTTTAGTTTATTTTCCAAACAATTATGAAGGTTGTGTAACTCCCTCTAAACTATATTTATGAAAACTTTTTTAAGTTTCTTGCTTCTTGTTTCTCATTCGTCAGGTAAACGAAATTGTTTTTGAACATGATACGAATGACATGAATATGGTTGAATGTGTGCGTTTTTTTTAACTGTATTCTCTTGTTGCATGTTTAACACAGTAACACAGTATAACAATTTAATCATTTCAACATTTGATATTTTTAGATTAGAACTATTGAATACAGTTAGATATATAAAAATCATAATAATCTTGATTTCATCTCCACTCTCACTTTTTTCTTTTTTTTTTCGCATCTTTTCATTATATTCGATTGAAGCAGATTAGCTTCGTCACTTCCACACGCTCACCCCCTCTCTGTATCTTTACCCCACTCTTTTCTTTCTTTCTTTCTTTCTTATTATATTTTCATTGTAGATTGTTTTTTTCTTTCATTTTTTTCTTTTAAATAAAAACGAAATGGTCTATTATTTTGCTGACGTAATGACACTCATAAGAAATGAGAATTCGGTGGATAAGCAACACCAGATAATGAGGATTGACATTTTTGCATTTAATCTTGGACGAATTAGACGGACTTATTTTTAACCAGAGGGTGTTGCAACATGATAACAGTCGTACTATTTAGGAACAGGAGTATTTGTATACAGATGTGTGCGTGCAAGTGCATGTTTGTGAGTGTGTTTGAAGATAAGAATAGTGTATACAAGATAAGAATATTCACATTAATTAGTTTAAGAAAAATATACATAAGTATTTATGACTTTATTTATGTATAAAGATATCATTTATTGACGAGTCTACCTATACCCAAAATGTACTGATATGAATTTTATAAATCAATTTTGCGATATGTAAGATTACTGAAAACCAGTTTATTTTGGTGCAAGAAGTACAAAAGATATAACAAAAGACACGATTTGTTATAAAGACGAGATAAGAATAAATGGTTTATTCAGAAAAAAAATGAGAAAACAGTTTATTAAAAAGATAAGTTTGAAAGAGTATAATACGACATTGTCAATCTTTTTTTTTTTGGGGGGGGGTTCTAAAAAACAGATTTTTTGTTCAGTAAGCAATTATAAAGAAAGATATGCAAATTGGCCAACCGGACTAAGAAGGACCGGGTTAGCTCCGTCGGTAGAGCGTTGGGCTAGAAACCACAAGGTTCCTAGTTCGATACCGGTCCTCACCAACTCAGCGTATGAGTAGCACAGGAATCTGTGCGGTAAAGTAAGGAGCTGATGGTAGGTGTGGCGCTCAACCACAGACGCCCAAACAATCTCATTGGTCTAGCGCAAGTGAAAAGGGGATAGACTCTCTCGCTGACTGGCTGATACCGACTTTAGGCCGCCCCGACGACGACTTATATAGAAAGTGAGGGGAAGGTTGAGCTTAGCCGGTAGATACCCTTAACTCAGTGCGTGAGCTTGGTTAATCTGATCTGTGCTGTAAAGTGAGAAGCTGACGGTAAGTATGGCACTCCGCCTCAGAAAAACTTTGCACATGATAAAGGGGCAGACTTCCTCGCAATCCTCCAAATTTATTTACTGTTGTAACGCTATAGTTAGAATGAACAGAGAAATAATTGGAAAAACCATAGGGGGTATTAAGGATACTGTTTACAAAACAAAAGGATACTGTTTACAAAGTAATGGTGAACAGAGTAATTAGCAGAATTAAGAAGTACCGTGAGATCTCGTTTTTTTCCTTTAATAAGACATTATTTATAGAAAAAAAACAGAGTATGTCATTTTCATTATTTAGGTACTATATGGCACTTATATAGAAATCAAACAGAAACTTTTTTGTCGTGGAAAAAGGTGTTTTTCTTTCTTGTTGTATGTTTTCTTCTTTTTTCTTTTTTTTTTTTTGACAACACTAGTGTTATGCAAGAGTCAGACCTGGACACACACACCGAAAATGCATTTTTCATATATATATATATATATATATATATATATATATATATATATATATTGTATGTAAATCACGAGGTAATTTGGTTTTAGAAATAATTTTTTTAAAGAACGTAAGTATAGAGTTTCCCAGGTCCACATTGAGAGCTCAATGGTCAATATTTTATACCACAGCAATATATATATATATATATATATATATATATATATATATATATATATCATCATCATCATGTCGCGCAATTTGTACGGATATCCATGACGGTCTCTCGCCAACCCTCCCTATCACTCATCGATTCTGGGAGCTCCTCCGCGCAGCATCCAGTATCTTTACATAGTTGGTCAATGTAGGTTCTGGCTGGGCGGCCTACGTTAGCATGTCCATGTGTTGGCCTCCACAGTAATACGTCGCTTACGAGCTCATCCCTACTTCTCCAGCAGTGCCCCGCATGCCTAGCCCTCCTTACTCGTATGGTTTGTGATATGGGAGGCAGGTGGTCATACAGCTGCTTCTTGGTTGGGTGCTGTTTCCACGACTTATTCAGGACTGCTCGCAGCATTCTTGTGCAGCTCCCATCTAGCTTATTCTCAAGGCGCTTCGTTAGGGTCCAGGTGGTACAGCCATACAGCAGTACCGATATGACCACAGCCTGGAAGAATCGTCCCTTTAGTTTGTCAGGGAGATATATATATATATATATATATATATATTGTCGGTCAAACGAAATTCATGTATATAGGTATATACAGATTCTTGTTGAAATAGATATATTACCGCCAAAATAACCGATTTTATGTATTTTTCTTGATCATATATATATATATATATATATATATATGTGTGTGTGTGTGTGTGTGTGTGTGTTGTGTGTGTGTGTGAGAGAAGAGAGAGAAAGAGAGAGGGGAAGGAAAAAGCTGAGAGCTCCATGTTGTGAATGAAATTCATTATCAAGTAATCGATTATTTCCCCATTACCTTTAATTCTACCTCTATTCACTGAAAACTGAAATCGCCACGAGTGTTTTATTTCTATATCTTTTGATCACTTCTTTCTATTATCTTTCATTTTTGCTTTAACTTTTTTTTTTATTCAAACGTTTTTAAACATTCTCATTCTTCGTACTCCTTTTTTTATTAACCTGAGTTTAACAAATTATTCAACAGGAAAAAACTTATAAATGAAAATCATTCTCTTTCATGTAACTGGAGGCAAGAATATAATTTGATCAACTTCAACACAATTTCTTCATATTTTTCTTTCCTTCAAGAAACATTTTACGTGTATTGATATTTCCTAGAGCAAAAAAAAAAGCTAAATAAAGATGAATGCGGATAGGAGGGAATTTTAATGCATCAATATCACAAGCAGGAGAGGATTCTGTGATAGGAGGATCGGTATTGAACATTCTCGGTTTTACCGGAGTTTGAAACATTGACGACACCTTTTGGGGATATAAGCAAACATTAACATGTACTAAAAGAAGAATGTAACTGTAATGATATGCAGTCATATTTATATTTACAAAACCAGAGAGAACGAAAGAAAGAACGAATACAAAATAAGAAAGAAAGGAAGACTCATAAAACAGAAAGAAAAAAATCAGAAACAAGGATGACAAAAAATAAAGAAAGAAATAAGGAAACTTAAAAGAACACTAACAAAATATGTGTGTGTGTGTGTGTGTGTGTCTAGCCTATGTTTCCGGCATGGGTAGTATATGAAACAAGGTCATTTTA
This sequence comes from Doryteuthis pealeii, assembly GCA_023376005.1. Lineage (NCBI taxonomy): Eukaryota > Metazoa > Mollusca > Cephalopoda > Myopsida > Loliginidae > Doryteuthis > Doryteuthis pealeii. The sequence continues at coordinate 46,225,970 of CM042141.1, read as the reverse complement.
ACCAGGTTCGAATTATGTATTTTACTTCTCTTAGACTGGTTGCATTACCACAACGTAACAACCGAGTCTGCCCTACCAGAAAGAAATTATCTAAATGACTTAGAATACAGTACAATATATATATATATATATATATATATATATATATATATATATATATATATATATATATATATTCTTTATGTGGTATGTGGAGGAAACATCCACTACTTTCAGACCACGCTTCAACAACCACAAATTTACTATAAGACTTAAATCTCCACACAGTAAAATCGTACATCACTTTAATACCCATCCACACAATTTAGATAACCTGAAATGTATCTAAATCCAACAAGGCTTCCCTTCCACACAAGCTAGTAAACTAGCTGTATTAAGATGGATCATTAGACTAGACACGCACAGAAATGGACTAAACACAGATACCGGCACACTAAAAGCTTACACATATTTCCAACACCCCCCCCCATACCACCAACCCTATGACCCCTATGAGATTACTACACACACAGTACAAACTCATTAATCACCAACTAACCAATCAGTATCCAGCAACTCCTCATCATCAAAAGGACCAACAAGCAGCCGGGAGATTACTACTGTCCACGGTCTTGAAGAAGGGAGTATATCACAATCCCGAAAATTCACAACTACTACTAAATAAAAGGAACTGAAAAAAAACAACCGAGTTTTCTGATATTTATTCCCAGATGAATATATTATGATAACTACATTATTATAATATAGCACTTTAATGCTTCACACTAATGCCCAAACCTTATATATATATATATATATATATATATATATATATATATATATATATATATAAAGCGCAGACAAATTTTATTCTCAATCTTTTCAAGTGGCCGAATGGATGATACAGTATCCGGCTGGAATTGGCTGATGAATTTGCAATAGCTGATTTCTTCTCAAGTGCTTTCACACCTTTACCGTCGGGGAATTGCAAAAACAATATGACATTGTAATATTCCATTTATACTGGTTTTCTCTTTATACTGATGTGATTTTTTGTATTTCGTTGTTTTTATTTATATATTTATTATTATTAACGTGGTTCTGAAAATAGTAGCAGTGGTTAAAGGCATTTCAGTATGTTTGTGCTATAATCGTATTTAATTTTTATTGAGGTTTGGATGTTTTGTCTGATGTCTGCACTGTCCGAATGAAGAAATACGGTCGAATTATTAACACACACATACACACACACACACACACACACACACACACACACACACACACACACACACACACACACACACACACACAAACACTCACACACCCACATATATAAATATATATAAATTGAGGGTGATTAGATTTTGATGGATATTTGAGAAAACTTGCTTTTCCACCTTTCTCAATAAGGACAGCATGTAATTTTTGTACATCTATAGCAATAATTATAAATGATAGGATAGTTACGGCGATTCACTCGAATTTATGCAAACGACTTGGATTTAGCCGTGCAAACTAATGATATACACAAACCTGAAGCTCTCCAAAAGAATGGACAAGCAAAACTCTTTCGATGAGAACATATAATTATTGTTTTACACGAATACAAAATGGAACAAGAGACGAAAATAGATTAAAAGAATAAGAACATTGCTAACGAACTGAAGAAATAGTAATTTGTTGCCGGAGTGCTCTAAGGTCGGTGTCAGCCGGACAGAGAGAAAGCCTATCCCCTTTTCGCTAGCGCAAGGCCTGGGAGATTGTTTTTGCGGAGGTGGAGCGCCAGACCTATCATTAGGTCCCCCCACAGATCAGATTACCCAATCCGTGCTGAGTTTGCGGGGACCGATATCGAACTAGGAATACATGTAATTCCTTGGCGGATGTTCTACCGACTGAGCTAAACCAGAAACAATACAATATGAAAGAAATACGCATACGCAATATTATTAATATGTAATAAAACGTGAGTCTCTTCTCACTAGTCCAAATCCGATGATCCGCCACTCAAGTCCACAAGGGACAAAATCTCATTCATACCGTAAATCGCTTTCAAACGCAACGTTTATTATTAGTGTACGCTCAATCAACTCACTTTGTTTTGTATCGTCGAGGTGAAATGAAACACAGCAGAAATAGTGTGCTTAAAATATTTATTCAGTACCAGTATCCGGTGCTAACGGATACATACAAAACACAGAACAATAAGTAAGAACACAAGACAACTTACAAGAAATAGAGGAGGGTCAAACGCAGTATAGCCAAACGCAGTAAGATCAGTCCGAATATTATTCAGCTTGTTAATCAACTGTTGAAGTCCTTAATCGTAGATCATTTAAGGCTATGAGCCAGGCCATCTGGTAGAGTGCTGAATAAGCGCTACCTACAACACTTTACGAAGTATTATCTGCGTTATTCGGACTATTGTCCCCATCTTCATTGTTATTTGTACAACGTTTCGGCCGATATACCCTCCGGCCTTCTTCAGGTATTTATTTTCGGACTCGGGAACCTTCTTTTCGAACTCTGGAACTTCTTTTCGAACTCGGGAACTTTCTTGTCGTATTCGGCAGCCATCACGGAACTTTGAACCTAACCCTTTATTTATTCCACGGAGGTTATATCGGCCGAAACGTTGTACAAATAACAATGAAGATGGGGACAATAGTCCGAATAACGCAGATAATACTAATCTTCAAGCCTCATCTCAAACATTCAGAGAAATAGTTTACGAACTATTCAAAAACTATCCTGATCGCAATCTTAATTAAGCAAGCTATTTGATATAGACAAACCTGAAGCTCTCCAAAAGAATGGACAAGCAAACTCGATTATCCAGTCTTGATTATCCAGTCAATACACGTGGTTTCTTTTAAAAGTAGAAGCCGGATTATCTTAGTTTTCTTTGACAAAAATGCCGCTGCATATCAACGTATAATGGACACAATTCCTTAATCTTGATAAGGAAGTTCATATCCTTTACCAAATCCCCCTTAGGCCTTGTGTCAAACTAGGCAATTTATCTATAATATCTATTTTCGTTGACGTTTTTCCAACCGTTGACAAAGGGTTTAAAGGTGAAAGAAAATCAACTTGTCAGATGTTGATTTTTTTAGTTAGCCATTATCTCCTCATTTGGAGACTGGGTCTATCATCATCTTGCTCAGTTTCTCGTCACTTATATGGACATATGTCAAAATACAGTTTGCTTATTTGATAAAATAACTTCTAAAAAAATCAATGCAGCGGAAGAAGGCGAAAACATCATAAAGATATGCCTTATCACGCTATTATTTTTGGGAGGACCGAGTTTAATCCTAAGTGCGCGCTCCGTTACAATAACCTTGTACCAAGCTATTTTTTATGGATTACTATTTGTCTGACATTTTTAGGGGAAACTTGATAATATGGATTATTTTGGATTATTCGGACTCTTGTCCTTATATTTATTATCATATCCACAACGTTTCGGCCGATGTGCCCTCCGGCCTTATGTAGGTATTTCTTGTCCAAATCAGAAATTTTCTAGAATTCAGCAACCTTCGAACTCGAGAACCTTCTTGTTGAACATGCGAGAATTCATGCCATAATCGGGAGTCTTCCCGAAGGTTCCAACCGCACGGGGGTAGACTATTCTCATTCCGTTAAAAACGACCGGTTACAAGTTTTATCGCCCTTGGCCAGGATTGAACCAGCAACCTACAGACGATTGTCACTTATAACCGTGTTAGCTCAATCCTTTTATCCGTTACGCTATGTGTAAAACTGGATTTATGGATTATATTTGTATATATGTTAAGTATACAGTGCAAACAGTGGCGTTATTTTTGTAAGTTCGATGATGTTAAAATATTTTGAGAATAAAGATACGTTCATTCTGATGTTTGATTTAATAGTTTGGGTTCTGCGTTTGCGCTAAACACTACTTTATACTTTCTAAAGAAGATAATTATTAAATGGTAATCATCGTATATACTCCTTATTGATATAATATGAATATTCGTGTTCCTTAACTGTACGACTTTATCATCTTGAAATAGACTCTGGTTAAAAATGAGATCGTCCAAATAGTCCAAGATAAAATTCAAAAATGTAAATCCTGATTATCG
>CM042141.1:46214382-46216882 GCA_023376005.1 Doryteuthis pealeii | reverse complement strand
GTTTTGTTTGCTCTGTGCTTCCTATTTTTATCATAGGAGTCTCTGGATTTTAGTTGGCTTAGCAAGTATTTATTTTCGTGTCTGCATTTTTATATAAGTTCTGATCGTTCGTTGGGTATTTCTTTTTTTTTGGGGGGGGGGGTAAAAGTTCTTATGGCTAGTTTCCTTTAGGAAAAGTTTACATTTTCGGACTAGGTTGTATGCTCTTGAAATTTTCAAACAATTCTATTCCACAACGCGTTTCATTTATTTACACATTTAAGTACTGTTTAAATTTTGGAAATTTTAAAGAATTGATTGTCAAATTACTACTAGCCACGTGTCGGCTTAAAATGTAGTAAAAATGTATCCAATTCATTCTTTTGACTATACCTAATCTCAAATGAATTGACTGAAAGAAAGCGGATATTATAATACCTAAAATATAAGTTACTTAAAAAATATGTTATCACTTCGTTTTAGTTATTTGTGGTGACATAATGTGAAATCAAAAGATTCTCGCATAAGGGTAGAAATATCACTCCCGCCAATATATCCTTCATATAAATCTACTACAATATATCCTGAACACTCGTATTGAAAAGAACAATAGAAATTTTAAGTATCACGTAACTTCTTATACAAAGTTAAATTTCTAATCTACTCAACATAAGAGCGGTAATTTTACAAAATGCCATGGAAAAGAACATATAACCATAGGTAAGTTATTGTGAAAATTAAACTTTAACCTATCTAACCGCCCTGTTAGCTGAGGCTTTAGAATCCACCGACTGCACCTCTGCAGAGGGGTATGACTCCTCCAATGGGCCACCAATTGTCAATCGATTGTAACCTGTGATGTTTAAGTATGGAACCCAGGTGTGAAGCAGTCCATGACATGCAGCACTCCACTTTGGTAATTACTTAGGTTAGACGGACGGTTGGACCAATCGGCTAGCACCAAGCCTGTCACCTATATGATTGTCCTAATCCTACTGCCTTTATGGCAAGCCCCAACCCTTTTTATCATATGGGTGCTAGAAGGCAGTGGCTGAGGGTCTTCATGTCCCGGGAATGACGTTAAAGTCTATCTAATGCTGAGATTCCAGTTCTAGAGGTCTGGGGAATGTGCAGAGCCCCTTCATCATCATTGCTCCCTGGTTCGTTCTTGCCCGGAGTAATGGTACCTGCTGGGATCGCATCTATGGGTTAAATAGAAAAATGTGTATATGAAAAATTGTGTATCCATTAAGAATGAATTCATTTCAAAACTTTGTCGGCATTAAATGACCCACTGAGGTTGATATGCCGTAAAACAAAACAAAACCAAACAAACAAACAAAATATGTCTGAATTTCTGTGATGAGAATTGATAATTTGTAATATATGTATTTTTTGGAGAGTCATCCTTATACTTATTGTTATATATTCAACGTTTCGGTCGGTGTGCCCTCCAGCCTCCTTCATGTGTTACTTATCGAACTTGAAAACATTATTGAACTCTAAATCTACTCTTTGAACTCGGGAAACATCTTGTCGAACCCAGGAGCCTTCATGTCGTAATCGGAAGTCTTTACTGAACTTCGAACCGAACACTTTAGCCCACCGGGGTTGACTGTTCTCATTCTGTTAACCAAAACCGGGTACAAGTGTTAAGCTATGTTAAGTTTTCTCTGTTATTATCGCCCTTAGCAAGGATTGAACCTGCAACCTACGGATGATTGTCACTTAGAACCAGTTCGAAACAGTGCACAACGGATATAAGGGTTAAGTTAATACAATTCGGCAAGAATTACCCGAAGAAAGCTGTCGGGCACATCGGTTTAAACGTTGTGTATTTAACAATAAAGATGAGTACACTTAATCCAAATAATACAGTAACATAAGTCACCCTTTTACTATATGTTTAGTATTTTGACTATACTTTTATTTTTACTATAGATTACCTTTTGTCTATAAGTTTTACCTTTTATCGGGTAGAAGGATCCAGGAACCTTTGGCCAGTTGGAATAGTGATTTTGTTTGTTTTGTTTTATGGCATATCAACCTCAGTGGGTCATTTAATGCCGATAAAGTTTTAAAGATAAATAATCAATTCTTAATGGATAATACAATTTTTTTATAAATACATTTTTCTATTTAACCCATAGATGGGACCCTAACAGGTACTACCACTCCGTGTCAGAGTGGACCAGGAAGCAATGGTGATGAAGGGGTGCTCCACATTCCCCAAACCTCCAAAACTGGAACCTCACCATCAGATAGAGTTTAACGTCATTCCCAGGACATGTAGACCCGCAGCCACCGCCTTCTAGCACCCATATGATAAAAAGGAGTTGGGGCTTGCCATGAGGGCACTAGGGTTGGGAAAATCATATAGGTGCTAGGGCTTGACGTGACCAGCCGATTGATCGGAGGGGGCCTCTCCAACCGCCCGTCTAGCCCAAGATAGGGCCAAAGTGTTGGCATAGTGAACAAAAATTAATAATTTTCAACTAAATATTGCAAATCATTACGAAAC
>CM042141.1:46196882-46204382 GCA_023376005.1 Doryteuthis pealeii | reverse complement strand
TATATATATATAATGCTCGCGAGTGTGCGTGTTTGTCTCTCTCTGTATGATGGAGTCGCATGGTCTAATGGTTAGAGGCGTAGGAAATTTTGGTCAAACTTTGCTTTTCTCATAGCAATGATACCCATAGGGAAGGTATAGATCTAAATATTCTCCCTCCAGCAATAGGTAAATAGTAGGGACGAGTATAGGAGAATGAAAACTCTGAATTCAAACCCGTTAAACTACGCTTAAGAAATTGACATTGTGTTACATCCTTCTCGTGTGTAGTGGTTGGTATATATATATATATATATATAATATAATATATATATATATATTAAACGATGCAACAAGCCTAGATGCCAAATTTGCAGGCACATACCTACGGAAACCGAAATAAAAATACCCTACACAAACATAACAATCCATCCGCCACACCTAACATGCGATAGCGCTAACATCATATACTATATATACTGCAGACAATGCAGAAATAGCGGATATGTGGGAGAAACATCAACACCCTTTAGACTAAGACTAAATAACCACAAATCCACTATAAATCTTAAATCCCGCATAGTACAATAGCACTTCATTTTAACACCTTATCACACAACCTTACACACCTCAAATGCATTTTATTAGAACACGCATTTCCAACAACGCAATCTAGAAAAAAAATCAGAAACTAAATGGATTCTAAAATTACAAACGCAAGTGAAGGGATTGAACGCAGACATCGGAATTCTCCGTTATTATAAATATTTCACAGACGCTGCCACTGTCGATAACAACAGAGACAAGGAAGCCGTTAAACAGTAATAACATTCATTTGATAAAAGGTATTTAACGAAGCTGAAAATTTATGGCAAAAAATAATAAAAAATAAGTGAATCCAATACTCCATAATATCGAGTTCATTCATTTATATATGTTTAATGCTTCGTAATAACGCTCAACTTTTAAAAAAAAACATTTTAAAAAATATATACCGAGAGAAGCATACGGAGACCACCTAAAATACAATATATATATATATATAATATATATATATATATATATATATATATATATATATATATATAACATGTTAAGTTAGAAATATATATGAATATCATATCAAATTAGAAATACTAACGAAATTAAGTAATAATATAAAAAGATTACATTAATTTTAATGTTATTTTGATTGATTTCTATATAAGATTATATATGGAATTGTTTTTAACACATTTGAGAATAACATGATAGTACTGGAAATCAGTAACAGCAAATAATTATTCATCAACACAGTTTAGTTAAAACTATTCAAACTATATACTATGTAAACATTTATTTCTTAATGATATCTAACACATATTAAAGTATTTTAAACACATAAATAATATAGACTCCTTTGAGGCAAATCTATTTTAGTTAGACCTTAATAAAGACATTGTTGATAGATAAGATGCTAATTAAGATCAAATCAGGAATATTCAATACCCATTGAGAATATAACTTAAATAGCTAAGGGATTTGTGTCTTTAATGGTGATGAAGTTCTAATTACAGACAGACAAACACATAATCTCCATTATAATAAGATATACAGCCTCGAGGATTTCGTGATTTTTAAAAATTATTTCTATCTTTACTCCTCCATATTTGTTTATTTAGAAAATTCATTGATAAACTCTTCTCTGTTTTTTTATTCCTTTTTTTTTCTTTGTTCCTATTTTTCATATTTCACTTCGACTTTTCGACATGTTTCTTTCCTTCAGCTTTCATTCCATGTTCACAGTTTTTTCATTCTATCTTTTCTTACTCATTCGTTTCTTTCTTTATCATTTCGCCCATTTTCTTCACCGATTATACCAAATTTTTACATCATAAAATGCAGCCGTGCAGTCACGTGGGGAACCCTCGTGACCAGCAGAGCGGGAAGATACGTCATATTTCAAGCAGTGTCGCCGATATATCACGGCTTCCCACCCAGTCAGCACAGATGAATGTTTCATGAATGCTGTCCCTAAAGCAAGCGTCTCCTGGGTTTCGCCAAAATCTGACCTAATATTCAGAGTGAAAATCGTAATCTTGAATTCCCCGGATCCCCGTGGTCCGTATTTCAATTTCATTTTTAACATTGTTTTAACGATGAAAAAAGAGGTAAGGCCGAATGTAAAAAAATCGGCGTTTGACATTGAGTCCGAATTCAGACATTAAATTATTTTAATTTACGAGAAACGGTTACAGATGTGAATATAGAATAGTCATGTAGACGTAAAAATATGAATAAAGAGACATATATATATATATATATATATATATATATATATATATATATATAATATATATATATGGGCAAATTCAGTCAAGCAGGGAGACACACATGTCTATTAATCAATCTATCTATCTATCCATCTACATACCTATCTATCTACTTATTTATCTAAAAAATCAATACATCTATCAGAGACTTTCCTTAAATAGAAATAATGGAAAAAATAAAATATGAAGAAACATATGTATGCGCAAATTAAATCAAGCACAGCGACACACATATCAATCAATCAATCTATATATCTATATCTATATCTATATCTATCTATCTATCTATATATATATATAATATAATAATATAATATATATATATATATATATATATATATATCGATCTATCTATATATCTATGTATCTCTCTAAATATGTATGTATCTATCAGAGATCTTCCTTAAATAGAAATGAAAAATAAACAAGAAGTCATATATCTATGTACAAATTCAATCAAGCACAGAGACACACATATCTCTCTGTCTCTGTCTCTGTCTCTGTCTCTGTCTCTGTCTCTCTGTCTCTCTCTCTCTCTCTCTCTCTCTCTCTCTCTATATATATATATATATATATATATATCATTATTCTTGTCTATCTATAAATCTATATATCCATCTGGGAGTTTCCTTAAATAGAAATAATACAATTTGTGCAAATCAGTCAAGCATTAAAACACACACACACACACACACACACACACACACACACACAATATATATATATATATATATATATAATATATATAGCTCATCTATAGATCTATAGATCTACATATCTATTTCTCCATCTATCTATCTATCTATCTATCTATCTATCTATCTATGAATATATATCTATATCTGGGACTTTCTTTAGAGAGAAATAACTTGAATCGGCTACCCGACGTTGCCTGGTTAGAGGGGTATAATAAAAAGTTGGTCTCGCAGATCCAGAGATTATTTTGGTCTTACATTATTGATTTATGTTTTAATCACGGACGCAACCAATGACTTTCCCCTTTCTTACTATTTAAAACCCAATTTTTAAATATCTACAGGAATGGGACCGGGTTAGCTCAGTCGGTATAGCGTTCGGCTAGAAACCATAGAGTTCCTAGTTCGATACCGGCCCTCGCCAACTCAGCGTATGCGTAGCACAGGGGTCTGTGCGGTAAAGTAAAGAGCTGATGGTAGGTGTGGCGCTCCACTTCAGACACTAAAATAATCTCCTTGATCTAGCTTTATACTGTTTTCCGTTTTGAACAATCTTTTACTTTCTATACTCTTTTGATCTCATCTCTCTCTCTCTCTCTCTCTCTATATATATATATATATAATATATATATATATAATAAGAGCTAAATGTCTACCATCTTTTTAATACCAATGATTTCGTAATTATATATATATTATATATATATATATATATATATATATATATATATATATATATATATATATATAATATATATATAATATATATTATTATATATAATATATATACGAAATCATTGGTATTACAAAGATGGTAGACCCTTAGCTCTTTTCCTCCTATACTACGATTATTAATATTATTATTATTCCTCTCTGTTTTAATATATTGAGTACTTCTGGGTCACTGCACTGGAAATGTTAAAGCGGCAATTGCATACTATATATATATATATATATATATATATATATATATATATATATATATATATATAATATATATGAACCTAGGAAACACAAGGTTTCGGGTTCGATACTACCCCTCACAAAGTTAGAGCATGTGTTGCACAGCTTGGATCTATGCGGTAAAGTGGGGAAGCTGATGTTAAGTCTGGGATTCCACCTCAGACGCAAACACAATCTCCCTGGTCTAGCACAAGGATAAAGGTACGCCCGCAATGTTCGGCTGATACTTACAATAGACTGATCCAACATCTTGACTTGATATCATTTTTATAACGGATTGTTTTTTTATATAACTTAACAAAGGTAGCGATCTGTCATAATGAGGCTATTTTAGTTTTAAGTCACTTAATAAAAAGTAAAATTGATTATCTGAGAAGAGATTCAAAAGAAATAACTAGCTTTTATTGATAATATTTTGAATTACTTTTTTCTAACAAACATTTTCATTTTTTTCTCTTTAAAACTTAGTTATTTAGTTGACATACTCTATAATTCCTCGCAGCTGCAACGGTATTGTTATCAAACTTGAAATTCCCACGAATATATATATATATATATATATATATATATATATATATATATATATATATATATATATATATATGTGTGTGTGTGTGTGTATGTGTGTGTGTGTGTGTGTGTGTGTGTGTGTGTGTGTAGGCCGGTTTAGCTCAGTCGGTAGAGCGTTCAGCTAGAAACCACAAAGTTCCTAGTTCGATACCGGCCCTCGCCAACTCAGCGTATGAGTAGCACAGGGACTTGTGCGGTAAAGAAATGAGCTGAAATGGTAGATGTGGCGCTCCAACTTAGACGCAATAACAATCTCCTTGATCTAGCGCTAGTGAAAATGGGATTGACTCCCTCGCTGATTGGCTGATACCGACTTTAGGCCACCCCGACGACTTTTTATATATATATATATATATATATATATATATATAGAGAGAGAGAGAGAGAGAGAGAGAGAGTGGGGGCGGGAGAGAGATTCAATCGTCAGATGAGACAGATGTCGACGGCATTTTTTTTTTTTTTTTTTCAAATAAGTAAAACTTCAGTAATGAAGTTGACCTGAGGAACTGAAGTAATAATTTGTATTACATTTCATCTTGCTTTACCGTTGCCTCGTATTTGAGCACTTGCTTGATTTAAATATGTTTTTAAAACGATTTATTCATTCACACACACTCACATTCAAAACTCTCACATACTCGCACGAACACACACATACACACACACACTCCTACACATAGAGAGAATTTATCTGTATAAATTCCCTCTGCCACTGATGGATGTGCTGATGGCCCGTGAGTTAGGGACTAACTGAAGAAAATTCGGTCGGGCTTCGATCTCGGTAGGGGGTAGCCTGCTGTGTAGCCTTACTGAGGAGACGTGATACGTTGAATGAGGAGTGTTTGCGAATCACTCTCTCTGTCACTGTCTCTCTGTATCTGTCTTTCTCTCTCTCACTCTCCCTCCCCATCTCTCTCTCTCTGTCTCTGTCTCTGTTTCTGTTTCGGTCTCTCTCTCTCTCTCTCTCTCAGTGTGTCTGTCTGTCTCTGTCTCTGTCTCTGTCTCTCTGTCTCTCTCTCTCTCTCTCTCTATATATATATATATATATATATATGTGTGTGTGTGTGTGTGTGTGGTGTACTACATGGACCCTAACGAGGCGCCTTGAGAATAAGCTGGATGGGAGCTGCACAAGAAGGCTGCGTGCAGTCCTGAATAAATCGTGGAAGCAGCACCCCACGAAGAAACAGCTATATGGCCACCTGCCCCCCATCTCACAAACCATTCGAGTGAGACGGACAAGACATGCCGGGCACTGCTGGAGAAGCAAGGATGAGCTCATAAGTGACGTTCTCCTGTGGAAGCCAACACACGGACATGCTAGTGTGGGCCGCCCAGCAAGGACCTACATTGACCAACTAAGCAAAGACGCAGGTTGCTGCGTAGAGGACCTCCCTGGGAAAATGAATGATAGGAAAGGTTGGCGAGAGATTGTCATGGATATCCGTGCTAATAGCGCGACATGATGATGATGATATATATATATAATATTACTAAATATACTTACATGATAAGCATCATATAATCAAATAATTTTATTAAAAAAGAATTGAATTATATGATTACTAAGACTCGAGTACCACGACATGCAGTTGAATTCTTATCTGACGAAAGCGTTTAGTAGTTCGAATTTAATATCAAATTTAGCCTAATAATCAACATTGTAAGATCATTTAACATAATTTGTTGCATGGTTTATTACAGATAAATCGTAAAAAAAATAAAAAAATAAAAAAAAAGTATATCCCCATAAAGCATATATAGACTAATCATTTTTCTGGTATAAATTCATATGACAATATGTTCAATACATATATATAGGTTTTGAAAGATATTCTACAATTGCATTTTTTAGTAAAATCTATTTTTAATCTGGCGAACAAATAATGATCATCAACACAAAACAATAATGGTTAATTTTTGAACGAGAGAATAGAAAAATGGATCTAAAAGTGTTTATCTGAATATTATTCATAATTTAAGCAGGCTCAATTATGTATTCCGAGGAATTACCACAATATTAAATTGAGTAAACAAAGATGACAGGTATTCTTGTTGTGTTTAGTGGGGGGGGGTCTAGTCATGATTAGGGTTTCAAACCATTTTTCGAAGTCAGCACGGCAGGTTTAGCCAAGATTAGACATTTGCCTTACCTACTTTTCATTCTGCGAAAAGCGTGATATATCGCACAAATAAGATGTTATTATCTAATTATTCGTTTTCCCTTTACCAACCTCGACAAACACAACCCAATATAGAGAGACAGGCAAGAAAGACAGAGAAACAGATTATGTCTTATGAATCACCAGACTAAATATACTACAGAATTCCTTTCTGATTATTAAGCCTTTTCTGGACAGTCTTCATATCACTAATTAACTTACTAATCTAAAAGTAGGAGGGGATGAGTCAGATGTTTTCTTATAGCATCCCCGGCTTAATATATTCCAACATGGTACAACAAGTAATATAAACTTTACCTCACACCGATATCCATCTAAGACATCTTATGCATACTAACATTAAAACATTTTAATTATATTACGTCTATATTCCTATCTATCAATGAATTTTTCAATATCTATCTATCTATCTATCTATCTCTCTCCTATATATATATATACATATATATATATATATATATATATATATATATATATATATATATATATATAGTTATGGATTGAGGTAGAGTGGATATGGAGATAAAACATCTTACTGAGAGTTGCTTGCCTATGCGATCTTCAGACCAAACTTTGGTGTGAAGTTCGCATAGGAGAGAACCTGACAGTAACCAGGTGTTGACTCGCTATTCACGTTACTTTAACTCACATAAAACAACCTGTCAATAATACTGAGCCCCATCTGCTTATATATATATATTATATATATATATATATATATATATATATATATATATATAAAGGAGGTGTTTGCTGTAATGGTTATCATCGCTGGAAATGGGCTCGAAACCCTGCGCT
>CM042141.1:46184382-46191882 GCA_023376005.1 Doryteuthis pealeii | reverse complement strand
ATAATATAATTACATGTTTGTGTGTGTGTGTGTTTGTAGGATTGATTATACCTTTTATCTATATACGAGATATTTAACTTTCGAATCTCAATAAGAGTAATGTGATGTTTTCAGTCAAAATATTGATTATGAATATTACTTACATTTGAAAATACTTATTTTCCAGATTTTTATAGGTCCGTTGTTTCTTTTGAAAATAATATATATTAATAAAAGGTTTTTTTTAATTTGCTTGCAGCATTGTGTTTATATTTGTTTGTTGGTTGGTTTTGATAGCTATCACAATTCAAGTGTAAAGAAAAATAAGGTAACTGTGGTGTTGTTTGTTAACCTGTGATTTATTCCAGTTCTTAATACTCCGGGATAAAAATCCCTTCTACAGAAGATTACTAGAACTGAAGTTGTTGCTAGTGGCTGTTCATTTGTCCTGTCTCATGTATTTCAAATTCTGTGTGTGTGTGGATGCTTGTTGATGTGTGTGTTTGTGTGTGCATGTAAGTGTGTGTGTGTGCCCTTATGTCTGTGTGTATATTCATTTCCTTTTTTTTTTAATTATTATTGCAGATTTAGCTCGCCCTCTAAGCATGTTTGTTTTTGTTTACTAGCAGGAGCATTTGATCCCTTTTTAATTTTTTTAATTAATATGTGTCTGAGATTAACATTCCATTAACTACATATTAGACCTAACTAATGATAACATTCGTTAATTAAATTTATTTTAGATTTTATTAATCAATACTAGATTATACTTAGATTCGATAATATCATTAGTTTGTCTAAACTAAATATTTTGTTATTATTTCTAAACTAAATTTCAAATTGTAAACTACAAAAAAAGAGACCATCTTATTAGATCTAAAAAAAAATAGAAAAATACGACAAACATTTATTTGAGAATTGAAAAAAATTCTTGTAGATAAAAAAAAATACAAATAAAGAATTTATCTGGTGTCCAGACAGACCTGAAGCAAAGATCTAATATGTGGCTCCATTACCCGTATGCAAATGTACCGTCGGTATATTTTACATACCAGCTGACAGGGCTTTCACTTATGGATTACAACGTATAATTCATATATTCCAAAATACACATTCATGCATTTCTTAATATATGAATCTTTTGTTTGCATATAATTTACAGATAGTAGATTGGTGCGAAATTAATTACGTTTTCTATTTTATTTTCATGCGTCTTGTGAAAGGAAACTATGTTTAAACTATGTTCATGTAATATGTCATTTTCAAGCGCGAATTTCCTTGTACTACCTAGGCGCTGTTTTCATTGTTTACTCATGTTTATTGGTGTCGATGATGTGGAGACCACAAGAAAATGTCATTTATGAGTCGTCATACATAGATGTGTTATGAGATGTTATGTAAGTGGTATTACAACTGGTGATTTGTAGAGTGTTGCTTCCCAGATGTATTCAAAATAGCAAGCATCATCCTTGTATAGTGCCGATCAAGCTTTTTCTATAAGCGGTTTGTTAAATTCCAAAGTGTGCAACCATGCAGTAGTACTGATCCAACTACAGCTTGGAAGAATTCTCATTTCATTTCACCATAGATATCAGAGTTCCATATGAATGCTAACCTATAAATAATAGCCCGTATCTTTCCTATGCCTATGGTGACATGGCTTTCTGTAGATGAGATATTGTTACTGAGGTATATGAAATATATAAGTAAGTCGTCGGGGCGGTCTATTGTCGGTATCAGCCAATCAGCGAGGGAGTCTATCCCCTTTTAAATAGCGCTAGACCAAGGAGATATATTTAGCGTTTGAGGTGGAGCGTCACATCTACCATCAGCTCCTCACTTTACCGCACAGATCCCTGTGCTACTCATACGCTGAGTTGGCGAGGGCCAGTAACGAACCAGAAACCTTGCGATTCCTAGCCGAACGCTCTACCGACTGAACTAAACCGGCCCTTAGCGTACTAATTTCAGAGTGTTGCTGTTTAATGAGCCGCCCTGTCGGATGGGACAAGAATACACAGATTGCTCCTCCATAGAGAGTTAACCCCCCTCCCTGGAACCTCACCATCAGATAGAGTTTAACGTCATTCCCAGGACCCGCAGCCATGATAAAAAGGGGTTGGGGCTTGCCATAAGGGCAATAGGGTTGGGGAAATCATATAGGCGCTAGGGCTTGACGTGACCAGCCGATTAATCGGAGGGGGCCTCTCCGACCGCCCGTCTAGCCCAAGATAGGGCCAAAGTGGAGTATTGCATGTCATGAACTCCTCATCCACCTGGGGTCTATCCTTGAACATCACGGGCGCCATCCACGGCCAACAGGTGGCCCCATTGGGGGAGTCTTACGCCTCTGCAGAGGTGCAGTCGGTGCATACTAACGCCCCACCGACAGGGCGGGAATTTGGTTGTGTAAAATTTTTATGAAATTGCCAGGGACTTCTGCATCTATTTAAAAGAATCATATTAAAAATCGTTTTAAATAAGAGATTTATATTTAAGATATTTTTCTTTCCCCCGGATCTGTCTTCTCATCTTTTAAACTATTTTATTATCTCATTTTTTTTTCCATTCTTTGTTTTTTTATTCACTCTCCAAGACAATGGTTTAAGAACTTCAGGTCATAAGTAAAAGACATGTTTTCTGTGTCAGACAGGAGATAAACAACATAGACAAATAAACAAAGGAAATGTTTGACAAATGCCTATGTTTATCTAGAACTTTATCTACCGACCTATTTCTACGATTTGTCTTTTTCAGCTTCAACTGTCATGTTTTGTTTAAATGGTTTTCGTTTCACTTCAGGCAGAACAAAATTGCACTTGGATATAAACGATGAAAAGAAAAAAACTTTAAACAAATATTGCCATTTTATCAATCTCCATTTATTTCTATCATTTTTCAGTCTTTATCTGGCGATTCTGGAGGCGATTTTATTTTATGTTATTCTTTAATATTCAACAACGTGTTTTTATAACCCATTTTATTCTGTTTCATTATATCAGGTTACATCAAAAATATATCTGGTCTTTACATATCTTTACGCAAAAGGATTATATATATATACACATTGATATATATATATATATATATATATATAATATATATATATATATATATTAGAATATGTGCTTAATTGAAGTCATACCTAATTTTTGAAAATTAATTAGTTAATAATTAATGACTTTAGGCGGGCATATATGTCCAAATGTAAGGCTAAACAGATCGAGAAAATATCAATCCCTGAATGTACATTTCGACCTATTAGCTCTAATCAGCAAGGTTATAGACATGGGAGACTCGAAACCTCGACTACCAAGCTGACAGGCAGAGATTCTAACCACTACACCAGCTGGCCAATCCCAGTTCTTCGTTAGAATCTACGCCTGTCAGCTTGGCAGTCGAGGTTTCGAGTCACACACGGAGCAGTCTCCCATGTCTATAACCTTGCTGATGAGACCTAATAGGTCGAAATGTACATTCAGAGATTGATGTTTTCTCGATTTGTTTAGCCTTACATTTGAACATATATGCCCGCCTAAATTCATTAATTATTAACTAATTAATTTTCAAAAATTAGGTATGACTTCAATTAAGCACATATCCTCCAAAAATTGTCGGCTAAAAGCCATATCAAATAAACACAATGTTATTTACGTACCTTCGTATATATATATATATATAATATATATATATATATATATATATATATATATATATATATATATATATCATAGATCTTTGTCAATCCACGAAGCAAACAAATATATTTACTTCTGGATTAATTAAAATCGATTTAAAAAAGGGCCCAATAAAAAGATCTAAATATACGTTTTAAAAACGAATGGCTTAAAATATCTCGACTGCAGTTTCACGCAGTATTGAATCTTCGGGGAATTTATAATAAATAAATGCATAAAGTTCCCTGAAGGTTCGCTACTGCGTGGAACTGCAGTCGGAATATTTTTAACCATTCGCTTTTCAAACGTATATATATATATATATATATATGTATATATATATATATATATATATATATATATATATATATATCAACGCTCTCATATAAAAAGGAATGGAGAACTCTATGTCGGCCTTTACATACATACAGATGTGTGTATTAAAACAGTTAAAATCCCTCGCATATTGTGGGTGACGATACCCGAGCGGTTAAGCTATCTGACTGGTGCTGAATCAATCGGATTTCTATCCCGGCTGTAGGTAGCTCACAAAATGTCTAACCACACTGAAGAGACTTTATTAGTCGAAACACGTGTCTGTGGATGACTATATATATATATATATATATATATATATATATATATATATATATATATATTCCAAAATAATATAAATACCAACAAGTATATGCACCCTCCGTAAGTATTTATGTTTTTATTGAATGAAATATATTAAATTAGAAAGACTAACGAAATTAGATAAGAACATATATAAAAAATTTAGACTTATTTTAACTATATTTTCATTGGTTTCTATATAAAATAATTCATAACATTGATACTAATACGTTTTAAAAAATAAAACGATTTTATTAGAGATCACTAATACCAAGTGATTATTTATTGAACACAGTTTTGTTAAACCCAATATGCAAATCAACTACGCCATATATTAGGAAAACCTTTATTTTTCAGTGAGAGATGAAATGAAATTGCCGGATGTTACATGCACTAATAACATGGACTATTTTGACGCAAATCTAACTCAAATTTCCATAGATACATCAACAACTGATTAATTACAACTCTCATATGCTGAATCCAAAAATAATATTGGTTTTACTCAGCCAGGTAATTTTTAAAAATCTATGGCCTCAGGTTGTTTTTTTTTTGTTTGTTTTTTTTTTGTTTTTTTTAGTTTTTGGTTAAACGTACGGGTATTTTCACTTTATACAAGTCATTTTTTTTATTTCTTGAAATAAACAAACTTTATGACTAATTGATAATTTCATATTACGGGTAAATGAAATACAACTGAAAAAAAAAGAAGGCTTTTGTACTGATTGGGAATAATTTTCTTGACAACAACAACAACAAGAGCAGGAAGCACACAGAACATGTCAGCAATATACGGTTTGCTTTCAGAAACCTTAGATGTAACATTAGGATCAAATGTCATTACTAATTCTTACATATAGATCGGTTTTATGAGAATCAGTGACAAGCAGGGTGAGAGATAACCGCAGAGAGATGGAGACAGGAATCAGGGACGCTGGGATGCAGTCCTGATGGCTGATTACTGTTGGACTCTGAAGAAAGATATCTCTGACTGAGCATTCTAGAAATGTGTGTATATATATATATATATATATATATATATATATATATATATATATATATATATATATATATATATATATATAGGAATGCTTTCAGCAAGAAACCATTGTTTGTAATATCGTTCCGAAATAAATAAATAAAGCAAAAACTTTTATTTGTTTACTTCATTGAACTATATATATAATATATATATATATATATATATATATATATATATATATATATCTGTTGGAAAGAGAAATAAAGAAAAGAAATTATAGAATGGATGAAATAGGAATATCCATTTCATTTTGTTATTTAAAAATAATAATAGATTGAATAATGTACACATGGATAAACTCCTGACCGAAACAGGTGTAAGTAAAATCAATTTTAAAATCCTATTTTATCCATTCTATACTTTCTTTCCTTTATTTCTCTTTTCAACAATCTGTCGGATTTACTTCCATTTTCATTTTACATAAAATATATATATATATATATATATATATATATATATATATATAAATTGACCACTTCATACTGTCGTGCCTTAAGTCACCCAAAAAGTGCGACATACATATCAGTTTAAAATAAACGAGATATTGTGAGGAAGCCGGCTAGTGTAGTGGTTAGAATGTCCGCCTGTCAGCCTGACAGGTAGGGTTTGAATCGCACGCAAAGCACTGCACTGTCTATAGCTCTGCTGATGAGGCCTAATGGGCTGAAATGTACATACAGAGATCGACTTTTTCGCGATCTGTTTACGCGTTACATTTATACCGATATGCAAGACTAATTCATTTAATTATAATTAATTAATTAACAAATTAGGTATGACTTTAATTAAGCACATAATCTCCCAAAAAATTGTCGGCCTTCGCCATTTCAAACACATCGTTTGACCACTTCATATATATATATATATATATATATATATATATATATATATATATATATAATATATGATTGAACGATATTATAAACAAAAATAATCGTTTAAAGACGTTAAACAGAATAAAGTGAACGGATGCCGGCAAGCAAAGAAATATTGAAAATAAAATTATTATTACTTCACCCATTTTTTTACTCATCTATTACAGTTAGTTTTGAGTTTAAAAACAACTTTTGCGCAATCATCAGACAAGAGTCTTTGGAAATAAATTTATTCATGAATAAATTCATTGCTTTCCATCAATTTATGGTATATTATAGCATTCAAATAATTATCCAATTATTACTTCTTCCGAATAATCACAAACCTAAATTATAATGCATGTAATAAATAATTTATGAATATACGCACAGTTGAATTGACGCGGGCACAGAATTATAATGTTACATGCATGCTCTCATAATTTGTCAATATACAGGCAAATACATATCTACATGCACATATATTATGAAATTTGAAGTATCATGAAATATTACTAATATGTTTTATTAACTATTTAAAAGTAAGTAATACTACGATTATCATAAAAGATTACTTGTATAATTATATAGTTTTCGTTTAATACTATTATTTATTAAGGCATTTCAGATCGAAATTGTTTCAAAATTTAACTATTCTTAATTTTGAAAAAATATATTACAAATAGTTCTTTAAAAATTCTACTGCATAATTTTCTCTGTAGCCTATCTATATCTATCTATCTATATATCTATCTATTTATCTCTCTCTCTCTCTCTCTCTCTCTCTCTCTCTATATATATATATATATATATATTATATAATATATATATATATATGTATGTATGTATGTATGTATGTAGATCATAATTCCATTATAAACAGATAAAAATTAATAGTTTCTAACTATGTGGGATAGAAATCTCTTATATCTGGTTCATTATATATTCAATTATTAGTCCGTCATGAATTTGAGGGTTATAAATTTGCTTAACTACTAAATATATCAATTAAATTGTATCTTATTATTTGATATTATATTCCAGCGTCACCCATACTCAAATACAAACACAAACACACACACACACACACACACACACACATATATTCATATATATATATATATATATATGTGTGTGTGTGTGTGTGTGTGTGTGTGTCTGTGTCTGTGTCTGTGTCTGTGTGTATGTGTGTGTCTGTGTGTGTTCATTTATTTAGAAATCAGATATAGGCATACTTTATCAAAAAGAGCATGCAAGGATATAGAATTTAGACGTTTTATTTATCTTTTCTTTTTAGCGATTGAGATGTCGCAAATGTTTATATATATAT